>MU224611.1:485013-508226 GCA_018584345.1 Thuja plicata | reverse complement strand
TTTCCTTACAAACATTTAAGTCCATTTATGAAGAAGGCAAGTGGGGAGAGTAGATGGATTAGAGTCTTCCCTCCATTTATGACTCCTAATATTTTAGGAAGAATGCCTTTATAAGGAAGGCCTTAGAAGGAGTTTTGGGTACACACCCACTCTCTACTTTTAGAGACAGATTCATTTGTAGGAGTAAGATTTGAGAGAAGGAAGGATGAGAAGGAGAAGCTCTTCATAAACCACCTTGCATTTACCATGGCTTGGATTTGAGGTGAGTTTCCTTATTAGCATAGCTAGGAGTAGTTATTGTTTGCATTTGTACATAGCTTGAGAAATCCATGATTGAAGTTTATGTTATTGTTTTTAGCTTCATGGAGTTTATGTGTTGAGTCTTGTACTTATTTTGTGATTGATTGTATATGGGGTTCTTTAAGGCTTATTCACCCTTGGGAGGGTTGGGTAACCTTGATGGGGTGAAAGTTAGTGATCTACCCAAGTAGTGTAGAGTCTTTCATGTGTGGAGGGATGTACATGGGTATATGGGTGCCCATGATGCCAAGAATCTCCAATGGAATGTGGGGTTTAAAAGTAAAATTGGAAGGCTTGAAGCCATAACCTGTTTTGTGAAAGAAAGGTAAATTTTACTCCAATTGCCGATGTAGGGCATGGAGGTGAAGGGTAGAAATTTGTTCATGAGTCCATGTGTGGCCATAGAACAAGATTATATATGTGGTACTTAGGAATGTTGAGCCCATTTGTGGCCTATTCCTAGTGTATGTATTTTATATTATTGGCTTTCTCCTCTTGTGGTAGTCCTCTTTCACCCCTTTGTTTTAGGTATTTTTGAGACCTATGTATATCCTTGGGTATTGGGTATTTTTCTTGTATTCATGTTTTCAGTTCATGTTTGTTACGTGTGTATGTATCATGGTTCAGTTCTGGATCCCCTAGCTCGGGGGTGGCCTTGTAAAGGCCTAGGTTGGGAGGTGAGTCTCCATGGTCAACCTTGATGTTCTTGCAGGTTTAGAGAAAGCTTCTGAAAGTTTAGCCGAAGTCTTGGTGTCTTGGATGAAATTTCTACCTCAAAGTCTTTTTCTTTTCAAGCTTCTCCCTTGTAAAATTTGAAAGGTTTTGGAAATTGTAATCTTCTTGTATTTTTGGAATCAAAGTATGTTTATTTATATTAATAAAATAATCATTTGGACCTTTATTTGAAATGATTGTTATCAAAATGAATTTATAGTTGTTTTACTTAATATAGTGGAAAAGGAACCTTAAGGACTATTACTCTAATTGATGTTGTTATTCTATATTGATCTTTCAATCAATTTAATTTGCAAAGGTATAGAAAAGATTTCATTTCCTATAGTTAATATATCATGTTTAAATGAAAGTTTTAAGTTCAATAGGTTAAGGTTTTAGTGCTCAAAGTTTGGGGCATAACATCCTCTTAATTTCTCACATTTAATGCATTTTCCTCCACCATGCCTCATTAATGCCCAAAGCATTAATGCCTCTAACACTTCATTAATGAGTTTTTCAACTCCATTAATGACCCTTGTCCCCCCTCTCTCTCCTGACTCTTCTATAAATAGAAGGGGTTTTTGAGCACAAATAAGCCCATAATTTTAGAATCAAATGCATTGTTATGTTGTTAGAATAAACATAGATTCATATCATATTTTATATTTCCTGTCTATGTATTGTTATGCTATTAGAATAAACATAGATTCATATCATATTTTAGATTTCATGTTTATGCATTGTTATTTTCATGCTTTTTAGAGCTTATAGAATGCATGTTTAGGAGATATCTTTCTTGGTTTTAACTCAAATATTTCATGCTAAGTCGTATATGTCACTGATAGTAGCATAATCTGAGGGATGTTATGTTTCTTATCATACTCTTCTTAGTTAGAAAGAAATAGGTCAATTTTAGTGCTTTATATGCTCATCTAACCATGTTTTCCACTAATGCAATGACCTATTAAAGTGTTGTGTCGCAGGTAATAGGTGCACTATTTCACACACACATTAATCAATCACTATAGGTGATATTCATATATTGTGAGCTTTAATGGATCTGTAATAAAAAATTATAGATTGCATACATTTAGGTCAAACATATTGTACACATTCTAACAAGTGTGGTACACTTAAGAAATCCTTTCATGGAAGGTGGACTTAACAATCCTATTGTAAATCTCTTAACTGAGTGCACACTTTATTAGTGTTGTTAAAATCTCTAACAGAGTAGATCCTAATAGGTCTCCACATTAATACTCCTAACAGGGTAGATCATCAGAAGTGATCAATTGTAAGCCTTTATTGGCTCCCTTCCATTCTGCAGATAGTGAAGTTTTGTGGGTGTCATCCCCACCACAGTTTTTACTTCCTAATAGGAGTTTTCTATGATATCATATCTTGTGTTATGTGTCTATTATTTTCATGAATATTTCTATGAATTTTACATACAATAAAGATAATGAATTAATACTACATGCATAAGAAAGAACATCAGATATGGTCGGTGATACAGTAAAGATTATTTACTAATGATGAAAGGTGAAAAGTGTTAAAAGTTTTAGAGGTACTAATTCACCCCTCCCCTCTTAGTACTACTTCCCATTAATCCCAATAGATTTTCATCTATTGTTAGGGAGACCATGGCAATTTTATTTTCGTGCAGTACATGATGGGTATGCAAATACCTATTCTTTGACAAAGGATGGATTCTGACACAAGATAAAGCCATTGAAGGAAACATAGGAAAAGGTATGTAGTAATGCAAGAATATGTTTAGTTGATGGAAGGAAATTTCTAGAAGGCATGAATCATGAGCATATGTGTTTTATTTTCTTTAATTCCAAAAGTTGATAAAGTGGAAGTCATAGATGTACCTATGGAAGTTGTATTTGTGGATTTGGATTTGTGAAATCCTACAGCTAGTACCAGGGTAACCCATTGTTGAGTTGTTTTAATTCAATGAAAATATTAATAAACTTATGGGAATGGTATTAAACATGAAATAAAGATAAAATAATGCCTCACCCATGTCGTTAGCTCTATTATAGGCTAAGGATGGGAGTGGGAGAAGGTGCCGATGTGATGGCACAATCGAGCAACCTTGTCCTCATGAGAGGTGTTTGATTCTGCATGTGCCTACTTGGGGGTCGGGGCCAAGAGTGGCTAGTACGAGGGTAACCCAAGGGATGAGGACCATGCGATGACACTCATCTAGCTTTTATCTTAGGGTCCCTACCAAACTGGTCTTCCTCAAGGGGTTTGGGAATTTAGTATTCTTTCAGTTTAGTGTGTTTTGGGGAAAGGTTATCTCAACCTTAGGAGTATCCTAGTTATTTCCTTTTTGTGTGGACCTTGGTGTTTGTCTCCTCACACAAGGGAGAGAACTTGCTTGGTATCCATGTAGTTGGGTGGTTAATCTTTCTTTATCAAGGTATTTCTCACAGTGATGTGGAAGATCCTTGTTTATGCTTCTCCAGATTTGCAGATGAAGACCTTTCATTGTATTCACCAGTTGTAATAAATGTAATGTAATCATTATGATATTAATGTAACCTCCCAAAGGGAGATGAATGTAATCAATCTTTGATGTAATCCAAATTTATGTAATGGGAAGGGTTGCTTTAGGGAAAGAAAAGGGTAAATAGAATCTCTCTATGTAAAGCATGCATTTAACAAGAAAGGAAATGTTTTATGTTTATGAAACTTTGAAAGTGTGATAGAATCATGATATATCATTATTTAATAAAGAATGAAGTAATTCAACACATTGAAATTGTAAATTCCATATTACTTCTTGATTTTTTAAATGAATTACTTGTATGGAAAGTGCACCTCAAATTAAATGTGGTCTTTAAAGTTTAGTTTGGAATTATAGAAGGATCTCAAATGTTAAAAGTTCATTT
Organism: Thuja plicata; assembly: GCA_018584345.1. NCBI lineage: Eukaryota > Viridiplantae > Streptophyta > Pinopsida > Cupressales > Cupressaceae > Thuja > Thuja plicata. Next base: position 504,306 of record MU224611.1, on the reverse strand, counting down.
TTGAATGAAATAATTTATAAGACTCTTTTGAAAATATTTATTTTACATAATGCAATAGATCTAAAATTATGTTGATCAAAATGTCTTTCAATGGGAGTAAAATTTAGTTGTTAGTATTGTTTGTTAGGGAACCTAGGGAGGACTTAAGGTTAAAACTTAATATCTCAAGTAAAGTATGGAACCTTTTGTTAAAGTTTCTTTTAAAAATAAAATATATGTATATATGTTTCCTATCTTAGAGTTCTTTTGTTTTCCTTCATGGTTCCCTAGCGGGGCATGACATGTCATTTATCCTTGGCTAGGGAAACCTATACTTGATAGTATTCTTATTGATAGCTTAAAAATCTATACACATCCTCCATTATCCATTTTTCTTTGGTGCTAGAAATGCTGGTACAACACATGGGCTCAAAATATCTCAAATCAACCCCTTCTGAAACAAATCTTGCACTAGTCTATTCAATTTTTCACTCTCTTCTAGGGTCAATATATGGATTTCCTTGTTTGGAAAGCTCTCTCCAGGAATCAAGTCCATTTGATGACTAATCTTTCCTTTTGGTGGAAATCCATCAGGTACATTATCAGATACAGTATCCAGAAATTCATCCAAAAATTTTACAACTTCCATAGGTACATCTATGACTTCCACTTTATCAACTTTTGGAATTAAAGAAAATAAAACACATATGCTCATGCTTCATGCCTTCTAGAAATTTCCTTCCATCAACTAAACATATTCTTGCATTACTACATACCTTTTCCTATGTTTCCTTCAATGGCTTTATCTTGTGTCAGAATCCATCCTTTGTCAAAGAATGGGTATTTGCATACCCATCATGTACTACACGAAAATAAAATTGCCATGGTCTCCCTAACAATAGATGACAATCTATTGGGATTAATGAGAAGTAGTACTGAGAGGGGAGGGGTGAATCAGTACCTCTAAAACTTTAAACACTTTTCACCTTTCATCATTAGTAAATAATCTTTACTGTATCACCGACCATATCTGATGTTCTTTCTTATGCATGTTAAAAAAAAAAACATGTTAGATTTGATAAATGCAAATCTACCCAAGATCACCTGCATGCATGACAGTTACAAGATAGAAGCAAAAGACAGAAGAGAGAAGAAGCTATGGCGGCCAAAAAGCCAGAGAGTTGAATCTATGTTGCAAGAATAAAGCTTCTATTAACAAAAATACTGAATACAATCTTGATTACGAAAAGCAAAGAAGTGAATCCTTATAAAAGGAATCACAAAACCCTAAAGGTGAAAACCCTAGAGAAATATAAGCGCTGCCTAAGTATAAATTAAGCATAGAGTAATAACTTAACAATTTAAATCAACATGATTTAATTAATAAGAAAACTAATGATTACTCTAACACCCCCCCTTAAGTGTAACTTAGGGAGAAGCAAAATAGCTAAACTACTGCAGAAAGCAGGAAAGATGGGTCCCAGCAACAAGGCCTGATCAGGTACTCACAACAAGAAAGCAAACTAGATGAAGGAAACTAAGCCTTCAATTTAGGGAAAAGATGTCCCAGAGAAAGGAATAAGAATAGAGCAAGAAACATCTCTGAAGCATGAAGCTGAAAACTCTGTCAGAAGAGACTGCTGGAACCCCCACTGAAGTGCATGACCAGGTAGAGAAGACAAAGTCTGAAGAGCTGATCAATCGAACCAGGAAGCAATAGAACCAACAAGTGAACCCCCCCATAATGCTGAACTAGGAGAGGTGACAGGAACACTGAAATGCAATGCCAGAAACATCTGCAGAAGAAGAACCAGGAACACCAACAGTGCAACAGAAGTACACACACAGGATAAAGGGCGGTGTCATCGACACACAGCATGGGCTAATGTCATGGAAGGTATGCTCACTTGACAAAGGTGGATGCGCCTAAAATAGCAAAAGCATCATAACCCCCCATGGCACTTTATAACAGCGTGCAAGTACAACAACCATACAATGTGTACAAGATCCCAGAAATACAGAAGTAGGCACTTTATCTCAGTGTATTTACAGAATAAGAATGCATCAGAAGAAACATACAATGCTCAGAAGTCAGAAAGAAGAGTGAGCTAGAAGATCAGAAGAAAAGATCCCAAGACCTGTAGAACCAAGCAATCCACCAGAGTGCATAAACTGCCAAACTCAGAGGAGAGAAAACCTGGAGCAGAATCTAGAAAAAATACCCCTGTAACTGAATAGTTTACTGAACCAGCTTTCCGACAATACCTGGTTTGCCAAAAATGGAGTCCGGATGAGCCAAATATGACTCCCGGAAGACAAAACCAAACATCAGACTTCAACAGCCAAAAACACTATCAAAACAACAAAACCCAAAAACCCAACCTCCATCATCGGAAAGTTCTTGGAAAGAGCTTTCCGACGGTATATGGAAGTCAAAAAAATATCCCCGTATGCTCAAGATAGAGAAAAAATTGTCCATGAGGGTCGGAAAGGCATCAAAAATCAGGTTTTAAGCCCCTGGGGCTAAAAAAAAGTGAGCCCCCAAGCGCATGGCGCGCTCAGGGGCTGGGCTGAAGCCCCTGGTCCTTCATAGGACCGGCTGTTATGCGAAATAAGCCTGCGGGGGCTAGCACAAAAGGCGCCACCAATGGCATAGCGGAGGCTAGGTGACGGGGGGCCGCGGAGTGGCAGCTAGGCGGCAGGGGCCGCGGTGGGAGGCGGAGCGGGCCGCAGGAGCGGCGGAGCCGGGAGGTGGCGGAGCCAGGCGGCGGGGGCCACGGAGGGTGACGGAATGGGCAGAGGCACAGGGGTGGAGCCGATAGGGCGGCGGCCGGGTGCGGGCCGGCGGCGGTGGTGCGCCGGTGGCGCGCCGGCGGTGCCTTTCTGTTTGCACTACACACATTAATTAAAATTCAAAAAACATTAAAAAAACATGTGTTTTTAATTTTTTTTCTCAAAAATCATGTCCGTACTGCCCTAGAAGGCCAAAAAATTTCTCCCAGACGCTCTGGTGTCCAAATCGGATGAGCTTTATATGGATTCTGGGGTTTTTGGGCCTTCTGGACGCAACCGTGAGGTCAGTTTTGGCCCAAAGTGCCACAAAAAATAAAGACCCCCTAGAATCAATGAAAGATGCCAGAAAAACCTTTGAAAACTTTAAACCCTCTGTGCTTCAACAAAACTTGAACAGTAAGCAGCAAGCGAGCTCTGATACCATGTTAGATTTGATAAATGCAAATCTACCCAAGATCACGTGCATGCATGACAGTTACAAGACAGAAGAAAAAGACAGAAGAGAGAAGAAGCTATGGCGGCCAAAAAGCCAGAGAGTTGAAATCCATGTTGCAAGAATAAAGCTTCTATTAACAACAATACTAAATACAATCTCGATTATGAAATGAAAAGAAGTGAATCCTTATAAAAGGAATCACGAAACCCTAAAGGTGAAAACCCTAGAGAAATATAAGCGCTGCCTAAGTATAACTTAAGCATAGAGTAATAACTTAACTAATTAAATCAACATGATTTAATTAATAAGCAAACTAATGAATACTCTAACACTAGCCACTTAGGGCCCTGACCCCTCACTGTGAGGCACTCACCTAGTGTTCTTAGGTTCCCTACCCCTAAAAAGCATCATGAATACACAAGATACACATAAAAATAAGTCATGAAGACACACAAGTATCACAACACCAACTTGGAAAGGTTTAGGAAGACACACAAGTTGCCCTTATCCACTAGACAACCCTAAACCCTAATTTGGAATCTAAATGGTCCAAAATGCTTAAGCAGGCATAAAAATGCACCATACATAATAAAACCTAATAAATAAGTGATCCAAAATGTTAAACATCACATAGGGTCATCCCAGGGTCAACACGAAACCCTAAACCTTCCAAAAACCCTAAAACACTAAGCCTGGTGAAGTCATGCACAGTTGGTCATGTTCCTACACCGTTGGGCCTAATGCTGCATATTTGGAGGTCCCAAGCCACATAGTTGGTGATTTCATGTGAACTTGGTCCTACCTCCTCCATAGTTATTCACGTGAACTGCACAGTTGGGGCCCAAAACTGCACAATTGGGGCCCAGAACTGCATAGTTGGAAGGATATTGTGCTTAGCAGAGACAATGAGTTGCAAATTGACTTTGCGAGTAAAACTAGGCATGATGGGTGCTTGGGAAGTAGAATCAGAGGAAGAACCAGTTGAGATATCATTTTTAACCTTCCAAAACATCCCTCAAACCCATCCTTCCCTCAAAATAAATTTTTCCCATTCACCGGTATCTGACATAATGTATAAAAAGACATAAACAGTAAACACATAGTTAACCAATGAGTTAATCCTACTCATGTCTGAAGGTTCCTAGAGACTTCTTAACACACTTAACACATTAAAGGGATATTAACATGGAAACACCATATTCTTTAAACAACATACAATATGATAAAATTTCATACAGAAAGAATAATTCAGTTAACATAAACATCCACCATCCCTTTTAAGAATTATTCCCATCCAAAATAGTCAGACATATAATGAAAACAACATAGCAACACCACTTCCAGAATTTGTCTATGATCTAGAGAAGTAAGAATAAACAATAATACACACACACAAAGCATAGCAAAAACATGTGAAGGATCTTCTTCCAGGATAGATCCTACTTAGAGCCCTGTGGAGAAACCATTGAGGGAGAACTTCCTAGATCACTCCATCCAACTCTCCAAACTCCTTCAGGCTCTACAAGCACAAAGTTTTCTTCTAGATATAACCATAAGCCTCCACCGTGTTTGTGCTAGTCTAAAATAATGATTTTTACCCTATATCACAATAGTGTTTCTCTCAGAAATTTCCTATTCCTTTTCCTTTTTTTTCCAACCCCCTTTTCTCTACAACAACTCCTCTCATAAATATGCTACAAGAGTGGTTGCATAGGAAAAATCCAAATGATGCAACCATTCATAACCAAAGGTTGGTTAATAGTTTAGGACTTTATTAGTTTTAGATATAAATTTAACCCTTAATTATAGACTTTTCACGTAGATGCTTTAATATTTATTATCATACTTATTTAATTTATTTTAAGGAGGATTTATGTGATTTCTTATTACCCTATATATTCTTATTACCCTAATATATATATATTCATCAAGTCCTAGGGACTATAAATAATATCCAATAATCAATTTTAAATAACTGAGCTTACTAGGTAACATAACGAGATATCATTCAACAAACATGGGACTAACTCAAGAATACCCAACCCAGGAGCAACGGATCAAAGGTAGGCTTAATCTTGTAGGAACTTGGTGCCATCTTCGTAACAACAAAAATGATCAAGGATTTTGAGGGCACGTGCATACCTATGAAGATAGGTGGAGTCGATGCCCGAGACCTGCAAGCCTATGTCACCGAAAAGAGATACATGTGCATAGATATACATCTAAAATAAGACATTTACAGACAGATGACCAGGATCGATACATCGTGTGGACCTTAGCTAGGTGAGTAACTACGACTTCGTCCTGAATCATGAAAACACATCAGATACATATATAAACCATGAGGCACCATGGATAACAAAGGTTAGAATCCTAATCCTTGGGTTAGTTCTTATTTTCCATAAACAAGTAAAAAATAGATAATTCCTAATTTAATAAGCATAAAAGACAATAATCATAAATGCATATATCTAAATATCTTATAAGCATATTATCATCTAGGTCTATCCAAATAAAACATAATCATAATCATATAGTCTATTCAATGTCCAATATGGTAGCAAAAGTATAATCATCTAAGAGGGTATTACATCCTCCCTCCTAAAATTAGGCTTACTCCTGGAAACCTACAAATAGATAAGGATAAGAAGCTCTAAGTCTCGCAGCATCCTCCCATGTCATTGAGGCCTCATCATTAGGGTCCCATTGGACCCTTTCCTGATCTATAGTGTGACCCCTAAGGGTTAGTTTCCACTACTTTAGAATATGTATGGGCTCTAAAGCTAGCTTCCTGTCCGCTACCTGTAAAGCATTCCATTCCAGCACATGAGTCAAATCAGGAATATATCTTCTAAGAACTGAAACATGAAATACATCATGAATATGATCAAGTCTGGGTGGCAAGGCAAGTCAATAAGAAACTTGTCCTATCCTCTCTAGGACCTCAAAAGGACCAACAAATTGGGGTGCCATCTTGGATCCTTTTCCATAACGAATTGGACTCTTTCGTGGGTACACCCTCAGAAAGACTTTATCCCAAAGAGAGAACTGCACATCAGTCCTTTGAGCATCTACGTATTTCTTTTTCCTATCCTGAGATTCTGTAATATGCTCCTTAATCTTCTCAACCTGCTGCTCCATGTCCTGCAACATCTCAAGGCCAAGAAGTACCATGTCCTCCAATTGGTGCCAACTCAAAGGTGTGTGGCACAATGGCCATACAAGGCCTAAAACGGGGACATGCCAATGGATCTATGATATTCATTATTATAATAAAACTCCACCAAATATAGGTAATCCTCCCAATGGGTCTACCTATCCATAACGTACATTCTAAGAATTTCTTTGAGAACCTGATTAACCCACTCAGTCTGACCATCATTTTTTGGATGATAAGCTTGAACTAAAGTTGAGCTGAGTCCCTAAGGTTTACTAAAGGGAAGGGAATTCCAAAGTGAAGAAGTGAAAACTAGATCGTGATAAAAAATAATCCTCCTAGGAATTCCATGAAGTCTCACCACATCTTTCATAAATACGTTGGCCACTCATGTTGATGTATATGAGGATTGCATAGGAGAGAAATGGGATACCTTGATAAGTCTTTCAACTGTAACCATGATACCATCATGTCTCTGTGGGGTAATAGGAATCCCCATAGTAAAATCCATGGAGATAATGTCCTGCTTCCATTCTGGAAAAAGATGAGATTGAAGGAGACATGTTGGATGTTGATGCTCTGCCTTCACCCTCTAACACTCCAGACACCTTGCCACATAGTCTGCTCTATCCCTCTTTATTCCTGACCAATAATACAACTAAAATAGATTGGAAAACATTTTCTTCACTCCTAGATGAGCTGAATAGGGTTCCTTGTGTCTTTCCTCTAAAATAACTATACGAAGATCTCTAGATACGTGCATATAGATTCAACCCAGTTGTCATAGCAAACCAATGGAATCCAAAGAATATCCAAAGAAGCATCCCTCTAAGGGCCTTCCTATTTCCATATCTTCTTTTACCTCTTGATACCATGAATCATAAGCAAGGGCTTGTTGAAATTGACTCCCCAAATCTGTGCTAACAGAGAGAGAGATGACAACCCATGCATGCGCCTTCTCAGAGCATCAACTACCACATTCATTTTTCCCTGCATATATTTAACCTCAAAATCATATTCACATAAGAACTCCATTCATCTGCATTGTCTAGCATTGAGGCTAAGTTTATGTGAAAATATACTGAAGGCTACAATGATCTGTATGGAGATCAAAATTGTGACCCAGCAAAAAGTGTCTCTATTTTACTAAAGCATGAACATCTGCTGCTAACTCAAGATCATGGGTGGGAAAGTTAAGCTCATGGTCCTTTATCTTTCTATATTCATAAGCAATAGCTTTTCCTTCCTGCATTAGGACTACCACAATCCCTTCTGGTGAAGCACTCGTACAAACTACAAAGTTTCCAGAGGGTTCGGGAACTACCAAGATCGGAGCACTGGTCAATTTTTCATTCAAACATTGGAAAGTGGCCTCACACTTCTTTGACCACAAAAATTTATTCCATTTCTTCTGCAAAGAAGTGATGGGTGAGCTATTTGGGAGAATTCCCTGACAAATTGCCTATAATAACCAGTCAGGCCCTTAAAACTGTGGACCTAAGAGACATTAGTCAGAGTTAGCCATTCTACTATGGCCTAAATTTTTGTCATGTCAACTATGATGTCATCCCTTGAGATAACATGCCCAAGGTACTTAACCTCAATCTGGAAAAAATGACATTTCTACGGATTGGCATAAAGTTGGTTTTCTCTTAAAAATTGTAACACCTGATGAAGATGATATTCATGCTCCTCAAATGTTTTGGAAAACACTAAGATGTCATCTAAGAAAACTATCACAAATATATCCAAATAGTTTATGAAAACCATGTTCATCAAACTCATAAATATAGAGGGAGCATTTGTCATCCCAAATGGTACTACCATGAACTCATATTGACCATATCTGGTATGGAAAGTTGTATGATGAATATCAGCCTTGTGAATCCTTAGTTGGTGGTACCCTGATTTAAGATCAATTTTTGAAAATAATTTTTCCCCTTTCATTTGATCGAATAGGTCATCGATGTGAGGAAAAAGATACCAATTTTTAATTAACTTTATTGATTTGATGATAATAAATGCACAATCTGAGAGAAATCTCCTTCTTCTTTACAAAGATTACTGGTGCCCCCCATGGGGATACACTGGGTCTGATGAACCCTTTCCCCAAAATATCTTTGAATTGCAACTTAAGTTCCCCAAGTTCTTGTGTGGTCATGCGGTATGGAACCTTAGAGATGGGTTCTTCTCCAAGCACTATATCTATTCAAAAATCAATGTCCCTCTTGGGAGGCATTCCAGGTATTTCCTTGGGAAAACATCTGTGAATTCCTGTAATAGAGGGTGATCCAGTGTTACATTTTTACTTTCCCCCTCATCCAAGTCGTTAACTGAGACTGCAAACAACTGGCATCCCTTGCACATGCACCGCTTGAGCTCCATTGCAGATAATGCAGAGGGAGATGGGTTGTTGAACCCCAAAAATCTTCTTTTTCTCCCTTGAATCATTTGCACGTTGGATTCTCTTGTCTCTAAAATCTAAAATGGCTTCATGAGCATCCAACCAATCCATACCTAGAACTACTCCATAAGAGCCTAAAGGAATCACTCAAAGATCTACTGAGGTGGTGAAAGGTCCTAGACCTAACTTGCAACTCAGAACATGGGATTCTGAGGCTATTCTTTCCCTAGAGGCTAGCTCAACCTGCCACTTATCTCCATGCCTTACTGACGCCAGCCCACATTTCTTAACTAGAGAAGGATAAATAAAGGAATATGTAGCTCTAGAATCAAACAGGATAGTGGTAGAAATACCCCCTAACAAACCTGAGGTTTCAATGACATATCCTTGGTGTTCTGCCTGCCTCTGATCTAAAGCAGAAAATACTCTATAAGATCTTCCTGCATCACCCACTATGGGTTATGAAGCGGCCTATCTATAACTAGACTCTGGTGTTTATTTTTTAGGATAGTTAACTGCAATATGACCGTGTTGTCCACAATAATAGCATCTTGTATTTCTAACAAAACTCTTCCCAGAGGAAGGATCACTGGACTATTGATAACTGCCTTGGCTAGCATTCTATTGTGTGCTCTGAGCTAATTGAGAATTTGGATAATTCTTGTTGCACTACCAATTACGAGGATTGACTAACTGAGACCCATTATTTTTGTTATTATACTGGAATTTCTTCTTTTGGTGGTTTTGACTACCCTTGGATGAAGGAAGGTAGTTTTTTGGGTCGGTTGCTCCATGATACTGATTCCCTTTGTACCATGATCCAAACTGAGGGGCATTACCTCCCTGGGTGCTTAAATGACCTCCTAATCCCAAGGTTGCATTCTACTCAATGATACAAGCCTTAATGATTTCTTTATTAAATGTTTGAGGTTTGAAGACTCGTATGTTTTCGGATAGTCGACCATTGAGGCCTCTAAGGAAGTGTTGGGTAAGCATGGGTTCATCATCTTCATACCCTAAGTAATGCTTGAGCTTGAAGAAGTGCCTCTCATATTCATCAACTGACATGGTTAATTTCCTTAAAATTTGAAATTCCTTTGCTCTTTCCCGCCTCCAGTGGTCAGACAGAAATTGAGCTCGAAAGAGTTCTAGGAACAGTTCCCCAGACAAAGTGGCTATATCAATGTGAATTTTCTCTTTCTCCCTTTCCCGTCAAGTAGTGTAAAATTCCCTAAGGTGGATAACTTCAAACCAAGCTTTGGTGTTGTTGTTGTAGGGGTGCATGGCAAATAGTCTTTCTAAATCAAGTAACCATGTTTCAGTAGTGGAGCCACTCTGAGTTCCCTTAAATGGGGGAGGCTTAGCTCTAAGGAGATCCCGCATGTGAGAAGCATGCAGAACATCCTCCTCTATCGCATGATCCCTCCTCCTAGGACTCCTTTCTCTTTCTCTCTCTTTGTGGTGAGAGACATTAGACTCACCATGGTGACCCCTATCCTAGCTTGCATCTAGAATCTACAATATATGTTGTAAAATTTTCTGCACCTAAGCCCCCTAAAAGCCCCCTATGTGGCTATCAGACTGCTCCCCTCTACCTTCCTCCTCAAGATGTTCTTCTTCCTGAGAAATTTTTTGGTGAGATCTCAGAGGGGTGTTCTATGCACCTCCCCTCCTACAACGGGTAAAAGAAGGCATCCTATCCCAACCTAGAAGAGTGATGAGTATAAGGGCCCTAATCCATGATCTAGGTTTAAGGTTTCATTATTGATGTGTGCAACTAAAAGTTAAGCTTAATGAGCCAAAATTCCCAGGGTTCTAGTGTGGAAACACAGTGCTCTGATACCAAAATGATACGCCCCGCCAGGGAACCAGGAAGGAAATCAAAAGCACTCTAAGATAGGCAACATACACACACACACACACACACACACACACACACACACACATATATTTATTTAAAGAAACTTTAACAAAAGGTTCCATGCATTACTTGAGATATTAAGTTATAACTTTAGGTCCTCCCTAGGTTCCCTAACGAAGAATACTAACAATTAAATTTTACTCCCATAGAAAGATGTTTTGATCAACATAAATTTAGATCTATTTCATTACATAAAATAAATATTTTCAAAAGAGTTATAAATTATTTCATTCAAAAATTAACTTTTAACATTTCAGAGCCTTCTATAATCCCAAACTAAACTTTAAAGACCACATTTACTTTGAGGTACACTTTCCATACAAGTAATTCATTTATAAACTCAAGAAATAATATGGAATTTACAATTTCAACCTTTTGACTTACTTCATTCTTTATTAAATAATGATACATCATGATTCTATCACACTTTCAAAGTTTCATAAACATAAAAAAAAAATTCCTTTCTTGTCAAATGCATGCTTTACATAGAGAGATTCTATTTCCCCTTTTCTTTCCCTAAATATACCCTTCTCTTTACATCAATTTGAAGTACACCAAAGATTGATTACATTCATCTCCCTTCGGGAGGTTACATTAATATCATAATGATTACATTACATTTATAGAAATTGGTGAACACAAGGAAAAGTCTTCATCTGCAAATCTGGAGAAGCATAAACAAGGATCTTCCACATCACTATGAGAAATACCTTGATAAAGAAAGATTAACCACCCAACCACCCTAAACCCCAATCTGGATTCCAGAACGGTCCAAAATGCTTAAGCAGACATCAAAATGCACTATACACTATAAAACATAAGAAATAAGTGATCCAAAAGGTTAAAAATCATATAGGGTCAGACTCGGGTCAACACAAAACCCTAAACCTTCCAAAAACCCTAAAAAATTAAGCTTGGTGAAGTCATGCGTAGTTGGTCATGTTCCTACACAGTTGCGCCTAATGTTGCGTAGTTGGAGGTCCCAAGCTACGTAGTTGGTAATGTCTTGTGCACTTGGGCCTACCTCCTGCACATTTGGTCACATGAATTGTGCAGTTGGGGCCCAAAACTGCGCAGTTGGAAGGATATTGTGCGTAGCATAGACAGTGAGTTGCAGATTGACTTTGCAGGTAAAACAGGGCATGATGGGTGCTTGGGAAGTAGAATCAGAGGAAGACCCAGTTGAGATCTCCTTGTTTCCCTTCCAAAACACCCCTTAAACCCATCCTTACCTCAAAATCAATCTATCCCATTCATATTCGACATAAGGTATGAAAAGACATAAACAATAAACACAGAGTTAACCAATGAGTTAATTCTACTCATGCCTGAAGTTTCCTAGAGGCTTCTAAGAACACTAAACACATCAAAGGGGTATTAACATGGAAACACCAAATTCTTTAAACAACATACAATGTGATAAAATTTCATATAGAAAGAATAATTCACTTAACATAAACATCCACCTTCCTTTTTAAGAATTATTCCCATCCAACATACTCAGACATATAATGAAAACAGCATAGCAACACCACTTCCTAAAGTTTACTATGATCTAGAGAAGTAAGAATAAAGAATAATACACACACACAAAGCATAGAAAACACATGTGAAGGATCTTCTTCCAGGATAGATTCTACCTGGGGTCATGCGGAGAAACCGTTGAGGGAGAAGTTCCTAGATCACTCCAGCCAACTCTCCAAACTCTTTCAGGCTCTACAAGCACAAAGTTTTCTTCTGGATACAACCATAAGCCTCCACTGTGTTTTTTCTGGTCTAAAATAATGATTTCTACCATATATCACAATAGTGTTTCTCTCAAAAAAAATCTATTCATTTTCCTTTTTTTTCCAAACCCCTTTTCTCTACAAAAACTCCTTTCATAAATATGCTACAGAAGTGGTTGCACGGGGAAAATCCAAGTGATGCAACCATCTGTAACCAAAGGTTGGTTAATAATTTAGGAATTTATTAGTTTTAGATATAAATTTAACCCTTAATTGTAGATTGTTCATGTAGATGCTTTAATATTTATTATCATACTTATTTAATTTATTTTAAGGAAGATTTATGTAATTTCTTCTTACCCTAATATATACATTTACTACCTCTAGATTACATTCTAGAAACTCTGGCCAATAAGAGATGATTTAAAAATTAATAATGACCTTGGTATTCCCTTATAATCATGAAAACACATCAAATACATATAAAGCATGAGGCGCCATGGATAAAAAAGGTTAGAATCCTAATCCTCGGTTAGTTCTTATTTTCCATAAACAAGTAAAAAAATAGACAATTCATAATTTCATAAGCGTAAAAGACAATAATCATAAATGAATATATCAAAATATCTGATAAGCATATCATCATCTAGGTCTATCCAAATAAAACATAATCGTAATCATATAGTCTATCCAATGTCCAATCTGGTAGCAAAAGTATAATCATCAGAGAGGGTATTACATGACATTATGGATTGCTTGAGTCGAGTTGATTACTTCACAAAGATAGATCGGAAGGGTGGAAGTCACCAAACCCGGATTAGAGAAGGAGATGAATGGAAGACTACCTACAAGACAAAGGAGGGCTTGTATGAGTGGTTAGTCATGCCTTTTGGGCTAACCAATGCACTGAGCAAATTCATGTGGCTCATGAATGAGGTATTGAAAGAAATTTTTAGTAAGTTTGTTATTGTTTACTTGGATGATATTTTGATCTTCAGTAAGACATTAGAAGAGCATATAATGCATATTCATAGGGTCTTTGAGAAGTTAAGGGAAGAAAAGTTGTTGATTAATCTGAAGAAGTGCAATTTTGTAAAGGAGTTAGTGTACTGGATTTTTTGTCTCAATAGATGGTCTCAAAATGGACCCGAAGAAAGTAAAGGCTATCCTTGAATGACCTACTCCAAGGAGTGCAATTGAGGTAAGATATTTTCATGGTTTGGCTAGATTTTATAAAAAAGTTTATCAATAGCTTCAATAGTATATGTCGACCCTTAACTGAAACCATGAGAGGGGATAGAAAAGAGTTTAAGTGGACTATAGAAGCAGCAAAGAGTTTTGATTTGTTAAAAATAAAAGTTACATAGCAGCCTATTATGGCATTTCCAAATTTTAATAAATTATTTTAGGTAGACTGTGATGCTAGTGGCAATGTCATTGGAGAAAAAAAAAATATTGTTTATCATCAGGAGTTTTAAGCTATAGTGTAGGCATTGAGGAAGTGGAGACATTGCCTTCTTCATAAAAAGTTTGTTTTGTTTATTGATCATAAAGCTTTGCAGTATTTGAATAGCCAATGAAAGTTGAATCAAAGACATTTAAAATGGGTTGATTTTTTGTACAGTTACACTTGTTTTGAAAGATAGGAGTGGAAATTCTAATAGGATTGCAAACGCCCTGAGTAAGAGGCAAAATTTGTTGAAAGAGATGTAGATCAAAGTCATTGGGTTTAAGGAACTCAAGAGTTTGTATCCTGAGGATCCTGATTTTGGCGAGGCCTAGAGAGCTTGCACAGAATTTGTTACTCTAGACAAGGCCATATGGTTGGATTTTAAATCGAAGATGGAATGTTATTTAAAGGGAGCCAATTGTGCATTCATGAAAAGAGTTCCATGAGGGAGAACCTAATCAATGAGAAACATAGTGAAGGATTGGCTAGACACTTTGGTCAAGATAAATCTATTTCTCTGGTTAGTGAACATTATTATTGGCCATAATTGTAACAAAATTTTAAGAAGTTTGTGTGGAGTTGTAGAATATGTCAGATGGCAAAAGGAAGCAGGTCGAATACAAGGTTATATCAACCATTATCTGTACTAGAGAGGCCATGGGAGGATATTAGTATAGACTTTGTTCTTGGTTTACCAAGGACTCAAAGAGGGCATGATTTCATTTTTGTGGTGGCAGACAAGTTCTTGAAGATGACACATTTCATTCCTTCCAAAAAGACTAATGATGTTGTTCATGTAGCAGAATTATTTTTCAAAGAAGTGGTGAGACTACATGGTCTGCAAAAGAGCATAGTTTTAGATTGAGATACTAATATTGTTGGGTATTTTTGGAGGACACTATGGAAAAAGATAAAGACATGTTTGAAGTTCAACTCAGCACACTATCCATGGACTGATGGACAAAGAGAAGTGGTGAATATGAGTTTGGGAAATTTGTTGAAATTCTTAGTAGGAGGTAAACCGAAGGGGTGGGATTTGATTTTACCACAGACAGAATCTTCATACAATAACTTTGTCAATAGGAGCACTGATAAATCATCATTCCATATTGTATGTGGAAATAGTCCTAGAAATGCTTCAGAATTAAGGAAGTTGGACAATGGAGAAAAGAATAGTGATGAAGCTGAAGACTTCACAACACACTTGAAGAACTTGCATGAAGAGGTGAGGAAACATATTAATAAAATAGATATTTAGTACAAGACTAAGACATCAGAAAATGAGACACAAGGAATTTCAGATTGGAGATGAAGTTATGGTTCATTTGAGAAAGGAGAGATTTCCATTGGGGACATACAATAAGTTGAAGATGAAGAAATTTGGACCATGCAAAATCCTGAAGAAGCATGATTCAAGAAATACTTATGAAGTAGAGTTGCCCAATGAACTCTACATTTCTCCTGTGTTTAATATTTCAATTTTTACAAAGTATTCAGAAGGAAGTATGGAAGATGAAATAGAAGAAGCACAATGAAATATTCTAGCACCTACTTCAGCTACACAAGATATAGATGATATCTTGGATAGTCATGTGGGTAGAAGCACAAGAAACATGCAATATGAATAGTACTTGGTCAAATGGAAAGGACGACCTGTTAAAGATTCATCATGGCTATCAAACTAGGAGGTTGACCACCTTGGTTTTCCTCTGCACAACTGAGATGTGACAAGGTCCCTTCTCAAATTACTCTGGGTTTCTGACGCAGGAGCATCCACGGTGTAAGAACAATCTTGCATCACCCAAAAATATTGTCTTATTTTTCAATAAGGGCTATCTTTGGACAGGGTTACTATTTTTTGGAAACTTTACTATTTTAGTAAGTTTCTCATTTGAGCTCGGATTGTTCCAATTGCTTCTCTAGAGGTTTACTTTTGGATATATAATCCCATCAGTGAATTTTCATGGCAAGATCAAGTTTAGTTTTGAAGATATTAAATTGTCTATTTTGGCGGGGTGGTACAAAAATATTGAACTCAGTTTTGAAGGCCTTTAAGTATCATGAAGGAGGTATTGAAGATGAGATAGCAGAAGCACAGTGGAATACTCCAACACCTACTTCACCTATAGGGGAGATAGAAGACATCTTGGATAGTTGTGTTGGTAGAAGCAAAAGGAACATGAACTATGAGGAGTACTTGGTCAAAATGGAAAGGATGACATGTTGAAGATTCATCATGGCTATTAAAGGAAGAGGTTGATTGTCTTGGTTTTCCTCTGCACAACAGAGATGTGACAAAGTCAATTCTCAAATTACTCTGGGTGTCTAATACAAAAATATTGTCTTTCTTTTCAATAAGGGCATCTTTGGAAAGGGTTACTATTTTTTGGCAAGTTTACTATTTTTAGTAAGTTGTTCATTTGAGCTCGGATTGTTCCAATTGCTTTCCTAGAGGTTCATTTTGGATATATAAGCTTTCCAGTGAATTTGCATAGCAAGATCAAGTCTAGTTTTGAAGATATTGAATTTTTTGTTTTAGAGAGGTGGTACAAAATCTTTGAACTTGGTTTTGAAGGCCTTAGAAGCTTCTTAAGGGGGCCAAACTTTGTTCAATTGGTACTTTGAGAGATTATGGCTATAGAGCGCTTCTTGGGATTTTCAAAATGTGGCCATAATAGTGAATCGACTCAATGATTCTTTAGTTATGGTTTTCGAAAGTTGGGCCATCATGACTCAATTTTCAATACAAAAGGAAGGAGAAAAATCACTTCAGACAAGAAAGTGAACGGATGTATGCCAAAATGGGAAAAATTTCACTTTCTATAATCTTCTAAGGTGGTTAATCGTGCTACTTATATAGGGAACAAGGGGGTCTTTAGGGTTCAACTCAAAGTAGTGAGTGTAGATTGTGATTGTCTTGCAGATTATTGTAATGAAAATGCTCATGTGGTTGTAGCATGTTACTTTTCTGAATATTGTAATGCCACTTCATTGAAGATAATAGAAAGCAAGTGTTTTTGTTCTTGCCATTGTTTTGTTCTTAAATTTTTAGTTGATTTCCCTATTGTGGTGTGTGTGTGTGTGTGTGTGTGTGTGTGTGTGTGTGTGTGTGGCTGAATAAGGGGATTACCCTTCATCAATTGGAAGGGATTGAAAATTAAATTTACTTCTCATTCCAAAACCGTCGCGAAATCAATTTCTCCAAATAAACTGGAATAACCACCAAAAATTAAGCAAGAAACCTTACAAACTATGCACCAAATTTGTAGGATTTGAATGTTAAATAAGCCTTAAACATCACCAAACTTAACATGCAAGTAAATAACAACAAAATAAATACTATTTACAACACCCACATCCTAAAAGCTGATATAAACATCCAAATTCTTCTACTACAAAATAACTCAAAATATATATCAAATAATACTCCAACAATAGCACTATACGTCACCAATAACAATAAACATATTTTGAAACATCCTAAACAATGCACTCCACACTCATGCAAAACACCTACAAACTGCTCAGGGAAATACTACAAATGGAAAGTCTTCAGCATAATAGAAACTTTTGAGTGATATTGTTGTTGGAGACCCATGGAACCAATTCCCTTGAGCCTCAAATATTCATAACAAGAAATCAAACAGTTTTTCATAAAATAACAAGATGAATGACCCAAAATGAAGTCAACGCACCCACGCACCCACAACTTCAATTTCCAAGTTGGTAGACAAATCGCACACCCAAAGAGAGATTCTTGCTCCATTAAATACTTATAACCTCCATAACCATGTGTCCCCTATCTTCTTCCACTCTCAATGCTAGCTACCACTTGTCATGACTAGTGATAAGTTAATAAATGCCAAAGACTGTTGGATGATATCAGTTTTGGTTACTAATCATGTTGTTGATATTCATGTTTTGTCATTGATGTCAACATATATTTCTATGAAGAAGACAGACTGGCTACTTAACTGGATGGAGTGTACGGACACTGTATGGATGATTTAGAACGATCAAAATTGGATTTATGCAGAAGGATGTGTGCTGACCTTATTCCTAAGGTCGCTGGACTTTATGTTACCTACTGTGGATGTTACAATTCATTTAGTGAAGACTGGTTTTCTGGACTATAACTATGATTCTAGACAGAGCAGGTCTCTGTGTTTTGGGTATATCTTTCTGGCAAAGATATTTCAGAACTTGTGAGCTTACTGATGGACAGCCGACATATGATAGAGTAATGGGTTGAGTTCGATTGTTGATTGGATACTGATGACGTTAGTTGTGGCATGTATTCTGGAGAAGACCTATTCCCTAGATGACTTCAGACATGTAGCGTGTGAAATTAATTGTGAGTATGAATTGCAGATCTGAAAGTATATGTAATGGATTGTAAATGTTGTATACTTGTTATAGATACAGTGTGTATCTTAGCAAGGGGCTATGTAATTATTTGTATGATGGAAAGCCTTAATTGGCCGACCTAGTTAATTATGTATTAGGAAAGCTTAACTGGCCGACCTAATGAATTATTGTAAGAGGGTATATATGAAAGATAAATTCTTGTGGATTAGTGTGATAGAGAAAAAGAAAGAAAAAAGAAAGAGAAGTGTGGAAGCTGCGAAGCTTGTTGACTGCTGGATACAAAGCAGAGTTGATACATCATTGGAACTGACCAAGCAAAGACAGTTGCTATCAGACAGTTCATTGGAATGTGTATTTTCTTTATACACTTGATTTGGATTGTGAATCCTTGAGGGTGGCTTTAACCTTCTTTGGGCAGTGTGCCTTGGCAGTGAGCCTACTATTTTCTTTGACTCCTAACAGGGTCTGTCTCCTAATAGGGATTGTGTACTGTAATGTTGTAACAAGCTCCTAACAGGGATATGATACTCTCAGTATATTATTTGTGGGTGTTAATTCCCACCATGGTTTTACCTTTAATAGGGTTTCCTCGACAACAAGTATTGTGTTATGGTGTTTTCTATTACTGTGTTATCATTTACATTTGCAGATTTGTTTTATAAAGTATAAAGTATAAAGTTTAATCTAGATTTTCAAGTCTAAGTTCTCAAAGGATAAGGAATGTTATTATGCTAGTGAAGGTATATCAGATGATGAGGATGGTGATTATGACGAAATTGGATTTATTGCTATTAAGGATTATGAACCTATGCATAAAGAAAAAGCATTAGTATCCCGAGTTGAAAAGAAATTTGAATGGGTCATAGATAGTGGTTGTTCACATCATATGACTAGAGATAAAAATAAGTTTGTGAGTTTGAAAAGACATGAAGGTGGTGTTGTTAGATTTGGTGACAATACTCCTAAACTTATTATTGGAATTGGATCTATTTCCTTGGATGGAAAGACTAACACTGACAATGTATTACTTGTTGATGGACTTAAGCACAATTTGTTGA
>MU224611.1:461728-484667 GCA_018584345.1 Thuja plicata | reverse complement strand
GTCCTACAAGAACAAGATCATACTATGGTGAAAGGTATTTTATACTTTTTGTTGATGACTTTTCTAGAATGATGTGGGTTACATATTTGAGAGAGAAATCTAAAGCATTTGACAAGTTCAAGTTATTGAAAGAGAAAGTTGAGAATGAATCTGGTTTAAAGATGAAATGTTTGAGATCAGATAGAGGAGGAGAGTTTACATCAGAACTGTTTAATACATACTGTGAAGAAAATGGAATACATAGACAACTTTAGCTCCTAGAACTCCACAACATAATGGGATAGTCGAGAGAAGAAACAAAACCATATTAGATGCTGCAAGGACTATATTTCTGGAAGGAAATGTATCACATGTTCATTGGAGAGAAGTAGTTGGCACTGTTGTGTACACATTAAATAGAATTCATATCAGAGAAGGTACAAATAAAACTCCTTATAAATTATGGTTTGATCATGCACCTGCTGTGAAATATTTTAGAATATTTGGTAGTAAATGTTATATCAAAAGAGATGATGAGATAGGCAAGTTTGATGCTAGAAGTGATGAAGGAATCTTTCTTGGTTATTCCACTAAGAGTAAAGCATATAAATCTTTCAATATGAGACTGAGGAAACTAATTGAAAGCACCAATGTGAGGATAGATGAAAAATTTCAAATTCAGGAAAGAATGTATGATTGTGGTCAGATAACATAAACAAGAGAAGTTGTTACTAAACCTGGAGGACCCTTGATGATCGAGAATGAGATTGAAGAAGAAGAACAAGTCGAAGCTACTGAGACATTGAAGACACCAAGGTATGTCAAGAAAAACCATACTGAAGATCAAATTATTGGTGATGCAAGCAAAGTCATGATGACTAGATCTAAAGTTAGAGATGAGATCTGTTTGATATCTCAAGTTGAACCAAAGACTACTGATGAAGTGTGTAAAGATGAATCTTGGACTAAAGCCATGGAAGAACTAGATCAGATAAAGAAAAACAATACTTGGCAATTGGTTCCAAGACCTAAGAACAAAAATGTGATTGGCACTACGTGGGTTTTCAAAAACACAATAGATGAGGAAGGCACAGTGGTAAGAAACAAGGCTAGACTGGTATGTAAAGGCTACTCACAAAAAGAAGGCATAGACTATGAAGAAACATTTGCACATGTTGCTAGATTGGAAGCTGTGAGACTATTCCTTGCTTATGTTGCACATAAAGACTTCAAAGTGTATCAGATGGATGTGAAATCAACATTCTTGAATGGTGATCTAGAAGTGTACATTGAGTAACCTGATGGTTTTCCTTTGACAGATGATGAAAACATGGTTTGCAGACTTAAGAAGGCACTGTATGGACTTAAACAAGCACCGAGGGCATGGTATGCAAGACTGGATAAACATCTACTTCGTCTTGGTTTCAGAAAAGGTAATGCAGACAGTAATTTGTATTTAAGAACTGATAAAGATGGAATCTTAATTATAGAAGTTCTTGTTGATGATATCATTTTTGGAGGAAATGATAAAATGAGTAAGAAGTTTGGTAAAGAAATGGAGAATGAGTTTGAAATGTCAATGATTGGTGAGATGAAATTTTTTCTTGGTTTGCAAATTAATCAGAGTAAGAATGGCATATTTATATCTCAGACCAAGTATCTTAAGGAAATGTTGAAGAAATTTGGAATGGAAGATTGTAAACATGTTGGTACACCCATGGTCACAGGGAACAAACTGACTAAAAGTGATGAGACTCAAAGTGTTGGGCAGACTAAGTACAGATCAATTGGAGGTCTACAATATCTAACACACACTAGACCAGATATTACCAATGCAGTTGGAATTGTGGCTAGATATCAAGCAGATCCTAAAGAGACATTTTGCTGTTGTGAAAAGAATTTTCAGATATTTGAAAGGAACAGTAGAATATGGATTATGGTATGAAAAATCAGATGATTTTACATTGCAGGCTTTTACTGATGTTGATTGGGCAAGTAATGTGGATGACAGGAAGAGTACAAGTGGTGGTGCATTTTTCCTTGGAAAAAGGTTGGTTTCTTGGTTGAGCAAGAAGCAAAACTGTATTGCTCAATCTACTACTGAGTCAGAGTATGTTGCTATTGCAATAAACTGTACACAAGTTGTTTGGATGAAACAAATGTTGAAGGACATTAGAACAATTTTCAAAGAACCAGTGGTTATCCATTGTGATACCACCAGCACAGTGAATGTGTCAAAGAATCCTGTAATGCATTCAAAGACTAAACATATTTCCATCAAGTATCATTTCTTGAGGGGGAAGGTAGCAGATAGAGAGATTAAACTGGAGTATATTAGCACAAAGGAACAGATAGCAGATATATTTACTAAACCTTTGCCAAAAGATGTTTTTGAATATCTCAGAAGCATGCTTGGGGTGATGGCCCCTCCCAGTGAAAACTAAATGATGTAGATGTGCATCAGTCCAGTGGATCTCAGAGCTAGATCATTCTCTGGACTTGATGTATGGATCCACTCCTTAGGGGGAGTGATCGCAGGAGAATGCTATGGAGTACATTTGGGTGATCTTGCACCTAGCTGATTGGACATGAAGATTTGAAAAAGCTACATCTTACAAGAAGACTACAGATGAATTATGGCACCCTTTGCCATTGCTGCCAAAGGGGGAAGAAATCTATGTGAAAATCCCTACTATTATGGCTAGATTTGTGTTGAGGATATTGAGAAGATTGTATTGAGAGAAAGTACTTTTGGGTTGATACATATGGATTTTCCCATATGTTGTCATCAATGCCAAAGGGGGAAATTGTTGGATGATATCAGTTTTGGTTACTAATCATGTTGTTGATATTCATGTTTTGTCACTGATGTCAACATATATTTCTATGAAGAAGACAGACTGGCTACTTAACTGGATGGAGTGTACGAACACTGTACGGATGATTCAGAACGATCGAAATTGGATTTATGCAGAAGGATGTGTGCTGACCTTATTCCTAAGGTCGCTTGACTTTATGTTACCTACTGTGGATATTACAGTTGATTTAGTGAAGATTGGTTTTCTGGACTGTAACTGTGATTTTGGACAGAGCAGGTCTCTGTGTTTCGGGTATATCTTTCTGGCGAAGATATTTCAGAACTTGCGAGCTTACTGATGGACAACCGACATATGATAGAATAATGGGTTGAGTTCGATTGTTGATTGGATAATGATGACGTCAGTTGTGGCGTGGAGAAGACCTATTCCCTGGCTGACTTCAGACATGTAACGTGTGAAATTAATTGTGAGCATGAATTACGGATCTAGAAGTATATGTAATGGATTGTAAATGTTGTATACTTGTTATAGATACAATGTGTATCTTAGCAGGGGGCTATATAATTATTTGTATGATGGAAAGTCTTAATTGGCCGACCTAGTTAATTATGTATTAGGAAAGCTTAACTGGCCGACCTAATGTTATTGTAAGAGGGTATATATGAAAGATAAATTATTGTGGAGAAGTGTGATAGAGAAAGGAAAAAAAAAAAAGTGTGGAAGTTGCGAAGCTTGTTGACTATTGGATACAAAGCAGAGTTGATACATCATTGGAACTGACCAAGCAAAGACAGTTGCTATTAGACAGTTCGCTGGAATGTGTATTTGCTTTATACACTTGATTCGGATTGTGAATCCTTGAGGGTGCCTTTAACCTTCTTTGGGCAGTGTGCCTTGGCAGCGAGCCTACTATTTTCTTTGACTCCTAACAGGGTCTGTCTCCTAACAAGGACTGTGTACTGTAATGTTGTAACAAGCTCCTAACAGGGCTGATATCTTTTAACAGGGATACTATACTCTCAGTACATTATTGTGGGTGTTAATTCCCACCGGGGTTTTAATAGGGTTTCCTCGACAACAATTATTGTGTTATGGTGTTGGCTATTACTGTGTTATCATTTACATTTGCAGATTTGGTTTATAAAGTATAAAGTTAATAATCTAGATTACAACTGATTCACCCCCCTCCCTCTCAGTTGTCTTGTGGACTATTATTCCTAACAAAGACAGGCCAAAAATTAATTTTGGAACCAAAAGCCACAACCAAAGGAAGAGATTCCCTTGGATGAAGTGTGTCTGTTTATTAATTTCTTTCACTCTGAATGTATTGTGCCACTTGTTTTGGCTAGTCATAATCACTAAATGCCAAAACTAGGCTACGTGAGGATCCCACGCCAAGACTGGAAAAATAATTAAATTAAAGTATATTTGGTGATAAAATAATATTCTATTCATAATTAGTCACCAAAATTAATTTTATTGTCCATCTATATATCACTGATTTGCTATTTCAAGACTCTTGACTTTTTTTTTTAAGTTGTTACATTTAGAATGTTTTTAAAAAGGGACATGACATCAGCCATCTTGTTCTTGTAGTGACTACTCATCTATATAGTTAAGTCTGTTTTAGGTTGTACTATCTCTTGTTTAGCACTTGTTCTCACAAGGGATTCAACAAATGTTGTGATACTAATAAAATTCACCATTGGGCCGAAGATGCCGGCAAGAACAACAAAATCAATCAACAATTCGCGTTTACAATCTTGTCTAAGAACTTTCTAATGAATTTTAGGCCAAGTACATTATTTAGGTTGGCTTCCTTTACATATTTGCCACACCAACCTATGGGTATGTGTGTTGATGTGTGTGTATACACATCCAACCCTGTTGTTTTATCATAAAGTATCAAGATTTATTAAATGTTAATAACCTATGGGTACCATCCTATATTTTGTCTTCTTTTTCACATTTTCCTTGTCTTTAATCTCATTATTTCAAGCTATGATTGGTGTGATTTTCAGTTGTGGAGCTAGCTGCAATGTTTTAATTTCATGTCTATTTGGTCAAGAGCTAGAGAAAACAATAGAGAATTTAGAGTATATACGAGTGAAATCTAATGTATTTCAAGTGCTAAATTGAAAATAATCCTTGTTCTTAAGTCAGACTCCAATATTATTCCATGTTAGATACTTACCTTTATGTGTATTGTCACTTGTTCTGTGTGTGTGTATAGATTGGTAGATAAAATCTAACATATTCTAACCAAGAACATTGAAACAAATATTATATGTTTAGAAGAAGAATTGAAAGACTAAAAAATGCTAGAATAAATAGTGGATATTTCTTTAAATACACCATGTGAAAGAAATATTTGACTGCTGTACAATTGAAAATACAAGGCAACGAAGAATCTGGTGGTGGGTATTTCTTTGCATTCCTCTGTTTCATTTTTTTGGTGAAAAACAAAGCAACAAAGGATCATATTGAATAAGAAACTAAAAAGGGAAGCAAAAATATGCTTATGCACACAATCAATGGCAAAAAATGTAATGTCCATTAGGGACAAAATATAGTGGCCAAGCCCTTTTCAACTGTCACTTGAATGGGAGGACCATATGACATGAGATAGGAATTGTTGTCTCCGAATGATCCTTTGCCCATAGCCAAGACTTCACCATCTACATCAATTATTCCTCCTTGTAAAGAGCTTCCAATGCGCTCACCTGGTGAAAGACGAAATGCTTTTACCTACATGGAAATCGATGAACTACTGTCAGATATAAAAGATACAAATTTCAGCAGCTTATGAGAGAAAGTGGAAGTTGTTAAACATAAATGAAAAACACAATTTTGACAGGAAATAAATACCCTAAGCTGAATGATGATTTGCCAACTTTCATTTTAAAAGCATACATCACAGAATACATTGGAGATCTTCAAATGAATTTCTTTTTAGCAATGTGAAACCTATGAGTTCAGGCACAGCTAATATAATTCATTACACAGATTTTTACTGCCGTTAAATCTTCGCCAAAACAGTACTTGAATGAATTGAGACCTCTTACTCATAATGGATATCTTTAAGCAGCACTTCAAACAGAGCTTTCAAGCACTTTGTTCCCCCAAAAATTGAATGTTATGAGAGGAAGATTCTTTCATGGAATAAGAGTTGGATGAGTTGGAAAGCTTTGGAAGACCTCAAGAAACACTAGTCTCCAAGTTCTGATGATCTTCAAATTTCTTTCTTGGGAGATAAGAGGTAGATGAGTTGAGGCCTCTATTAAGGACCTACAGAATTGGATGTTTATACCTTCCTCCAGTTGGGAAAACGGTGATTATGAGCATAATTTTAGCTGCAAGACATAGTAAATTTTGTCGTTTCCCTTCCTAGGAAGACCATTAAAGGCTAAAGAAGGTGCTCAAAAGTTTTCCGTGAATTTGATGATTTCGAAAATTTCTATTTTCAGAGCAAGCAAGGGGACTTAAGTGTTCCTTATGTAAGAGTGCAAGTGGTAATCCTTGTGATGTCCCTATTTCAAGTTCTCTTGCATTACTGATCACACTGAGCTTTTGGGTGTGTGTCAACCTAATCAGAGTGGGTATTTGATGTCACTAGTGAGCTCGGATGGTTTAAAGGATTCATTTGACGTGTTTCAATGATTATTTCCAACTTCTGGTTTGGTCTCCAAGATTCTTGGAGAAAGCATCTATTTTTGCTAAGTTACCCAATCAGGTTCAGTTATCATCATTCATCATTGGTATTACTCATGCACATTCAATTTTCGATTCCGATGCATCTAAACCATTCTCGCTAATTGGGTATGATATTGAGCTGCATTTGATTAATTGCACTGAGGTTGCCATTTTACTTAGTATTATAGCTCGTTGGAAAAAGAAAAGAAAGTTTCGAATGTTGAAACGCTGAGAGAGTGAATTTCAATGCCAAAAAGTTTTTAAAAATGAATCATATCATTTTTCGGTGTTATAAGGCTAATTAAATTAATAAAGTGATTTAATAATGGAGTTTCTGGAAAGTTCCCAAAAAAGATTATAGAAAGGGGGATTGAGAGCTCATTTGGTATGATATATTTTGAGTTTACCCTGATTGAGAAATGCTTGTGGTATTAGAGATCGAATGTGGTTCATCTCAGCCCTTGGAAGACGAAAACCCTCTTTGGGAAGATCTGTTTTGGCGGTGGAAGATCTACCCTAGTTGGCAGTTTGTGGGATTTCAGTAAGAAGAGAAGATTTTCATTGGTGTGGATAAGGGTGTAGCAAGGTGGATGCCAAAGGTAGAGTGTAGAAGGAGTCGAGCAAAGGAAGATAAGGGTTTTCTGTTCAAGCCATTCTTGGATAGCTGCTGCTATTCAGTATTCATGAATCCTTCCTAAGGTGACATGGGAAAGAAGAGTGTGTATAACATAATCCTGAGCAGATTTTAATACATCTCATAAAAGTATTTTTCCTCAATATGAGTCGCCATTATTCTTTGATGTTCTTAGTTTCTTTCCTACAAGACATAAGGTTCCAGCGCAGTAACGTCAGTTGATGGAAACCCTTTTGAAAAGTGTAGAATTAATTCTGCTATTGGTACAGCTTAGCTGTGAGATCATTATCAGAGTCTACATCTGAATGCATGCTGAGTGAACCTCTTTCCGACAAGCTGCAACTTTCCTCAGTCTGCCATACTTTGTAAGGTCAGAAATAAATTTATATGCATTTTTGAACTAATCTTTGTAACAGGACTGTAGCATTCAATCATTTTATATCAGTCATCAAATATTCAGGGGGTAATATCCACATGTTGTTCCTTGGTATAATTGGTTCATTCATGATATACATCAGTGAATGGCAAATTCGTTTATCACTCCTGCAAGTAATCTTAGTCTGAAAATAAGAAAGAGCATCATTGTTGTAAGCATATTTCCTTTCAAAAAGCAATAAACACAAATCGGAAGGTTGCAAACAAACAGTACAGAGAAAGAAAGCATTGAACAGTTTCAGAAAATCGGAAAATATTATAAGCAAGTAAACTGTTTGACAAAATTACTCGAAGGGTTAAGTGAAAAAAAATGAGCAAGAATCATGGGTACATATTACAATCCTTCCTGATAATGTATCATAACAACACTTGATGGTGATGGCCAACGAATTTGAGGCTCATTTTAGCTTCATGATATACTTGTTAATGCCAAGAAGTTCATAAAAGCAAGTTCAACCCCACAAAAATGTGTCTAGATAGCCTAGTGACTGGCAACTGTCTGTTGGCATTACAGGAATCACATGATGCCTGAAACATTGCTTCAAGGCCTATATGAACATTTTATTCTACACATTGCAGCATAATCTCTTACCTATTTTTTCCAGGGAAAGTCTGGATAGAATGGACATTTTTATGAGGGATGTCATGGGCATTATAAATCAAACCTATATCTTCCCATGATTTAAACCGGCACAAATGCAAAATATTGCAGAAAATACTGCTTATGAAAAGGATGTAAATTAATCTTTTTACAACACAGGTTCGTCTTAATAAACTGGTTAAGCATCAGGAAAATATCGGAGACACTGGATGGGCTGTATTTGGAAGCCGTTTTATAACCATGTGACTAAAAGTTTGTGAATCATGACCAAGTGAGACACTCTTCTGTTATTTCATGGTCAAACAACTAGTGGATGAGTGACACGACATTGTTTTCCTTTTTTGACAAAGAGAATCACATATTAAAATGGAGTATAGAGTAAGCTACAAAAGTCTTAAACCATGTCAAAGACATTCGCAGGGAAGTTATAAATAGAGCTAAAAGCTTATACGCAGAGTTTGACCATAGAGTTTTACAGTGGCTAGTGCTTGACCAGAGTTTGTCGAAGACATTGGCAGGGAAGTTATAAATAGAGCTAAAAGCTTATAACCTGAGTTTGACCATAGAGTTTTACAGTGGCTAGTGCTTGACCAGAGTTTGACGCTAAAATCAAAGTTTCACAAGGTAGGGATCACAAATTCTTTAACAAGAGTCAGTTTGCAATATCTTGGAATGTACTTCAGTCAAGTCGTTTGTATATGATTCAAAGAGAAATCACATTAGTTGTTTATTTGTCCCTCTATCTTGAAGAGGCATGTTCCTTGTAGACACTTGAATGATCAGGAATGAATAGTTGCAGAAGTCTTTGCCATACAATTAAGCTGAAAGTCATTTCTTTTATATTAATATAAATAGGCGTAATGCAACGTTTCAGACAAAACTTCTGCTCAATTTAGAGGGGTCTTCAACCAATATTTAGCTTTGCGAGTTTATGCAAGGATGTAGATTGGGATTAAAGCTCAAAAAGTCATCTCATCAAGCTTTTATTCAATATGATTTTCCTCATAAGTATGTTGTTAAGGTGATGTAACTCTCTTGTTTTTAGAAGTAATATAAGTTCGATCTCTTCCCGAGTTTGACCAGAGTTTGACGCTAAAATCAAAGTTTCACAAGGTAGGGATCACAAATTCTTTAACAAGAGTCACTTTGCAATATCTTGGAATGTACTTCAGTCAAGTCGTTTGTATATGATTCAAAGAGAAATCACATTAGTTGTTTATTTGGTGAATACTATCAAGGGATTTGAATTCCACTTCTACTTAAAACAGAATTCTATTCATGTCTTTGATAATTTAATCGTTGGTTCTTATTAGTATGTGTGTGCATTTTATTGGACTGGTCTGTTATTACCTCTGCTGAATAAATACTTGGATAAAAAGTAGCTTTGCGTGGAACAAGATAGTTAATCTAATTATCTAAATAAAAAACCACAAATTTTGGCTCTCAAAGGACTGAGCTCAGAATCTATTGGCACCAAATACATGTATAGACATATTTTCCTCTTTGGTTGCCTCCTCTCATTGTTAACAGGTTTCTAATATGAATTAGAACAAATCTTAAACAAAATTATAAATATAAGATTTCATAACTATGTTAACTTACATTAAGTAGAGGCATAGTATGAATCAACTAATTGCAACTCACCTTCAAATACTGTACATATCTTGATTTGACATGACCTCCATCTTTCATCTTAAGAAGTAAGCTCAAGAGTGACCACTTTGGACATTTCTTAACAACCACTAAATCTACATAGCCATCCGAGAACTGCAAAAACATAATACGAGGAAATAAATATCCCAAATTCCAATTCAGAAAGCTTGAACGGTATACCACATTTATAAATTAAAAAAAATGATTGGACATGTCGTTCCCCAAAAACTGTTTGGGAAATGCTCTTTTCCATTGCTCTACATGGGCAATCAGGCTGTTTCAAATCATAAATGTAGTATGACGCAGCCACCAAATAAATAATAAGCATAATTGTGGACCAAAAACAGAGAAAGCTTAAAGAGGAACCTTCTCCCAGCTTTATTTACATTCTTTACTTAGCAATTATACTTTATCTGTGTGGTATTATTTATTTATTATTTACAAGGTTTGTGTTCATGATTGTGTTCAGCAAAGTTAAAATTGAATCAAGTTCTACAAAAATAAAAATTTCAAATGAACATTGTGATTTAATTCAACTGATAAATTTGCAGAATCTTTATAAAAAATCTAATCACAAATTTTAAATTTTATTAACTTAAGAAATCTATTAAAGTATTAAATTTAAATATATTAAAATTAATTTAAAATGTTAAAATATAAATAAATTTAAATCTTGTAAATAATATGTTGAATTTTATATATTAAATACTAAGTTGCCAGTTCGGGTTCAAATTCATGTTAGGGTTCGAAGAACCGGTTCGCCGGTACGGCAAAATTTTGAAATGGGGTTTGGATTCGTTAGTACAAAAACATATAAAAATTATATCTGTGTGCAGCCTAGAAGCATGAATTAAGATTAGAATGTCACATAGTATCATTAAAACAACAAAAACACCATAAACTTATAATCAAAATATTAAAATAATAATATTGAGTTCAAGTATCATTGTTTTGACTTTCAACAATTGGAACTTTATACTAAGTTTCAATCGTCTAATGGATTATCTAAATCTTCTTATTCTTTATCATCAAAGGCATTAGTTGATTCAGAAACAGTGTCAATGCCAATGGGATCCACTGCATCAATAACATTCTCACTTTCCAAGTCCTCAAATGCTTATTACTTTTTCACTATACAGAGAGCTTGTTTGTTTGTAATTAACATCCTACTTGAAAAATGTTAATAAAGTAGCTTGCAACTCTCTTCACCTATTGAAAAAGTAGCTTGCAACTCCCTTCACCTATTGAAGATATTGTTTAATGTTTAAAATGTGATTTATCACTATAGAGAGCTTCCAATTAATCGAACAAGGGTCATTATCACCAATTGGATATAAAAAATTCACTAGAAGAAATCTTGAGGGCTAGTTTAATTTGATGTAATAAATATCTGAACTTAAGCAAATTTTGTTTTGTAATGTTAAAGATCTTATTCAAATTCTGTAATAATTGTTTTCCGCACTAAATTATAGAATGTTTCTCAGTGGAAATGTACTTGGTTCACACTTGGTCTGGGTCTGCCCTGGTTCAACTCTGGTTCGGCCTGGACGAACCAGCCTGCTTGGGTTTGAACCCTAGGCGAACCCACAGGCGAACAAGACCAAAACCAAGTACCAGTTCGCACCATGGCTGGTCTAGTGGCCTAGGGGGGCGAACTGGACATCCTAGATTAAAAATATTAACTAGTATAGACATTTTAAATACATCTATCCAAAGATATCAATTTGGAGCTATTATATTTACTTTATTTTTATTTTTTATTTTTTCTGGAACTATTTTATTTACTACATAGATGGAAACAGATGTTATATGCTACTTATTTTGGAAAATGTTTTTCTCTTTGAGCAAAGCTAAAAAATTATTCAGTAAAGCTTCAATACCAATATAGCAAAAAGATTTCCAAATGACAATTGTCATCACAACATACAATATAAGAATCCACCATGAGGACCAATAGAAGCAACAATCAATGCACAAAGAAAACACAAAGGACCTTCTAGCTTTAATTTTTTAACCAGAAATATAGAAGAAATTGCACAAATCAGAGAATAGATTACTTAAAAAACACCAAACACAGATTTACACTGGAAAAACCCTCCTCGAGGGAAAAACCCAGCCACACCAGAAAAATATCACTTTATTGAATGTGTCAATCTTTTACAAATCTTCTCAAGCCAAAATAATAATGAATGCTCTCAGCATGATACTATAGAGCAATAATCATAGATAAGTAATGCTCGAATTACAAACCAAACATAATACACCTGATAATCGCAGAATGACTATCAACAATGTTCTCGGTACAAATGCTCATGGTGATCACAAAAATAAACCAGCACGATATAATTTCACTGAACACCTACAACAAAACATATATGATCAACCTCTTTCGTAATCTCCTCAATAGACTAATACTAGAAGAAAAGAATGAGACAATCCTGAAAACTCATCACCGTTTCACCAACAAGAAGACACCTTGTAACTGTCCTTAAGTCCTCATGACAGATACAATGAAGGACTTTTCATATTCTATTTGACGTTGTGCTTCAAAGACGACAGTGTCTCTAAAAATGTTGTTGTGGCTTCATCTTCCTTAAGAGTCTGTCTTCTATAACCGTTTTTTCGATACAACTCCAACTTAGCAATACAAAATAAAGCGATGACAATCCAAGCCAAGTGTCGAAAGAGCAGGAGACGTTACATAGTCTTTAGACATCCAGACTGCTTCATATTATGAAAAGCCATAAATGCCTCCGCCACTAAGAGATATGAAGTGTTCAGATGTCTTCATCGTGAATACACATGGCAAGGATAGAGGCCCAACAAATTACCATATGTGATGGCATTCTCAGACAGAGAAGATTTTCGTAGGTATGCAAAAATATCTCCCGAAGCTACAAACATTAACTCTCCCTCTTAGCAAAGGAGATATTTTTTTCCAGATTCTCATGTCATGGAGTCTCTCAACATGACAGTCACAATGGCTACACCCATTGTGAAGGAAACCAAAACTTTATCACAGTCTCTCAACGTGATAGCATCATAGTCACTCAACATGATGTTCACCATGGCTACTCCCATGTGTGAAATAAACACAAGCTCCCATCACGGAGTCACTCACGTGATGTCATGGAGTCTCTCAACATGACATTCACTATGGCTACTCCCATGAGTGGAAAGAACAACAAGGGCTTTCACCTCAAATTTATCCGTCTTAGAGAAAAATGCATTACAAGGGCTTTCACCTCAAATTTCCCCGTCTTAGAGAAAAAATGCATTACACCACATAATAAGAACAACTGAATGCATAGACTTCCTCTGAGCAAAGACTTCCTCTGAGCAAGGGCAGCATTCTCACAACTTTGGTTGTCACAATAACTTACAGTTGGCTCCAATGTTGACCAAACAAGGAGCTTTTGAAGCCACATTGCTTCTCAAGCTTGCTGATCCTCTGCAAAGGACTTGGCACTCTCCATCTGCCACTCAAGCTCCCTCTGAATCTTCAAGCACTTGCATCAACCTCCTGAACTCCTCGTTCAAGATTGCCTGCAATGCTTGCCTTAGAGGAACTATTTTCAACACACCTCTGAAACTTTTGACATGCTAGAGTTCAAGACTGTCCTCCTTGACCTCATCCTAGATCACCCTATTCTGAATAAGTTTGCGGAGCTACCAAGATCAAATCCATATTGACTGTGCAATTCTATTCTCTACAGCTTTAGCATGTGGCCTTGCAACACTCCAACTCACTTAGCTGACATCTTCACTTCTTTACAAAACTCCCTCTTGATCCCTGCCTCGGAGATCTTAGAACCTAAATGCTCTCAACTCGAGCCTTGAATTCTTGTAATTTAACTCCCTCTGAATGTCATTTCCTCCTCTTAGAAGTAGCTTGTTATGTGTCATCAACTTAGACTCATGACTGCAAGCTAAGTCTTCATGAATGTTCATTTCTATAGCTGGCATAATTTCCTCATTGGATGTCTTAGGCTCTTCCTCCTTTCAATTCCTTATGCAATTTTGGATCATTAAACCATCATCCTTTTGCTCCTCGATCCATCCTGCATTTTAGAGAGATTATTAATAGTTCATAGAATCAAACTAACCTGAAGAGAAATATACAGACCAATGCTAAAAGCATACATGATTCACTATTCCCAATATTATTGCATGAATTAGTCATGAACATTATTCAAAGATACAAACATAAAATACTTATCTCTTTATTGCCTAAACTTCCACGCAATCCACCAATTGTTCTTTCCTAATCTTTGCACCTAAAGATTCAGATCTCCACAGCCTTCCAAGTAAGAAGCTTCTTTTGAGACTCTGCCCTCCAAGGCTCTTTAGCTACACGTTCTCATAAGAATCCCTTATTTCTTCCATTGTTCCCATTACACATCGTAATCTCTTAAAGTATCCAAATGTCTTATTCTGGTTCTGGATCTTTACTTAGACCCACTCTGATACCAAGTTAAATTTTTAACCAGAAATATAGAAGAAATTGCACAAATCGGAGAATAGATAACTTAAACAACGCCAGACACAGATTTACCCTGGGAAAACTGTCCTCGAGGGAAAAACCCAGCCACACTAGAAAAATATCACTTTATTGAATGTGTCTGAGTCTTTTACAAAGCTTCTCAAGCCAAAATAATAATGAATGTTCTTAGCATGATACTATAAGTATAGAGCAATAATCACAGACAAGTAATGCTCGAATTACAAACCAAACACAATACACTTAATAATCGCAAAATGACTATCAACTATATTCTCGATACAAATGCTCATGGTGATCACAAAAAATAAACCAGCGCAATAATAATTTCACTGAACAACTACAGCAAAACATATATAATGTAATCTCCTCAATATACTAATACTGGAAGAAAAGAATGAGACGATCTTGAAAAACTCATCATCGTTTCACCAACAAGAAGACACCTTGTAACTATCCTTAAGTCTACACGACATATACAATGAAGGCCTTTTCATATTATGTTTGACGTTGTGCTTCAAAGACGTCAATAACTCTACAAATGTTGTTGTGACTTCATCTTCCTTAAGAGTCTGTCTTCTATAACTATTTTTTATGATACAACTCCAACTTAGCAATACAAAACAAAGCAATGACAATCCAAGCCAAGTGTCGATAGAGCAGGAGTCGTTACATAGTCTTTAGATATCCAGACTGTTTCATATTATGAAATGCCATGAATGCCTCCACCGTTAAGAGATATGAAGTGTTCGGATGTCTTCAACGTGAATACACACAACACGGATAGAGGCCCAACAAATTACCATATGCGATGGCATTCTCAGACAAAGAATATTTTCGTAGGTATGCAAAAATATCTCCTGAAGCTACAAACA
Organism: Thuja plicata; assembly: GCA_018584345.1. Lineage (NCBI taxonomy): Eukaryota > Viridiplantae > Streptophyta > Pinopsida > Cupressales > Cupressaceae > Thuja > Thuja plicata. Next base: position 469,477 of record MU224611.1, on the reverse strand, counting down.
TGAACACTAACCCTCATCCATCCCCCTCACAGCCATCTAACCATACACCCTTTGATCTTCATAAATAGTCTTGAGGAGCTGCAGCAATTTATCATGGTCCAAAATTGAAATCACCCCAATCAATGACATTCCAGCCAAGAACTCCCTCAAAAGTCCATTTGGTCAAACAATCTGCCACCATATTCCATTCTCTAGAGTCTAGGGATATGCAAAAAGGAAATACAGTCAAAATTTCTGGCCAAACCAAGAATTTGCTTGACTACCACAACCTCTTCAATTTTACTCTTATTCAACAAAGAAAAAAGAATCATGCAGTCACCTTCCCAAATAACCTTCCTCCATCCCTTTTCACATGCTTTTTCCAAAGCCTTTAGAATTGACCACACTTCCATTTAATTATTTGAGTGAACACCCATCTAAGATGAAAAGAGGTATTAAACCAAACCCTCACCAGCCCAACCAACACCACCAATTCTTGCTACAGGTGGACTGCCCATAGAGGAACCATCAGTGTTAATTTTAAAGAAACCACTAGGAGGCAGAAGCCATTTTCTAAATCTACTCACCTTAGAAATCTAAGTCCTAGTTTTGGATCCAGCCAGTGAGGAAGGAAAGACAACTCCAAGAGTTTAACCAAACAAAGATTAGATGAGCTGAAAGATTCATCCAAATAGAATTTCTCATCAATAGTCTCCTTGATCATTCATTTGATTTTGATCGAAACTTGCAATGACTCTGTCCAGAAACTCATAAAAGATAAGTCAATTCCACTCCAATCAAATATAACAAAATATAAAAGGACTTGTGTCCCAGGCAGCCAAAATGAAGGAAGCTGAGGCAGGGGGCACCACCCAAACCATTCCAAAAATCAGGCAAGGAAGTAGCATATATAATAAGTCTAATATAGAGGTTCCAACATAAGTTCCAAATTTCCTTAGGAAAGAGACATTGAAAGGAAAGATTGCTAAGTGCATTCCTCAATTTTATCACAAAGAAGGCCCTTGGAAAGCTCCCTTTCTAATATTCTTCCAAGTTAGGCATTTCTTGTAAATTAGAAGCCATAGAAAGAAATTACAATTGGGTCATCCAAACCTATTCCAAGTTTTTTTTCCACCAAGGAAACTCCACATTCCTGCTCACTACAATTCAAGGGTTTAATAAACTAGAGAAATTGAATAAGCTCCTTTTGTTTCATGACCTAAAACAAGAACATCATGTTTCCTAAGTACAGGGTTTCTCAACCAATATAGAAGCTAAAGTATCATGATCTTCCAAAGAGCCCCCCCTTGGCCACCTTCAAGGCTCCTTCCGATGTTGGAATAAGTATCCTCTAAAGGATTGGAGTACATAAAATCAACAACCTTAGACTAACCAACCTCGGAACAAATATTGTAGAGAGGTAATAACTGGGGGAAGGATGAGAGAATAGTGGGTGATTATCCCATGAATCATAAAAAGGCCCCTTCTTTATAAGAAAATCCCCTTTCTTTATAGTATTCCAGATCAAAGACCCTATCTCACTCAAATCCATCCACAAAATAATAAATATCTTCATCAGCTATCCCTCCCAAATATTTGGAGTTAAGAATTGTTGCCCATGGCTGATTTGGATTTGTGTGCCATCTCCAATATAATTTGGTAGTTGAACCCTAGTAGTTAAGCTCTATAATTCATCTCCCTGGTATTGCTTTATTAGATGGCCTAGACCTTTTGCAGTCAAAATAAACAAATAAATAAATATAGGGTTCCCTTGCCTAGGACATCTAGATATCAAAAAAGAAGTTGAGGTAATACCATTGGTCAACAGAGAGGAGGTCAAAGACAACTCATAACTCAATCAACCCAATCTGAGCATAACACAAAATCTTGTAAGGCATCACCAAGAATAGACCATCTAACCCTATGATATGCCTTAGACATGACCAACTTGATGAACATGGCTTTTTCCTTCAAAGTTGAAATGAAATGAATGGCTAACACCATCCAAAATATGTTTCCCTTTCATGAAACCTACTTGCTCAAGGGAGATCAAAAGGATCAAACACTTCAACCATTTTGTAATGATCTTAGTAGTTATCTTGTAGGTCAGATTGCAAAGGGCAATGGGATGAAATAAGTCTAAAGAAGCTCCTTTTTGGGAGATTAGAGAAAGAAAGGTAGAATTGGTGCTTTAGCATATGCTTATTATTTTGGGACTATCTAACCACTACTAACAAATAATCTTTTAAAGTTTTCCAAAATTCTTGTAAATATTCTATTGGGAAACCATCAGGCCCAGAGACTTACTGGTTTTCATCTAGAAGACAATAGCCCTCAACTCCTCAATTGAAATTGGTTCCAAGAGGTTATTTATTCATGCATTCTTAAACCAAGAGAGGTATACACTCATGAATGAGTTTCTCATTGACCTCTTCCCAAGGACCTTGTTAGGAAAATAGTAGTGAAAAGTGTCTAATAGCTTCTTTTGAAGTATCTTGAAAGGAAGACAGTCGTTCCCCATGAGAAAAAGTGAGAAACTAATACATTACCCACTTCTTTGCTCCTTTACCAAGTTATGAAAAAAAGAGGCATTCATGTGACCTTTTGAAAGCCAATTAATTTGAGATTTATATTTCCATTTGATCTCCTCCTGACATTCCCATTATGAAAGTTCCTTAGCATAAAATGATTTTTCTTGTAGAAGCTCCTCAATTGTGCCTTCATACTTAATTTAAAAGGTGAAACTCCAAATCTTTCCTTGAATGGGCCTTTTATTTTGAAAGATACTTCCAAAAGAAACTTTGTTATAGTGTTTAAGCTTAAGCTTAACAAACCAAAGCCACTTAAGGAAGGAATATATAGTTGCACCAAAAGTTGGCTTCCCTTCTATCCACCATCCCTCCATAAGCTCATACAAATCAAGATCTCAAAGCCACATTAGTTGGAATTTATTGGGGGGATATTTTGGAATTGAGAGAACCAAAGAATGGAGCATAATAGGCCAATGATCAGATCCTTTCCACCCCAAAAATTTTCAGAAAGAAGACAAGTTATTGCCAACCCAAAACTTAGAGACAAGAAATCTATCAAGCCCTTTTGAAATAGATTCAATCACATGCCAATAGTTACTCCAAGTGAAAGTTCCATTCCTGGGCTTCAAATCTACTAGGTTGAGAAAGGTTATGTTATTCTTCAACAAGGTAGAAGATAGGCCAAGATGCTCAATCTCCCCTCTTTTATCATCAAGGCTTGTTATAGCATTGAGATCACTTGCTAAAATCTAAGGAGGGAAAGAACAATAGAATAGATAAATTTAATAAGAGACCAGAGAAAGATCTTAACTTGAAACTCAATAGGAGCATAAGCATTGTAAGAAAAAAAATTGTTCAACATCAAAAAAAAGAAATAAACATAGAGATTGAATTGTGGCACCTAACCCACCAAGATGGATTACCTTAATAAGGTTTCCAAAAGCATGTCATCCCTCCTAAAAATCATTGGCCACCTGTACTAATAGATTGCCCTCCTTTTCAAATTATAGAAAATAATAATTGTCATATCTTCATTTGAAAGCTTTGTTTCCTAGATGAAAACAATATCCAATCTGTGATCCTTGATAAGATCTCAAATAGCCTTTTGTATAGGGATGCTACTCAAACCCCTTGCATTCCAAGAGATCACAATCATTTCAGGGGATTTGAAAAATGAGTATCAAGTGTCTTAATGACACTGGACTCTACCAAAGATTCACCTATCAAATTTACTTTTTCTTGGTCTTTTTTCCTTCTTATGTTTTATGCCTTTTTAGCACCTCCCTTCTTGATGGGCTTTTGTTAGAGCACTAACAAGTGAAGTACCTTCTTTTTGTCAATGTCCTTGTCAGCTAATATCTTTAGGGGATACAACAATGCATTGATTTCATGTAGGGCCGTCACTTTTGAATGTGTCTTAAGGGTCTCCATTTTGTAATTTATCTCAAGATGACTAGGGGAAAGAATCCCCCCTTCTTTTAGTGACTTTTACATTTCTAGAGATGGCTTTGGAGAGGGATTTTTACCTAAACTTGATAAGTGCATATCCTATCCTAACATATTAATGTCTTTCTCCACGATGTCCACCTTCTCAAAAATTTCTAGAACATTGATCTATTACTTGATTTTTTTTTGTAAACGCCTTTATACTAGTGATTCAAAGGTTTCACCTTTGAAGCCAATTTCACAAGAAATAAACCACCTAAATCTGACACGATAGATTGCATCAAAGCCTTATCCTTTGCTTTTAGTTTTGCCACTTACACCTCAGGACTAGGAAGAGAAGATTTAGGACCCATTTTTGTGCATTTTATCTATAAGTTCCCATATTCATATGACATATGACAACGAAATAGAAAAGCTTCATTAATCAATCAGCTGAATCCAATTCATGCTACCCAATCTGATGTCCAAGGATTCATGAAGCGAATTATTTAAATTAATTTCAACAAAGCAACAAGCAAAAGTGACCAACTTCTAGTCAATGGTTTGGCAAGAAGACCCTAAATATTCCCCAACGATCACTGTTATAGGTTGCAAAATATCTAGCTGCCAAAACTCCATTAGAAGTCTTGGGAGATGAATTTAGATTACAATCTTGGAAGGTAAATCCTCTATAGGATCAAGCCCAACATGCAAGGGTTTGAGGACATACCCAATTGGTTGTGAAAATATGGGCCTTTTTTAAAGATTTTATTTCAATCTACAATTCAAGATGATTTCTAAGTCACCTTCAAGAGCTAAGTTGTTTCTAACCCGCGTCTCCAAGAAGGGTGTAGAAAACCATGGGCCATATATTTGCACATAAAAGCATTATCCGACAAATATAAAACATCATCAGCAATGGATTCTCAGTTAATAATCAGAATAGGATAATCTTTATACATCTCCAAACAATCGTTAAACCTTGATCAAGATTCCATCAATGGACTAGATTTAAATTCCCAAATTGCATGGACAAAGGCATTAACAAAATTCACATGATTGGTCGAAGAGGGATCGTCCTCATTAAGCACATCCATAAAGGACAAAATAGGGGGTCTCTAGGAGCCCCATGTGCTTCCATACTCACCTTGAAACTCGAGCACAACACAATCAAACAGAAGAAAAATCCAATCAAAAAACAAGAGGTAGAATTGCAACAAATACCAGAAAATTCAAAAATAAAATAGGCCTAACGACAAGAAGAAACAAAGGAAAGGCCAATGCCAAATATGCAAAGGCCTTGAGCCATTGTAGCAATAGTGGCTAGGTTGCAAAAACCCTCACACCTACCCAAAATGAACACCATGTGCCTCTACACAATGCCTGTCCCATATTCCTCAAAACTATTTTATTTACTACATGCATGGAAACATAAATTTTATCTATTGTATTTTTGAGATATTATATTTATTATTGAATATTAATATTTTGACATGTAAATGGTTGCGAAATTGAATGTAAAGGTTAGTTTTTGCCAACATGCTCCAACCATTATGCTCCAATCCTTCTTGCTGTAGTAAAATGCCTCTCGAAATTAGGAACCAAAAATTAAATTAAATATTTTTTAATATCAAATTTTAATATATTGGATTTTATATTAAAAAAGGAAAAGATTAAAGAAAACTCAATCTGAAACTTCTGTCTGAATTCTTGCCGGCTTTGACCTCCAATAGCTTCTCTTGCAGGATCTAGCCTCAACAAATTCACAATAGTCTTGCTGCTTGCAGTTCTCATACATCTTTGCTTCTAGCATCCAGCTCAAATGGGCAACAAACTCAACATTGAACACTTTGTCTTTGAACCGCAAGCATAGACTATAAGCACACAAAAATTGTAAAATCTCACAAGATAGAGACTCGAAGAGTAAACGGTGAAAAAATATGAGCTTTTTTGTACAAATTTGAGGATGCACTAAAATGATTGTTTGGGATTACGTAAGTAGCACAATATACAATGCAGAAACCACGATTTCATGGGCATTATGACATTAGCCCATATATGAACTCAACCCAGGTTCAATTGTTCAAATGTTTATAGCCATAATGTAATTCCATAGCACCATTGTCACACCCTCATCCTGCCCTATATCCCTTATTCTTTTTAAAATGCTTCCCAAATTATTGTTGAACACATCAATTGTGTCATTTTCCCTAGGATGGTGCAATGCACTACAAAGGCATTAAATGATAATCTCCACGAGCAACATTTCTACCATTTGGATGAAAAGGTATGTTCCCTAATCGTTGATCAAGTTGATTGCGCACATAATATAGAAAATCATCTCTTTAAAAAAGTGAATTCCTGACTAAAGTATGATTTTGGAAAGGCGCACTTCTACCTAAAATGTTGAATAATTTGTCACAATGATGAAGTATCTTTCACTACTTTGATGAGTGGGGGCATCATGTCCTGTCAATTGGATATCCTAAGGCATTTATTACATTTTTCCACATACTCATAAAACATCCCTAAAAGGGGTCTGCCAACATAGGCCTTATTGCATACCTTCCTAATTGTGACCACTCTTGCATTATGCCACCATGAAATCCCTTCATGACATTAATGTGAAATGGCAACGTGCTCATGGATTAACTTCCAAAAGATACCACCCAATTCAAATTTGTAGATCATGCTCTTGATTAACTACAAGGCTGTGTTGCATGCTTCCAGTTGCTTCTGCTTTTATACTGAGTCATATACCCCACTAGAATAAAAAACCAACTGTAAATTCAACCATGTACTAAAAATACTTCAATACCTCATGGTCAATGTAGAACATGAACAAAAGATATTTCCTAAAATGAAGATTTCCTAGAAATAGATATAGAGATGGATTTGGGAGGGACCTTGTATTCAGATCATATCAGTAACACATGGATAAAATATAAAAAATACAAGGAAAATTGACCATAATTTATATGTTATGTGCATATTCAACATTAGATTTTAACTTAAGGATACACTGTGATTGATAATTCAATATATCATCAGAGTCTACTTGGAATCAATATTGCATACATATTATCTATTTTTTCCAAATGTTTTCCAAGTTACAACAGTATCTGCCTGAAATTGCCATAAAAACTGTTTAGAACCACCCTGGAATCATCCCAGAAATACCATTGATATGTTTCAGGAAGAGTCCTGAGATTATAATCCAATTTGTTGCCAAGGAGATTTGAGCCAACGGTGAAGATCAAATTTGCACTATTTTGGCTATAGAGGGTGTCAGAAGGATCTGACAACATAGCATGAAGGGAAAAGAGGCCATGTTTGGATTAGAAAAGGCTCTTTCAGTACAAGAAAAAAACTTAAGGAACCAAAAATCAGAGCCAATACAAGTAGAGATATGGACGCTAGACCAATTTTACATGTTATCATTGTGCAAAGTAAGTTAAGCTGTTAGCTTTAGCAGTTTCATGTCTTGAAAATCCAAATTTTAGGAGGTAGAAAGAAGCCTTGCTGACACTTCTAGAAGAGGAAAGAAGAAAGAAAAGAGGAACACAACATACATGCAATTTATAGATGCCATAAATGATTATTTTCTTCTCCAGTTCAAAATAGTTTATTTTTGTGAGGCCTTCTTAATGGTTATTACATAAAGGAGAGCATTTGAGAATAATGTCTATAAAACAGTGCAAAACACGCAATGGATTTCAAAGAATTGGATTTATTACAGAATGAGCAAGACGCTCATAAATAATACAAGAGTATTTACAGGAATAGCAAGTTTCTAATAAGAGACTGCTAAGAA
>MU224611.1:393423-434712 GCA_018584345.1 Thuja plicata | reverse complement strand
TATGTTAGCTTCTATTTGATGATGTTATAGTGTGTTTAAGTTATATTCAATAAAGGGTGCATGAAATAAGTTTTAAATTGTTAAAATCTCTAAATTTTAAGGGTTTTTTAAATTTGTCGATTCATGACCGATTCGATTCCGATTCATGGTCGATTCGCAATTCGATTCGGCCTTGCCAATTCCAATCCGATTCTGATTCTCGTTACTTTGGTACATATACATACATATATACTTATATTATACACACATATGTATATGTATATGTATATGTATATGTATATGTATATGTATATGTAGATGTAGATGTAGATACATATATATGTATATATAGACACACTCATAATTTGCAGAGAAGAGTCAACTTACCTTTGACAGATGAATGGTAGTTAGAAGTTCAAAAAAAACAAGTCCACAAAGCCAATAAAAATAAAACAATACATGGCACTAGGTTCTTATGAGGGGTTGAGAGTGTTTCCCATAGATCCCCACCAAACTCATTTGATACATTTTGTAAGTATATTTTGCATAAGTTTTATGTTATTTTTTAAAGTGAAGTAGTTTTTTGTCAAGTTTTACCAGATGCTTGCCAAGTCGGTAATTTTTGGCTTGTTGAGTACTCTCCAAGTTTGACTCTGTGAACTATTGTTCATATTTTCAATCCCATATCTGAAATTCATTACTAGCTTCCTAAGCTCTGTCAACTTGAATATCAATATGTCATCATCCTTATGTCTTGTAGAAGCAGCAATTTCTGCTATGTTTTGACTCATGTAGGTGGTCTTCCAAACTTGCAATGTTTTATCAAGCTGAGATCATCTCCATAAAGGTTGAATCCTGCTATCATCTACACAATTATTTGTGCTAATCTAACAACCAACCAAATAAGTGTTTCTCTGTCTAGAGAGCTATGACTATTTTTTATCTTATAGTAACAAATCCTGTCACTGATATTTGACTTTTCTTTTGGTTTGATTTCTATTAAGTGTAGCTTATCCATTCCACAGAGAATAAAGACACTTCCTACCTTTGCATTGACAATTGACAACATGAGTGAGCCATATAATTGTATTTGGGAAGCAAACTTTTTGACACCAATTTAGCATTTTCTTCTTCAATACGAACTCCTTTTTAACAAGTTCTTTCATTAATGGTTTCAGTTATTCATATGATTTGACAGTGTAAAATTGTTTCCATTTTGCTAAACAGCTTATATCTCTCTACCCATGTTCCTTGGAGATATTATTAAGATCTAGCAAATGCAATTTGAAATCCAAAACTGGACTTAGTCCTATCAGCTTTTAATTGACATTAGACGAGCTATTTTGAATTTAATGTAATTGTATTTTAACTTTTCAGGTATAATATTTAAAACATAAAATTTATCAACAATAGATTTTTTTTCCCAATTATAACGAATATGACTATACAACATGTGTATGTCATGTATAGATCTTGTTATAGAATGTAAGAACCCAGGCTAATATTGATCTGTTTTCCTCAAGTTTGGATGTTTGACATTTTGTCAAACACTTGGCACACAAGCCATTGTTATCTGATATCTGATTATAGTTTATGTTTTTCGGGTTTATAACTATTGTCAATTCAGATAAAAATGCATAGAAAATGAATACTATGCCATCCACAATAAACAACCTTCATATTTCATGAAAACATTTTTGCCCTCACAAAGTTTTAAGAGAGAACATAAACATAATGAAATAACAGTGATTGCGGATATAACATATATTCGGATTACAAATTAATAATGAGAATATCTGACCTTGTTTGTTGCATCAAACTCAGAATAGTGCTGTTATATATTTCATTCCTTCAAGTCTCATGAAGTATGCCAAAAAGATGTTGATAAATATGCCCTAGCTGGGTGAACCCATCCCTCCAAACAGGAAAGATGTATTACAATCAAATGACATATAAATCAGTTCCAAAAATACCTCCTAATGGCAGTGCTAGGATTTGCTTAAGTGAGATATGCAAGGCTGTCCCAAAAAGGGATAAAAAATGCTGATCCAAATGTAGGACTGTTCAAACGGTCTGGTCTAAAAATCAGAATGCCAACCAAACCCTAGCAGTCAGCATATGCAAAAATCCTCCTTTGATAAAGTCGCTCCATTCCTCTATGAATGGTGCCAAGGTTAAACCCTAAGTCTTCAAGTCACAATGCTACCAATGAATGCATCCAAACTGATCTAAAAATCTGCGGTGCAATGTAGCTCCAAACCTGTTCTGAAATGCAATGTAGCTCCAATGAAATTCCATGATGAATCCCTCCATAAGTGATCATGGCTTTCCGTCCAAGTCACGAAATATCTCCAAGGGTTTTCCTCCTAGAAGATGATCCAAGAGAAAGCTCTCCAAAACAAGTGAAAACAAATAAACGCTCCATATGACATCTCCTTGGAGAAGGATGAGGCTCCTTTATAAAGTCCTCCCAAACCATTGGTAAGCCTCCACTCTCAATTTTCATCATTGGGATCACTGCTCTATTGTTAGATTTCGAGTGGAGGCTTACCAAAAATAGATGCTCTCTCCAAGAATCTTGGAGCCTAAACCAAAAGCTGAAAATAACATCTAAAAGCATCATTTAACTTCTCTAAACCATCCGAGCTCATTGGAAATATCAAAACACCCCTTGAATCATGCTGACACAAAATCAGAATGTCAACAACAACTGCACTACTAGAGGACCCGAAAACGGGGACATTACACAAACATGCATCAAACCAAGCACGGTTCAAAATAGTTGGGGCCTAAGACAAGATATTAGAGGTAAAAAAGGTTGAACATACTGTTTTAGGTCAAAGCTAATTGCTCTATGAGACCCCCTTAAGGAAGCTGCCCAAAAATAACATAATAATAATTGAAGGCTACAAATTTGGAAAGGTAGAGCTTATCATTTAATAAAATTCATTTTTTTGATTAATTCAACAACTCACTAGCAATATAGTTGTTTTACATATAGCGCTCATTTTTCGTGTTAGACAAAGCATCAACATTTTTACACAAAGGCTCTATGTTAAATAACTATGTTACATGGAAACATGTTTCCTGTCCCTAGGGGATGCATTTCCATCCCCAAAACGTTTCGGGAATAGTGGGACAAAAAGGAAATGCCCCCAGCCGTCCCCGGTTTCAAAAAATAGCAGGAAACCGTAGGAAACGTCCCCTGACAATTGGGGACAGCGATCGGTCCCCGAAATGCCTAGGGGACGCCCAAAACGTCCCTAATCCGTCCCCGAAAAAAAAAGCGCCACCGAAATATTCAGATGTTTTTTGGTATTTAAAATTAAATAAAAACACTTTTTCTTTACTCTTTTTGCCAAATTAGTGCCCACAAACGATAAAATTCGTGATTAAATATTCAGCAATGAAATTCATGATTAAATATGTTTAAAATTTTATATATTAAATCATAATATTCAAGGTTGCATAGAGACAGGGGTGCTTGGGTACTTTGGGGACGGGTACGGGTACGTTGTTTTTTCAAAATAGGAAACGGGGGTACTTTGGGTATGTCAATTTTTTATATTTATAAATTTAATATTTTATAGAAAATATGAAAATATGACATTGAGTTTTCAAAACAAGAACAGTGATAAAGTTTATTGTCAAACATTAACTTTGAAGATTAAGTGCACAAATTTAAATGTCATACAATTATTGTATCAAAGTTTCAAATTGATTAGTGATTACATATTGAAATAAGCTTGATAAACAACAAGCTGATACGCAAACAAAAAACTGAAACAAAAATAAAAAATCTTAATCAAGGTCCTTAGCTATGATGCTCTCCACTGAGAACCCACTAAGTACTCGGTACTTGGGTACATGTACCAGGTACTTGGGTACGTGTACCAATACCCAGTACGCATCCCAAGGGTATGGGTACAAGTACCCATGCAACATAGCTAATATTTAATTTAAGTTTTTTAATATTCATCATAATAAACGTGTTAAAAATTTTATATTAAATAAAAATATATTGAAATTATAAAATTAATGCTGTTTTACTGATTTATACTGCTCTTATACTGATTTATAATGCTGTTATACTGATTTATACTGTTGCTATTATCATTTATGTTGTTATACTACTGTTATAGCTCGTGAATCAGTGATTTATTTGCATATTGTCTTGTTAATAATCAATTATTGACATATCTCTCTCTTTCCCTCTCTCTAACTATAATATCTTAATATATTTTGAAAAATTCACACACAAAAACATGTCCCGAAAATGGGTCCCCTATTTTTGGCTCTTTAGGAAACGTCCCGAAAATGCATCCCCTGTCCCCATCCCCGAAACGCCGTGGAACATAGTTTAAAAACAATCTTCATGGAGATGTACACTGCTAACTTCCACTCTAGTATATGCTCATTAGAAGATAAGCAGGTGACAAAAATAGCCTGATCAAACCTTTCCAATCTACAAACAAAATAAAAAATAGGTATCTTGTCAAAATGGATCACAAAATAAAGTTGTTTGCTTTACAATTGTAGCAAAACTACAACTGATATTGCTGAGAAACAGATTAATTGGCATATCTCAAAACAAAATTTTATATGAAACATTAAAATCCCTCTCTATACATCAAATTAAAAGTTCCGCATGTATAAAGTTTCCATATAACGGCCAAGATTATCCTTCACTAGAAATAAGCAATTATGATTACATAGTTGATGTTTTAATTTTTGTTCATATTAAAATTGATCTTACACATGAACATAAAGCAAAGATGAAGTGACAAATTTCATACCAGCTGGTACAATTCCAAGAGGCATCTTTATTGCATTCTCCCAGTCAGATCTCTCCAACAAACCATTTACAACCTAGACCATCATATGATATATATTAAATTCATGAGAAAAATAAATAAACATATATTATTTCAAACACCTGAAATAAGAATGTTATTTTGTTACAAGTGTTCTTCTAACAGTAAATCCCAAGGTCATGTGGCATTCTTTCAATTCTATTTTTGTGTCATCATGTATAATATGCAATCTAGTAAGGTCCAAGGAGATATTAATTATATCAGCAGAGAATAATGCTACTATCACCATTATAAAAGTAACAAAAACTGCATTAATTATCATATATTAAAATAGTATATATATATATATATTTAAAAATCGGTTTTAGGGGTAATATTCTCCACTAACTTGGAATTCCTTTTGGTATCAATTTTTCTCATTGAGAAAATGTGGGATTGAGTTGTTTCAAGGGTTGAGGCAAAACATATAAGTGATACAAAGAAGAGATTTTACTAGTTGTGAATTATGATAAGCTCACATTGGTTTCTCTTAGTTACTCATTTCAGTTTCAGTACCCTTTAACATATCAAATTATCAATGGAAGCTTCCTTCAACTTTTTCAATCCTATAGCAATCTTAAAATGTTTACAATGTAAATATAAGACATCAAATGTTAAAAAAACACATGCACCACTTATCCAATTCAGTAAGTGTAATCCTAAATCAAGATTAAAAGTGCATAGATTCTTAAAACAAAAACAAGCCATCTTGGAATATGACCTTTACAAGTCATGAAAGACTCCTCATTTACCTCAACAAGTATACCATCTCCACTAACGCAAAGAATTCCATCATACATTGATAGATCCATAGCCTTAGCCAAATCTTTGGCATGGCATTGAAATTGAGTTTCTAGCAAAAAAATAGCAAGTAATGAGCATATCCTTTTTGTTGTAATATTTTTTAATATAATATCTCAGTAAAGAAAACAGAAAATTTATTATTGAAGGGATCTAGTATTAAAATCAGACAATCCTCAAAAGTATATCAAGAAGTTAATACAAAGAGAAGCAAAACAGATATTAGCTATCATTTACGAAAAAAATACAGTTCTGGTGATAATGAAGGACATAACAAAATTGCTGTTGTGATCGGCATAATTACATATTATAAATGACAGACCTAGAACATAACGAACTATTAAAATCTGAAATCAGATATCAGGATTACTAGTGAAAAGAATGATAAAAAAGCTATATATTAGATACGCAACATAATATATCATTCTTAAAATTTGGAGAATGATTTTTTTGTCATTTGAAAGTGTGACTGTTTTTGGAAAGATCATGTGGATTTCATTAACATGCTCGAAACGAAATTAGTGACTTATGGGACTTGACAAAGGTATAACTAAAACTGCAATAGTAATGATAGAACGAATAAAAAATGTTAATCAACTATCCTAAGTGGATGGACGTTGTTTGCTACCAAAATAAAAAGCATAAAATAATTTTCATTATCCTCTTGTCATTCAATTCTGTCTATGATAGCCAGCATGACATTTCATTCTTGAGATTTGGATGAAAATTAATTTAATTAACCGGATGATAGTCAAACAAGAAACAATACTTTTGTAAAGATCAATAGGTTTCATTAACATGCTTTGAAGCCAAATTAGCTGCTTATGGGAACTGACTAAACGTGCAATAGTAAATATGGTAAAAAAAATCAAAAGTTAATCATCTTCCCATTTCCAGGCTCACAAATTCTCTTTTATGTTCTTGGAGATGATTAAATCTTATGTAAACACTCTTTCCTTTTCAAGTGTAAAAGAATGCATAAAGTATGATGTATGCATACAGTGTTCAGTCTATTGTAGCCAATTATCACTTAAATTTTCCATGTCTCATGTACTCAATATTAAGTTAATAACTTAATGATCTTTTGATTTGAGAGTTTAAACATTTTCAGATTTTGTTTCCGGTTTCTATGCTGCAACCAGTGTATTCCCTACAACCTTTAGGTCAAGTGACTGAGAGGATCTGAAGTCCTAACGGTCCTCAACCAGCAAAAAAGGAGATCTAGGCCTTCAAAAATCTACTCAATCAAGACCCTCAGTCTAATGGGCATTCGGGTTTGCTTCTCCCTTTCGAAGTTGCAATAGGGCAGCACATAAATTATTCATGCAATCTCTAAGTCAGGTCTTCAATCACTAGAAACCCCAGTGCCAAGGTCACATAGCCTCTAAGGACCCCAAGGTCAATCTCATAAAAGAGATTCTAGTCCCTTTTCATAGCAGCTGGTCAGATGTGATTGTTGGAAATGAGTTGAGTAACTGAGAGGGGAGGGGTGAATCAGTTACCACAAAAACAAATCCAAGCCCCTTAGATGTCTTAAACAAATTTATCATTGTTGCTCGGTTAACACAGATATTCTACTGTCACTCAGTTAACATAGCAAATATTAAGATATTAACTGTGATTATCCTTTAGTAATTAATTGCAGAAACATAAACCATAAAGCAAATAAAATGTACACAGATAACACCAAGATTTAACATGGAAACTCAATATGGGAAAAACCATCAATTGCAACTAGTCATTGTTTTCACTCTTCTAAAGTGAGCCCTGTTAGGAGCCAACCCTGTTAAAGGTTACAATAACACACTGTTAGGTGTGACCCTGTTAGAGGATTTAATCACACTGTAAGGAGTGGCCTTGTTAGAGGTCTTCAAACACTTCAATGTAGAAATGTCACCTTGTGAGAGGATTTACAAAAGACTATTAAGTCTACTCTGTAAAGAGATTTTGATCACTGCTACAATTGTTAGAGAGTAACAATGGATTGACCTGTTTTGGAAAGCAATTGTCTTTGCTGATCCAAATCTTTGCTCTGGCTTTAATTACATGATCCTCACTGATCGGATATTCTATTGCAGCTCTGTATATTTTGTTCTTAATCAGAATCCCATCTGATTTCGCCTCCACACTTCATATCATAAACATACACATCTTACTCATATTAAGTCCAAACTTGACCTTATATGTATATGATAAGCCTTGTCAAGTCAGCCTTTAAAACCTTCCAAATAATCAATAAAACTTAAGTTTGTCAGCTTCATATTACCAATTAACCATAAAGTGTAAACTGTTGTTAGTCGGCTGTCACTAAAAGCATAACTTGGTTAATATTGAAATCCTTCAATGCCCGACCAAAATTGTAATGCCCGAGTGAACTCGGTTAGAACTAAAAATCACTTTGGTCTTCTTCAATGCCGGAGAATGCTTAGCATAAACTGACTGTGCTCGGATAGGATTAGAGATTTGTGTAAACATCAATGACAACACACAATTGAATAATTGTCATCAACAGTGATGATATATAGGATGAATAGACTAAACCAATACAATTTGAACTTAGAAAGGAGTTCCAAACATCATCCAATCTGTATGGTTATCATCTTCTTGAGAACTCAAGAAATATTATAGCTTCAGGAAGCATTTCAAATCACCAATCATTTTACCCAATTCAGCTATGTGATCCAAAATGCAGTTGTGACTTATTATCATCTTAATGAGGTGCCCATTGTATTTCATGTAGATTTACATAATTAATACAATCTCAAGAACACTAACAAACAGATTAAGTTGAATATTTATCCTCCTTTTGGATTGAAGACAAATTCACAAGTATTTTGCATATGAAGCCAATTAGGTCTGCTTCATATTCCTATTGTAGGAAGCAATGCACAAAGCACACAACCAGGTACCAAACAGTCAAATATTGACTGTTCCTAGCCCTTCATCAATCTTCACATATGCCATCATTAGTGGCAGACTTTTACTTTTGAAGAAACAGTGTTTCTTTGAAAATATTAATAAAATATTACAAATTTTAATTGTTTGGTAGCTAGATCGGATTCTAGCTTCACATTATTTTAATTAGGAAAATTAAAATAATGAATTAATTATTTAATTGGAGCATTAAATAATATATTTTAATTAGGAGAATTAAAATAATGAATTAATTATTTAATCAGGAGAATTAAATAATCTAAATATATTAATTGGAGAATTAAATAATATATTGTGGATTAATTATTTAATTGGAAAATTAAATAATTATTTTAATTGGAGAACTAAAATTATAATATCGGGCCATTTGCATTTTTTGTAATACATTGAGTTTATAAAATATTTGGGTTGGGCCCAAATCGCAATCATTGTTTATTATGGCACCAAATTATATTTGGAATTTCCAAGTCGGCCTTGGAGGCCGACCTTGGAATATTTTATGTTTAAACCTCATATATATGAGGAGATTGTAATTGAGAAGATATCTCTATGACATGCAATCTGATCTAGTATAGCGAACCAAAGATCAATACAAGGTAGCGACTTACATACTAATCTGAGCATACAAGGTGCACAACGAAATTCATAGCAGCGAATATATTCAAGACTGCGATATATATGTATACTGAGATCCGATCCATATACACCTGAGCATACCCACATATCTACAGTGACATATATACTGCGACTACAATTGACAGTGATTTACTTCTAAGCTAGGGAACAACGAATACATTGAAGGCGGCAAATATATCATGGTCAAGGAATTCACTAAGTTGGGCTGAAAGATTGAGAGCAAGCACACCCAGTTCTTGGCAGTGATAAATCTCCTTGGCAATATATTCTAATTTGCCTCATTGATCTTCGATCCTCAGCAAATCACTGTGAGTTGTATGTTAAAGTTAAACAAAAAGATAATCTTTTGATGCTGGGTTTTTCACCTCCAAGAGGGAGGTTTTCCCAGGGTACATTGGAGTCTTTATGCATTTCATTTCTTAGCTTAGATCTCTGAGTTATCTATTCTAGATCTAAATAGTCTTAAACTTATTTTATTATCAGATTTACAGTGATTTATAGATCAAATTATCTAAAGACTTCATAGACTTAAATCCATTTCATTTCAATTAGAAATTGGACTGTATAATTCAGATCTTATCAGTTAAATTTAACATGATATCAGAGCTAAGTTCCTACTATAGAGCCTAAACAGCTTGTAGGAAGATCTTGTACTTCTTTTCCAAATTAGATCTGAAGTGAATCAGAAAGTTCAATTGTCTACAGATTGAGGGCATCAATGGTACTATGGCAAGATCATTGGATACAGGTCTTCTCACTCCTCTTTTATCTCTTGTTAAGGAGGGATCATTTAGGTTGAGCTTTATTTGCAACCCTAGTTTGAGATCTTATCTAGGGCAATCGTTTTCAGTCTAGCCTACTAACTTTTCATCAAAGAATGTTTATCATATGTGGATTTTGTGCACCTAGTCTAATTGATATCCTAAGGCTTGTCCTCTATGGTTGAACAATGTGAAACTCATGATATGAATTGTTGTGTAAATAGTTGATGATTGATGTGACAAAATTCATAATAAGTTTTGGATTCCTGTATCAACCTTAGTATTTAATCTCAGTTGCAAGATTATGGACTTATGGTGCGGTAGTCTGTGATCTTTGACTATTATGGTCTGATCCTTGATGCTTTATGGTTCTGATGCATTTTTCAAAAGATCATGGAAGCTTTAATTGAGACCTCTTACTCTGTACTTAAATCTGTCCTTGATCAAATTTAAGGACTATGGCCTTATATCCAGTTATAAAATTTCTTGGATGGTTTTGCTGCTCTGTTTTGCTTCAAATCCCTTTTAACTTCATATGGACTGTAGTTGCCTTATGAATGTTTATGATTGTATGAGACTGTCATATAGGGCTGTGAACCTCCATGATCTTTGTCATATTATCTGTAGCCTTGCTCTGTTGCTCTTGTATAAGAACACTTCCTTTAAACTCTGATGTATTTTTGTCACGGCTTCTTACATAATATTTCCTATCTTTTAAAGTAAGTATTTTATTGATTTTGTCTTATTGAATAAGACTGGTTCAGCTGTCCTGGTTCTTTTGACCATGCATTTGTGTTCAGCTATACAAGGTGTAATCTTGAGTATTAATGTTCTCATCTGATTTTTACTGGAAAGACAATTTGACTTACATAAAGGATCTTGTAATATGATGGTTTCTGATCAGATTAGGCAAAGTCATCTCTCTGTTTTATTCAACCTTCAAAAGCAAAGTATGTTGTAAATATCATGTTTGTATGATGGCAGTTAACCTCATAGTCTTGAACTATTCAGCTCTTTCTTTCACTTATCATAATGATTGTGCTATGGGTCTAGAAGGATGGCTCTATATACAAGGATTGATAAGTATTTGCTTATTCTAGAACCTTGTAACATTAATGCTGAATAGTTAGTGGAGTAAATGTTTAGATATGAGGAAGTATTCTTGTAGTCTATTGCTCCAAGTAGTATTGGCTTTCGTCTTGTGAAAATTGCTTACAGCTTGTTAGGTATATCACTAAATGCGTAACCTTCTGACTTTGGTAATGATGTACAATTGATGACTTAGAACTTTCTTGGTACTAACATATCTGAAGATGTGCAATTGTATCCTTGATCTCTATTGCTTAAGTCTTCCGATGGTACCTATTTGGATGTTATCTTTCTTTTGTGAGCTGACTGTAGACATGGTTAGGTTAAGCTCACAAAAATGAGTAATTTAATTTAGCAAAATTTGGATCAAGAGTGTCAAGTTTCAGGATTAACTTGAGCTCCTCTTGCTCAGTTGTCATCCTCACATATGTGATCAGATTGGCAAGGCGAAATATAAGCTAATCTAATGCTTGGCATATGAAACTTAGATATTGTTATGTTGTATGACATAAGCTAGTTCTGTTATTGACCCTGATACATCATTATCTTCTTAACTAAAGGATCTCTGTATTCATATGATGAATGCTTGCATGCATTCTAAGTTGAGTGACCATACTTGGTTGTAATATATTATTAATGGTCTCCATGTCAGTCATATCGTCTATATTGTCATGGATACTTCTAACTTGACATGAATACTTATGGAGATGTGATTATGTGCTGACCTATCATTGAAGGGTTTGAATCTCCTAGAATGCAGTATCTCTCATCAGGATATGAGGAACTGATGATTGGCAGTCTCAGCATTATTGATCTTAGATGGAGATAAGCATTCTTTACAATGCTCATGAAACTTTATGTAGTTATTTTATGCATAGTTGAAAAACTCGCACTCAGCAAAAACTTGCCAAGGCTTGAAAAAACAATTCGGGAAAAACTCGGCCAGTTTTTGAAAAAACTGGGCAAAAAACTTGGGAACTTAAAAAACAGCTTAATTTTAATTAGAAATGTATTTTTTTTGCAAAATTCAATGAGAGGATGCATTCAATGAGTTTAGTAATGAGAACACAAAAGAAACTAGTTGAGTTTAGATATATATAAACGCAAAGTGGGTACAAAATCACATTCTCATGCTGGATGCTGATGGTTAGAAGCAAAATAGTACTAAATAGTTTCTACAAAACTAGAAGTAAATACATCATCACAATTACATCTTCCTCTTCCCAGCTCTACTAACAAATACAAGAGAGGAACTAGAGGGTCTAGTCCTAGTAGTAGAACCCTGCACTGGGCGTGACTGTGCCTCCTCGCTCAGTATCTCTGATGATGTGTGTGACTCGCTCTCCATCCTGGATGTAGCTCCTCCTCGCACTGGCAATGACTCCTCATCTGACTCCTCAATGTTATTCAATGTGAAACCAAATCCACCCCCTCCTTAAATCCACTCAAATCAGCCTCCAATACTCTAAGTTGTCGGTTCAGGTTCGAGGGCGGATTCGGGTTCAAGAATCTAGTTCGTGGATACGTGAATTTTTTTTTCCCATCATGATTCATATGGGTTCGTGTGTGTGTATATATATATATATATATATATATATATATATATATATATATATATATTTATTTATATATATTTATGCATTATATATACAAAAAAAAAGAGAAATATACATAATTATAAAACTAAATCATTTCATAGTATGAATCTATGATGCTTGATCATTGATCAATGCCAAATGTCAAAGTCTTCATAACTAGGTCTTAGGTAGTCTTTGTTGGTGCTTGTTTTCAAGTCCCTAGGTCCGGCAAATGAGGTTTGAGTGATTTTGGCCTGTTGGTAAGTCATGTCTGTCTATGATTTGGGCGAGAGCTAAGCTAAGTATGTCATAGAGATGGGGTCGAAACCAAGTGATTTGTGATAAACGAGTTAAAACCCTTTGAGAATCCTTTGCCAGCTTCAGTTTGACCTTAGAAAGTCATGATGGATTTTGGGAGGTAACCCTACTAAAGCTTGCTGAATCCTGAAATTTGGCTAAGTTTGGAATTTTTCGAAAACCCCCAATATCTAGAATCTGCATCTTAACTCCTATGAAGCTGGAACCTATCTCAAATATCCTAAAAGTATTTATACAAATATAACTTGAAGTATAAGAAATTAAATAAATCAGAGTTATACTTATTTGTATAAATCCTCCCGCCCCTTAACTGGAAAATTGGAAACTCAAACCCAACTACTGCAAATGTGAAAATAAGAATGGAAAAAAACGTTTTTTTGCTGTTTAACGCAAGAATAAAACCAAGGCCGAGTTTTTGGGAAAAACTCATCAAGTAATCGGTGAGTTTTTCAGGAAAACTTAAAGAGTTTTCTCTGCGAGTTTTCCTCTGAAAAAATTGCAGAGCCAAGAAACTCGGCGAGTCTTGCAACTATGCATCTTGATTTTTATGCATTACAGTTTCTCTTTTGTAAGGTTTAATTCCATGATTTGTTACTAATCTCTCTGGAATGATTCTTGATCAGGATGGATTGAGAAACATAAGCATGATGAGAGATCGAATCCAGAGGGAGAAAGAACCTGAAGCATTCTGAAGAAGACTCAAGCTAAGGCTGTTGCCTTAAGATTAAGTTGAGATCACTTCTGCAGTAGGTTTCAACCTGGGACTCGTCATGACTTCTTGGGGCTGCAGGAAATGTTCCTCTAACTGCACTTGTTCTTACCCAAAGAAGTCATAGCAGCATTTTGTGTTAATAGTGCTTAGGTGTCTTGTTGTACTTTCACTATGGTAAGTCTCTATGGGCAAATTGTAAGTGGAATGACTCCTATGTCAAGGACTTGTTACCTTCCACATGGCTCAAATTGTTGTGATTTCTATGGATACTTCTTGTACAAATTGAAAGGAATGTTATTCCTTCAATTCATATAAATTCAGAAAGGATTGCTTCCTTGATAGAGGGAGTTGATAAGTGGATCTATCAAGATCCTGATTTATTGGTTCAGAGGGAGTGAACCTTGGATTCATGTCATAAAGTTTTATCTAGTAGATATCATGTGGATATCTTGTGATAATTGAAGTCATGATGAGGTGGCATCTACTTATTGCTCATGGGAGTAGCCGTGATGATGAGATCATGGATGTAGTCATAGCTGAAAGGGAGTCTCAGCTTCATTGATGTACTTTGATTATATTGTATTATCCACCCTCTGCGAACAATGCAAGGTGGTATGGTATGGTATGGTATGGTATTGTATTACATTGTATTGTATCTTCCTTGAGAGAAGATATGTTATTGACCACCCTCTGTAGGCAATGCAAGGTGGGGTTGTATTTTTGGTGTCTTCTATAAGAGAAGACTTGAGACTTAGATCTCTTCCACCTTCTGCGGGCAATGCAAGGTGGCAGTGTATTTATGTTTGAAGGCTTAGTCCTCTTCCACCCTTTGCGGGCAATGCAAGGTGGATCCATTCTCTGCAGATATGCATGACAGAGTTCATGGAAAGAGTCCATGATATTGGCTAGAATTCTCCCTAGCTAAGAGGGAGTGTTAATTGTTTGGTAGCTAGATCAAATTCTAGCTTCCAATTATTTTAATTAGGAAAATTAAAATAATGAATTAATTATTTAATTGGACAATTAAATAATATATTATAATTAGGACAATTAAAATAATGAATTAATTATTTAATCAGGAGAATTAAATAATTTAAATATATTAATTGGAGAATTAAATAATATATTGTGCATTAATTTTTAATTGGAAAATTAAATAATTATTTTAATTGGAAAATTAAAATAATAATATCGGGCCCTTTATATTTTTTGTAATACATTGAGTTTATAAAATATTTGCGCTGGGCCCAAGTCGCCATCGTTGTTTATTATGGTGCCAAATTATAATTGGAATTTCCAAGTCAGCCTTGGAGGCCAACCTTGGAATATTTTCTGTTTAAACCTCATATATATATGAGGAGATTGTAATTGAAAAGATATCTCTACGACACGCAATCTGATCCAGTATAGAGAACCAAAGATCAATACAAGGTAGTGACTTACATACTAATCAGAGCATACAAGGTGGACAGCAAAATTCATAGCAGCAAATATATCCAGGACTGTGATAGATATGTATACTGAGATCCGAACCATATACACCCGAGCATACCCACATATCTATACTGCGACTACAATTGACAGTGATTTGCTTGTAAGCCAGGGAACAACGAATACATTGAAGGCGGAAAATATATCATGGTCAACGAATTCACTACTGGGCTGAAAGATTGAGAGAAAGCACACCCAGTTCTTGGCAGCGATAAATCTCCTTGGCAATATATTCTGATTTGCCTCATTGATCTTCGATCCTCAGCAAATCATTGTGAGTTGTATGTTAAAGTTAAACAAATAGATAATCTTTTGATGCTGTGTTTTTCACCTCCAAGAGGGAGGTTTTCCCAGGGTACATTGGAGTCTTTGTGCATTTCATTTCTTAGCTTAGATCTCTGAGTTATCTGTTCTAGATCTAGATAGTCTTAAACTTATTTTATTATCAGATTTAGAGTGATCTATAGATCAAATTATCTAAAAACTTCAGACTTAAATCCATTTCATTTCAATTAAATATTGGACTGTATAATTCAGATCTGATCAGTTAAATTTAACAAAAATGTTATAAATATTTAACTGCATTACTCTGACTGCCTTACATTCTCATATTGATAGCATCAATGTACTTAGTTCCTCTGTTTTCTTCTGCTGTGATAACTTGTTCACTTGCCGGTTAAATATTTTCCTGGCGCTACTTGTCATTTTGGAAGATATTTACTTTCTTAAGGAAAATTTCACAATTTTAATTCTAGCTTGCAACAAACGCAGGGTAATCTACCAAAATATCAGTGAATATGCAGTGAGATATTTTGATTTGTGGTCAAATATATTTCTACCCCTAGAGGTAAGCAACATTAAAAGTTTACCTCAAGCAAACAATCAGTAGTTCCAATAATTACTTTGAATTTTTTTTATGAGGATTTGATGGTCATGGGCCCTCACCCCTAACAGTCAACCTATGGGAATGCTACTTCAACTATCACTCTACCGGTAGGGATGCCGCTGCCTTACTATTCAACCTACAGAGATATCACTTTCTTACAATTCAACCTACAGAGATGCTATCTTACCACTAAAACTGCAATGATACTGTTTTCTTACAATTCAACTTACAGGGATACCAAGCACCATTGTCTTCTTGCAGTGGCTGTAGCTCTCTTCTCATTCCTACCTTCTCCAGCATCTCCTGCAAGGATAATGTTCTTGCTTCTCCTCTTTCCTCCAACTTCTACTCTACTCTACACTCCTCCAAGCTTAAGCGCTCCAATGCTCCTGCAGCACCATCACCTACAGAGATACCACTCTTTCTCTTTCTTCCAACTTCTAAACTCCATCTCCTTGTGCTCCTCCAACTCCTACATCACCTGCAAGGATACCACTCTACCTTCATCCTCCAGCTCCTCTATCTCTCCTTTCCTCCCGCGCTCCTCCAACTCCAGCATGCTCCTGCAGTGTCAATTATGCAGGTACCATTTTACTCTAATGGAGATACTACAACAACATGCCCACCAATGCTAAATTTTACTTGGAGAGAATTGAACCTTTGACTTCAACATAAGAGCCAAATGCCCCTACCACTTGATCACTGCCCTTTTTGACAATTTTTAGCTGAAATCTTACTGCATAGAAATTGTCTAATTATATTATTAAACTTAAGAAAGTCTATATTATTCCAACAAACTCTGGTCTAGTTCTAAGGTAGTAGAAATGTTATCAGATGACCTAGGTGTGACCCTCATTGGACTTGCCCTATTGATTATGAGAATTTTGATGTACAATCAGGTCAATGTGGTTTTGTAGGACCTATCAAATTGTGTTCACTTGTTTAGAAGGTTGTTTGGTGACAATTTGATTTGAAACGAATTCCCCGAAGCCTTGTTCACAAAAGCCATTTTAACTCTGCCTAATTTCATTACATAGTGGACATCTTTAAAGGAATTGTGTACAAAGTTCTATTGATTTAAATTTACACATTTTGCAATGTCTGTACTTCCAAGGCATTTTTGAGGTACGCATCTACCAGTTTTACTATATGTTTTTTGTGTGCAGTGGTTTCAAGTCCTATATAGCTTAAATTGCCACTTCCCTACCCTATACCTTCTTGATATACAGAACAATAAACTTATTCATGCAAAAAGGAACTTACCATCCTCAATATGTCTTATGACTTCTCTCATAGTGAAAATCATTCTGAGAGCAGTATAGGGAGCATAATTTGCATTAAATCGGCTACCAGCTTGAGTACTATCCAAATGAAGCATGAGCTTTAAAATAGAGATATGCATGACCTTGAAATGTATCATGTAATTCATACACTTTATCAATGCTAAATATCAACATTCAATTGATGGAATATTGTAAAATGGTGAGGGAGCAACATAAACTTTGACACTTTCCAGGGATTGTAAATGGAATTTATTAAAACCAGAAAAAAAAAACAAGTCACTGCCATTACCTTGTAAAGTAAAAGAGACTCCAGCTATATCTAGAAGAGGCTTCACCTCTTCCTGAAAAATTTTCTGCGCACATCTGTTTCCTCCAAAAGGATTCAGAAGCACTAACAATCGCTTTGGCCGTTCTGCAAAACAATATCATCTAGATTAAAACACTTTTTTAAATAAAGCTTCATCAGCCTAAATTTCATCACCTTGGATGTTAGATATGTTGAATTTGAAGTAATCAGAAAAGAGAAATAATAGAATTTTCTCGACCCAAATTCATTACATCAAGAAGATAATATTTCCCCATACTTAGCATTCTATATTATTGAATAGAAACATAGTTTTCCCTAAAAGAAAGCCTTAAACCATTCACTTATTAGAATTATAATTTTAACAGATTATAAGATATTTCAGCTGGCACTTTCGTTGAACTGAAAACAAAACTTTGGACAAATTGACATCTTAAAAACTTTCACTCCCATGTTATATTTGAATAAGACTGAAAGTTTCAGTTGATAAAACATATTAAAGCATTCGTCTTCTATCACAATTCAAAAATAAAAATAAAAAACTTATTCATTTTCATAAAAAAAAATTCAAGCCAACCAATTCAATATTTTAAAGCTTTCCCATCTATTTAAATAGTTTGGATGGGTTTATCTGAGTTTATTTACTTGTAGGATCTATCAGGTATATTCCCTTCACTATAAAGTTGAATATGGTTACTAATATAATAGGAAAACTCGAAGAATAGAGACATATAACAATTCAGTTACTTGTATGATATACAAGAGTATGTTTACAGTTTACACTGATGGTAATGTTAAGTGTAGTAGAGTATCATAAAAAGAAATTTAAATAAAACTCTTGTAGCATGAGAATACCCTCAACCCCAAATTAAAGCATTCCACTTACACTGATAAAGTCATCATTTTCAAGATGATCTTCATTGCAGAATTAAGAAGAAACTCACATTAACTATGCAGTGAAAGAGGGTAGATGGACCCACGAAAAGACACCTGAGAATAATGAATCTGTAAACCGTGTTACACAAAATGTAGTAGGAAATGAAACACATTTTCCTTAACCTGTCCATTATATAATGATATGTTACGCAATTAAAATACATTTATAAGAAAAACCTGGTAGATGAAATTTTAGCACGGACTGTCAAATAGGATGATCTCAAGTGGTCAACGAATTTGAGCTTCCAGGGATGTTGAAATCTCCAGTAAAATAGATAAAGCGTTGAAATTAACATAGCACATCCAACTTATTGATGTAGCAATATCCCAACAGAGAGGGCTAACAGCAAGTCCCGGGTGAATTTGACAGAAAATATACCCATTTATCATAACTAAACAAAGGCTACCCCATAAGGAGATTTACCCAAACAAAAAATCAATAACTCAAGCAAATCAATTAAATCTAGTGAAATTTATTTTCAAACTGAGCAATCACAAAAGTAATCTTGTTAACTTAGATAATCCCTGTACATCTTGCTATACCTGTTAATGAGATAAATGACCTTGCTAATTTGAGTTTATCAACTTGCTAGTCCTTCAGCAATAATCTCCGTTTCTCTTTGATTGGTCAACTTGCTAAAAGGTCACAACCTCCTCTCCCTCCAGTCCAGGACAGTCGCATCATCTCTCACTTGTTTAGAAGATTGTTTCAGTTGTAGATACTTTAAGTAACGTTTTGTGTCCGTCAGGGCAAGGTGGAGTGCTAAATTGAGCGCACATATCTACGCCATCTATTAGTAAAGCCATAAATATGGGCTTTCTACTTCCAATAATAGACAAGCACGGTGGCTTACCAAGCCCAGTGTTCACACTATAATTGCTCAATTCACTGGAATAATCAAAGCATTTCCACCTTCCAAGGAAAAAGAATATGAATTTTTGAAAGTTCGTTTGATTTTCACAAATTTAAGATTTACATACTAGAAGAATGCAAATACAAATGCACGTGCCTGATTATTTAAGGCCATGGTTAAATAGAATGAGCTCAAGTAACAAAATGATAAAAACAATTTGTTTGAATTTCATTAAATTAAGAATTATGTATTAGATGAATGCAAATAGCTACACCTAATTACGTAAAGGCCATGCCAAGTAAAGCAGGGTCAGACGATATGAGCTCAACTGAAACAAGTACTGTGAAATAAATTATTCGATTTTAATAAATTAAGATTTATGTATTAGAAGAATGAATCTGTTTATGCCTGAAAAGTAAAAGCCATGCAAAGTACAGCCCTTGGTTAAATGGTATATGCAGGTAACTATGTATGGAAGCTTCGATAATCAAAGCCCCAGGTTAACGCCCATAAGACATATTGAAGAGTTACATTTTGGTTAAAAACCACACCCAAATCGCTGACAGAGGAAGAATTTTTTTTAAGAATATAGAACAGGAGATAAATGTTTGCGAGTCAAAGGAAATGCAAAATATATGTAATGTAAGCAAATTTGAAGAAAATCGTGAAATTTACTACTGGTACATGTATATTTTAGCAACTCTGAAAGGCTTATATACATATTATAACAAAAAGTGGCATATTATATTTTCAAAATTTGCTAATTGACAAATGTAATTTTTGACATCATGTGAAAAATTATCAAAATGGTGAAAACTAGCCCATAGAAAATACCCTGAAGTTAAGGCGAGTTGCAAATTCTTGGCAAATTCCTAATTGGAGAATACAATTTTTTTAAAACTCGTCACAAGATATCTAATTGACAAACTCGCTAAAAAAATCCTGCAGACCAACAAGGCCAGTTGCAAGTCCTGGCTAAATTGCTAGCGAATTTTTTTAAAGCTGAGAAAAATAATGCGAATGGGAGATATAGTTTCATAAAATACACCCTGCAGATGGATAGGGCCGGTTGCAAGTCCAGGGTGAATTGGTAGTTGGCACATGTAAGATTTTGAAAATTTTGAAAAATGATTCTATTGGCAAAACATCTTATGCAGACAGATAAGGTGTGTTGCAAGTCTTAAGTAACTTCCTTTAAAGAATAAATGTTTTTACAAATTGTGGGAAAGTTAACTTCTGACAATTCTCCAGGTGGCAAAAAAACAGCCAATTAAAATATCCTGCACACAAATAAGGCCGGCTGCTAGTCCTAGCTAAATTTGGTTGTCGACCGTTAGTTCTAAAAAAGCTGGGAAAACAATATCCTATTGGCGAAAACAACCCATAAAAATACCAATACCCTGCAGACAGATAAGGCCAGTTACAATAACAATGCAATGCAGTTAGTAATTTGAAGTAAATAATAATTCCCCCAGAATGGAAAACCGCTAGTATATTTCATTTCACTTGTCTACAAAACTACTTCAGGTGTCTTGGTTTTAAATTCGATTTTCCAGAGTTGGACGACCATTGTAAACAAGAATATTTCTATCAAACATGTATTCTAAACAGAAACATGAATTTTTTACAGTTTATTCTCAAGAATGAAAAGAATTTCTGGATATCTCTACAGAATTGTGAAGTGTTGCCAATTAAGTTTTTTTAGGATATGTCGATTATCCATATATAAAATCTACTGAATTGCATATAATGTAAATTGAAAGTCAAATTTTCCACAAAATTGTATGCCCATTTTCCACAATCAGACGATTATTAAGATTCAGAATTTCTCAACCAAATTGCAAATTGTTGTATATTTGAAGTCATGTACTGAGTACTAAATAAAAATATCTCCATATCACTAAATCTATGCACTAAATTTCATATTCGCAAACATCTATATAGTTTGAGTTTTGATTTCTGGTTTTTGATTGTGTATGTGTATGTTTTGATGCTTAAAAACATACACAATCAAAAACCAGAAATTAAAGCTCAAATTCAATGGATTGTGGAAATCTAATCGATTTAATTTATATAGTTGTGAAGCACAACTTTAACTTAACGTAGATTACTTAATGAATTGAATATAAATGAAAAACAATTTTAAGTTAATTTAGAATACTGACTAAGGCAATCAACAAAAATGGAAAAAAACTTCAAAACCATAAAATTTGAATTAATTATTTAAAACTTTAAATTCAAAACAAACAAACATAGAAATGCTCACCTAGAGCGTCCAGGCATCTCTGTATACATGAACACCAATTGTTCAAAGATTCTTCACTATTCGGCTTTAAGCACAACTCCTTCAACACCCTGTGTCCAGGGCGACTCACCCAGCACAAGCCAGTGGCCTCATGCTTCATAAATCCATGAAGCTTAAGGCTTTCATTTTCCCTCGTAAACCCTAAAAGATCATTCTCTACCGAAAGGCTACCTTTGGTGGAACCGCCACTCCAGTGTATACGCCCCTCTCTGGACAGGGACACAGTCACGTGAACGCCGTTCACATGTAGTTCCTCCCTAATTAACAAATCCTCTTCGCCCCCTTTGCCTGCTTCCATTACTTCCCCAAAACTGAAAATAATTACAGGTTAAATTCCACTTATAACGAGAGATACAAATCCATATATCCTCCAATCGATATAGCGTAACGCGCAAAAGTTCGCCAAAAGTTCCCTTCTCCTCTTCAGCGTCACGTGACGTAGAATTTCAGTTCAACTGCTCAATCGGACGGCAAACTTCTGTTCGCAGACGGTTTTTTCACGTCATCTTTCGTTTTCTGTCGGAGTCGCCAAGTTTAGTAGGCCCCCGATAACTTCATTTAAGACGAAATCTGAACAGTGGAATTAAATTATCTCCAGATTTTATAGCTGATTTTGAATTTCAAATAATTAATAAATACGGTCAAATGTGCATTTACAGCTCCGGATAAACATTACTTCAAATTGGTTCCCTTTCACAATTATGTAAAGCGGTACTAATTTCTCGGTAAAATGTTGTGCGGGACGGTTTCGATGCTTTCCAAGCTCTCTGGAATGAATCTTTACCTTTAGAAATTGCGCCACATTAGCGGACGCCAGTTTTCGGACTTTTCTAGAACCATTGACTACGGAAAACTCAATTTCGAAGCAGACTGGCTTTTAATGTCAGAAGCAAACTTTGAATAATTGATTGCATGATGTAAACGAGGCCTGTTGTCATTATGTACAACCCAAAACCATTTTACACCTAAAAAGTATGTGTTTTTTTATTAACTTTTTAATTTTATAATGAATTGACCATAGCTGAAAATAGCTAATTAGAGGATTGTGCTGTCATAAAAGATGATGTATAAACATGCCTTATGCATTTTAAATTCTCTGAAGAGGTTTTGAATAAAGGCTTTAAACTGTCACCATGTGGACATCCATTAAATAACATTTATTTATCATTAAAACTTAGGATATATGGAATTTAATTAATTGTAGATATTTTTTAAGCTTCATAATAAGTTATTTTTCATTTAGTTTAGTTTTCATTTATTTGGGAGGGTTGTGTTTTAATATAATTATGTATTAAGGATTATGTGAAGTTAGATTCTTGTCTATGTTTTTATAAATTTATTAGTTTTTATAAATTTATTAATATATATTTGGTGTTCTTTTTATTTATTTTTTGTATTGTAGAAGATTAGGTATCTATAAAGTGGACTTTATCATTAAATCAAGTGTCTTTTGATCCTATATTTTGACATGTTTATGTTCGTCTTATTCATATGTGTACACATTCCAATGTATTCACCTATATTTTGCATTTATTTTACCTCTTGATCCACTCTATCCTTGTGCATATGCTATCCTCCTTGATCTTACCATTCTCATATCGTGATTTATTTTTTATGGGAGTTGGATCAAACTGATTTGACAACTAAACCTTGAAATTTGAATTCAAATTTGCCTACCCAGAGCCAAATAATCACACATGTGCATGATTTATTACAATGTCCTTATATATAAACGTATTCAATTTAATTCATTTAATGTCTCCTTCTCGCCCAATCATGCCAGTTAATTATTTGCATATCATTCTAGGAACACTTTAATTAGAACACCTATATCCCTTAGAATCGCATATTCTTCTAGAGTATTATGTGACTAAAGTGTGTTGCCCTTGATTATTCACATGATCATAAAGCTAATTGTTTTCAAGGGTTGGCCAAGGAAGAACTTGTCCCCTAGCGATCTAATAAACCTCTAAAGGTGAATTATACACCAATCTAGATGACAAAAAAGAGGGGTGAATTCAACAAAACAAGAAGCAAAGACCATGTTCACAATCATACTAAACATATTTGTAAGAAAAGATCATATTCACAACCATATATTTGACTCCTCACATGATTGATTAACTAGTAAAATATTGGGGTAAATTATAACTAGAGATCTTCCACTTATGACCTTGAGACATCTAGATTTTAATGCATCAACAAATATATTTCGCATTCATTATTTTAAAGCTAAATGTCATTAACCTTGTGCAGTGTTGGGAAATACGGTGTTCAGTAGTTTATGCATGTAAATTAGGAGCTAGGTTTATTTGTACCTTGATTATATTAGGGAGAGTAGATTCACTTGGCTCAACCTCAAATCTCTAGTTGAAAAAGATTGGCACAAGGTGAATGTAGGCACTCCTTGTTTGAGTTGAAAATGATATTATAATGATGTGAGGATTAAGGCTAGAAGGTACAAAATTGGCAATGGAAAACATAAACAAATAGTCATAGAGCCAACCCAGATCTAGAAAGAGAACATGGAGAGGAACTTGTCACAAAAATCTAAGTTGAAACAAGGTTGTCAATGTCTCCTTGGGCGTCCTTGTCCTACAAGGTGAATTTTTGAGTTTTCAGACTAATTCTAGGACCTTGAAACACTACAATGACCTCATGTTGACTTCTAGTTACTTCTAGTAGGTTAGTAGCACCCCAATTGTCCCTAACCCAAGACTAGGGCACCCCAAGCATCGCTAGCCAAGACTATGGTTCCCCGGGCATCCTAGACCAGGTTTTGGGTGTTAAAATTCTAGTTGAGGGTGTCTTTGTCTTCTAATTACTTTTTCATCTTCTATCTATGTTGAAAGCCTATAGTTGGACTTGAATTTGCACACAAGAGGAGAAAAATAGTGTTTGATGTTATATAGGGGTTTGCCTTAGTCCCCAAATTGGGACTCATAATTGAAATAATAATTGAAACATAACTAAAGATTGCTTGATGTTGCTTGTTTTTCCTTGAATCAAATATGTTCTTGAAGAAGAATGATTGCTCTCATGGTGATGTCTTGTGTTGATGAGATGATGTGTTGAAATGAATTGAGAGGGATGCCTTATATAGGGATCTCAAAGAGAAATCTCCTTTTGGACAACTTAGGATTATTATATTTTGGCATCGAGGATATTTTCGGATAGGGTAGGACTATCATAATTTCTTCCCAAAAAATCAACCAAAAATTGAAGGTCAAGATCATCCCAGGCATATTAGACCTAACTAAATTGACCTAAATTTTTAGGGATGCGAGATAGTAGTGTCTACATGCCAAAATGCATTTTTTTGGAAATATATGATGTTTTGATGCAGGAAACATGTCTTGAACTTCTAAATGGGGTAGGATTTGTAATAAATTAAAATGACATAAGGGCACGTTTGGGTGTTGGAATACCAAATGTTGGATATGGTCAATTTTGGAAGATGCTACAATTATGGAAGATACATATCCTACAAATGATTTTTGGAATATGGGCTGGACCTGTTTGGTTCACCCGGAAGATGACTGAGAAGATGCATAAATAATTTTAATTGTTTATTTCTTAATTTTTTTTACTATGATGTGTATGTGTGTATATATACACATATGTGTGTATATATACATAGATATGTGTATATATACATGTGTGTAATGTGTGTGTCTACACACATACACACATTTGTGTATATATACATATTTACACATATACATATATACACACATATATATGTATATATACATACACACATGTGTATGCATATATACACACATGTATGCACACACATGTCTATACACATGTGTATATATACATATACACACACGTATGTATACATATGTGTATATATACACATGTGTATACACACATATATATACATGTGTGTATACACACATGTATATATATATACATGTATATATATACACACATATATGTATATACATGTATGTATATATACATATATATGTATATATACACACACATGTGTATATATATACATATATAAATACATGTGTGTATATATACACATATATAAATACATGTGTGTATATATACACACATATGTGTGTATGTATATACATACATATATACACATATACACACATGTGTATATATACACACATACACACAGATACACACATTTGTATATATACACATTTACACATCTATCATGTCACGGATCCGACGAGATATTAAATTTGCTTTTGTAAAAATTGGAATTGGAATTCGAAATTTCAATTCCACCTATTTGGGTGGAAGATTGATATGCCCATTTTGGGGTAAAATCAGAATTTTGTAATTCCAATTCCCTGTTTATTCATGGACCCAAACATAGAATTTGGCATTATCCGGAATTAGATAATTCCAATTGTAGTCTAATTCCAGCCCCCAAACGGGCCCTAGGTAAAGTGCACACCTAGAATTAAGGGTCCAAATAATAAAGTGTTGATGTATTAAAGTGAAATAGAACTCATAATATTAATTTAAATCAATAAAGGTCCTACAATGCATAGAGGAATGAGAGATACTAATATGAGTGCTAAGAGAGTGTGAAATTAGACACCCTAATTAAAGGAGTATAATTTACGATGCTACACCTTGTTGACCTTTACTTTCTAAAATTAGCATTTAATGTTTTAATTTTTTTATATTTATGCTTGCAATTTTGATGTATCGATTGTTCCGTGAATTTATTGATTATATTAATTGATTAGTCTAGATAACACATTTAATTTAGGAAAAAAATCCTTTACAATTTTGGTGAACTCGTCTACTCTCCTACCACATAAGTGTAGACCTTATGGTGAGACATGTTGTCAATTAGTGCCAAAACACTTAGTCACTTATATGATTTCAGTATTGACCGAGCCGGTAGCTTGAAGAGCAACCTGAGCAGCTTGAAGTTCAACCCGAGTAGTTGCAGTGTCGACCGAGCAGATAGTGGCAAACAGTATCACCCAAGTCACCAGTGTTACTCGAGTTGCATACCAGCTCTGAGTGATCAATGTGACCCGAGCATTCAGTACAGCCCGAGTACCAGAGATTTCCAGTTCACTATGTTGCTCGAGTGTCAGCATATTACCCGAGTGCCGGTATATCACCTGAGTGGATTACTGGACCCGAGTATCAGTATTAGGCTAACTTAGTTCTTATTGTTGGATATTTATCATGGAAGCCAACTTATGAAGGTATTTTATTTGGATAAGATATATATGTAAGATACTTTGTTTATCCAAACGTGTGTGAAATATGTATATATGTGAATATCAAGTGGCGGATTTATTATAAGGCTACAAAAGTATAAAAGGAACAGTAGAGACTCATCTATCACATTCAAGTGATTAGTTTTATTTCAAAGGATCTTATTCAGCAAATCAGAGTTGCATAGAAGATCATCTAATAGTTCATCCTAACAGGTACATCAGCAAAATCTTTTAACCAGGTGGACTTAACAGTCCTTTTCTAATCTCCTTACAGAGTTGCATACTTAATTGTATTGTACAAATCCTTTCACAAGGTAGACCTAATAGTCATTATTTCTTCTAACAGGGCATGCCATCATAAGTGGTCAATTGTAAGCTTTAACAGGCTAAATTTATACTATAGTACTAAATATTGTGGGTACCATCCCCACCCCAGTTTTACTTTCTATTTGGAAGGTTTCTGGGTAGCCAAAAATTATGTCAAGTGTTGTGGATGTTTATTACTTTTTTTTTCTATGCATGCAATCAGATAAGACAATCTAATAAAGGATAAAAGAGAATAAGTTTTATTGGTTCCTAATTCACCCNTTGGTTCCTAATTCCCCCCCCCCCCCCCCTTCCCAGTCACCTAGCCTCAATATATTTCCAATAATTGGTATCAGAGCTAAAGGTTCTCTTAACAGAAGTTTAACAGCTTGAGCAAAGATCAGAGGCAATGAAAATATACAGACTGGAGAAAGCCATTGAAAATTAAAAGATAGATCAAAAAGTGGCCATAGATCAAATCAGAAAACTCAAGGAGCAGCTCTCTCATTCCCTGAAAAGAAGAAAATATTTAGTAGTGCAGATGAATGATAAAAATTACATAGAAGAAAGAATCAAAGATTTATGCAAAGAAAGAAGTTCTGAAGAAGCTGATGCAACCATTGAAGACCTACTTGCAAAGAATCTCAATTTACATGAAGAAGTCAGAAAGTTGAAAAGAGAACAAGAAATTCATTCAGTCAAAATATGTGAAGTCATGGAACAAAAGAGCCAAGCAAAAAATGACAGAGACATGGCACAAGAAGAAAAGATTTCTAAGTACAAGATTAGAGGAAAAAGAAAATTAAATCCATCATCTGTCACTTCAAAAATCAGATATGATAAATCAACTCAATAATGCAAATCAAGAAGTTATCAATCTAAGGACAGAAAATGAAAGACTGCAGAATGATCTCAATACTGAAAAGCAAACCAATGAGAGTATGATGAATTCACAGGCAAGCATAGATTAGTTGACAGAGAAAACTCAATTCAGACATCATGGACAGACTGGATTAGGTTATACTGAACAAGGTGAATCCTCACAGCAAGGAACTCAAAAGAATATGATACTTGTAATCATTGTGGTAAGATAGGGCACACAACAAATAAGTGTTGGAGCAATGGAAAGTCAAAATTTAATGGTAAATTCTACAGATGCAACAAACATGGACATAGGGCAAGTGAATGCACTGAGAAACCTAAGTTTGAAGGAAAATATTTCAATTATAATAGACAAGGTCACAAATCTTCTGAGTGTAGAACTAAAAAATGGAACCCTACGGAATAATTAGCTAAAGCAATTTTTGGTTGGGATTACAACACATGGAGCATATGTTATCATTGTGGTGAATATGGGCACATTGGTGCAAATTGTGCAAAGACTCATCTCAAAAAAAAAATCATACTAAGAGATGTTATGTGTGTAAACAACTCGGTCATCTAAGCAAGAATTGCATGAACAAAGAAAAAGTTGATACTGGTTTTGAGAAAGGAAAAGCAAAAGTTTCTGAAATCAGAACTCAGATGAGTCAGAAGTGGGTAAGGAAATCTCTTGATAATTCAGATCAAAACAATGAAGGATCTAATGGCACCCAAAATAGTGAACTGGGTGGATCCACCATCTCTGAATAAATATGCAAGGAGACAACTGGAACTGTGCACACAAGTCATCATACATCAGTTCCATATATGCTAGCAAGTCCAAATCAGCATATTGATGCACTAGGACACACTATGGTTCTAACCAAGTCAGGATCTTAGTTACAACCGAGCTACTCAGGCTTAACTGAGTTAAGTCGAGTTGTATGATTTTGAAGATGCAAAGTTAGTTTGTGTCGAGCTTCTGAGTAAGACTGGAGAACTACCCAAGCTGGGACAACTACCATGTACAAAGAATTTAATGAAAATCTATGATGAAATTTGTCATAAATGGTGAAATCAGAGGGTTATTGTTTACAGTTTACAGAGTGATTAAGAGCTACTAGCGATCTCAGAGCGAATTTGTGTTTGAAATATTTAGTTACAACAAAGTTTTATCAATCCTCCAAGCATTATGGAATCTTCATCCAACAACAAGGTTAAGAAGAGATCTG
Source organism: Thuja plicata (assembly GCA_018584345.1). NCBI lineage: Eukaryota > Viridiplantae > Streptophyta > Pinopsida > Cupressales > Cupressaceae > Thuja > Thuja plicata. The sequence continues at coordinate 405,381 of MU224611.1, read as the reverse complement.
TGATGTTGGTAAGGAATGTTATCTACAATCTACAAAAGTTTAAGCTTTACCCAACAATTGCAGAGGAGATAGATCTGATGGGAGCCCATTCCCAAATTCCTCTGAAGGTATTGTTGCTTAACGACATCCAAGCTTTCTATCATTGCACCATTCAATAGATAGGTACATTGGAAATGAATAAAGCATATGAGAAAATTTTCATTGACGAGAATCTGAAGCCAGAAAATAAGCACCTCGAAGTCAAGGGGTTGACTCATATCATGCATATGCCATAGAACTTTCAGATTAAGTGGATTAGGCTTGTTCTAAGCTGTGTTCACGACATGCATCTCTGGTTGGAGCAACTAGTGAAGATCACTAAGACAATGGTACACCATGTGATAGGGCACCCAATGCTTGACAAACCAAAAGCTACCAAACCCTACCCCGAGATGACCTAGCCAAGAAGACTCTTTCCAAGTGGGACAGAAGAGGCATGAAGTTGAATGGAGTCACATACATGGAATTAAAGTTTGGGATTCATGTAATTGCACACAAAATATATAGTTCTAGCTGACCAAACAGTGTACCATGTGAGGCTGTGGACTTGGCATACAAAGTGGTAAAGAACAATCTTTCATTCGACCTTGTTGAGTTACAGCTCATCCAACTGAGCAAAAACATGGAGAGCATCTGAGCATCCAAGACCAATCCATGTAAGTTTGGTTCACTTCTGGTCTACATATTCTTTTATATTCATAAATTTTACCCTTCCAAAGGCACAGTTGTTTGGAAGAAGGATAGGCCTATTGTCTATCAAATAAATGAATTCATAGCATAATTAGGAGATAATTTTGAGATCATAATGGATGCATACTTTGAGAATTTCAGACAGAAGATGCAGAAGAGATATAGAATTCCAAAAGAATTGGTAGAAGACTATAAAGATGATATTTGCTTCCTAGTTGACTGTGACAAAGTATACATTCAAGTAGTCAAGCCTATGGTTGCATGGGCGAAACCTCTTGCATATGAGGTTAACATTGATGAGATAAGAGACATCATTGAAGCTCTTGTGAATGAGTCTGATGATCCCAAAGTACTATATTTTGGTACTTATGAAGAAGCCAAGGGAAAAATATCTTTGGAAATTGAGATTCCTAAAATGTTGAAGGGAGGAAAGAAGAGGTTAGAGAAGTTTGAAAAGAAGTATGGCAAGTCTTCAAACTCTCCTCTCTCTATCACTGAAAGAAAAGGAGATGAAATTAAGATAGAAGAAGATGAACCTAAGAAGGAAGAGGAAGAGATAGAAGCAGAGCCTCCCAAGAAGAAGAAGAAGAGGGTAGCCCCCAAGAAAAAAAAGATCTCTACCCCTATCATCACTATAAGAAGATCCAAAAGGAAAATCATATTGCCTAAGGAAGATAAAGAAGAAGATACAGTCATATTCAAGAAGCCCCCACCTACCTTTGAGCAGAAAATTGAAGAATTGAAAGGAGGTAATGGTATGGGATCTCTCAAATCATTGAATTATGCTTCCAGAACCAAAGATGAGCATATGATGATTGAGGATGCATTAGTAGAGAAAATGGCAAGATGGAAGTATGATCCATCTGAATTGAGAAGCCATATGACTAAAGACCTTCTCAAGGAAATCACAATTCACTGGCACAATGCAGTTCAGATTGAAAAGGACATTAGTATGCAAACCTTGAAGCAAGTCATGCCTACTATGACTAGTAAAGAGGCAAAAGATTCTATGACCAAGTATGAGAGTAATCACACTCCAAGGTTTAGCACCTTCCAAATCCTGAGAAAGAAAATAGAAGATGTTCTGCAAGCCGCAAAAAAGATATGGAATATAGTTTTTGAAATCAAGGAAGAAGATAAGGCAAAGAAACCAAGTACAGACCCTCCTATACAGGATAAAGATGAAGAGTTACCTAAGGTTTGGACCATTGAGGAATCTAATGCTGAATAGATAGTAGTAGAGGTGATGGAATCCCTGCCCCAATCACCTATTCAAAGTGTGTTATCTCCGAGCAAGGAAAAGGCTACAGAATCTACATCAAGTCAAGTAGGAAGCGAGTATCAGGCTCTAAGTACTACTGTACCAAGCCAAACCGAGTCATAGAAGGTTACTGTGAATGTTTCTACAGTTGATATAGATTTTACAATTTGATAAAATAATGTCAATGACCTACTCCAACTGAATACTAAGGAGAAGACTGAGGATGGAACAATTAAGGATGATGATGGGAAACAAAAAGAAATCATTCCTTCATCTCATACCAAGGTCAAGGGTAAAGAAATAATCACTGATGAAATTTATATTGAGGAAGACATTGTGATTCCAAATTGGGATCTTTCCAATCTGACAGCCGGCCAAATGGATATACTTGGTGAGCTGTGGTAGAAAAGAGAAAAAGAGAAGAAGCTCCGAGTTGAGAAGAAAAGGAATATAGTACTAGAAGATATCAAAGGCATATTCCTTGATTCTCTAGAAACTGAAGTCAATGAGAATGACTCTATTATGGACCAACTTGTTGACATAGTTCACAAATTCAACATAGATCTTAATGGTCAGGAGAAATTACTGCAGAAGGCAAAAAGGAATTTTGAGAATAAGGTTCTAGAGAATGTTGCAGGTAAAATTGCAATAAATCAAGTGAAGCTAAACACTCTCATTAGCTCTCTAGAAACCACTGTAAATAATGTTGTATCATTATTTGTAAAGTTGAGTGATACTTCCAACTTTACCATGGAAATCAAGACCAAGCTGACAAAGATAAACACTGATTTGAAGGCAAGTGTAAACCAGTTGGCACTTGATCCAAGTTCAAGTTCAACACATTTTGTGAAGATCAAGTATCTGACACATATGTAGGCAAAGTTACTAAGGGAAGAAAGTTGAACAAGGGAATCCCTTACAGCTATGCAGAGCCAACTCCTTCCACACATGGATATCATGCAAAAACATATTGCTCATTCAAAGACACTCATTCATGATAACAACTTTTAAGTTGTAGAGCTTATGATGGAGTTGTCAGCAGAGATTCAGATTGAGTTGCACATCCTGAAGGTGTTGCAAGACAATTGGGACAATATTTTGTCTAGTATTTTGAAGGTACATAGTGATTTCTTTTCCTATTTTGGTATTACCTTGTAGATATATTTTTGGCATTTGTGTCAAAAACAAGGGGGGGAGTTATTATATACAAAAGGGAAAGATAGAATGTATATATATGAGGAAATACATGTACAGAGGAGATATATATAGAAAAATTACAAAAAACAATTTTGGAAAATCAAAAGAAGAGTCAGTTGTAACCGAGTTGCAGAGCAGTTGTCAAAACCTGAGAAATTACCCAAGCACATGGTAAGGGGGAGTTTTGACTTGTCAATTTGATCAGAATTTTAGCATATGATAAGTGTTTTTGTCACTAATGCCAAAGGGGGAGATTGTAGACCTTATGGAAAGACATGTTGTCAATTAGTGCCAAAACACTTAGTCACTTATATGATTTTAGTGTTGATCGAGCCAGTAGCTTGAAGAGCAACCCGAGCAGCTTGAAGTGCAACCCGAGCAATTGCAGTGTCAACCGAGCAGATAGTGGCAAACAATATCACCTGAGTCACCAGTGTTACCCAAGTTGCATACCAGCTTCGAGTGATCAATGTGACCCGATCATTCAGTGTAGCCCGAGTACCAGAGATTGCTAGTTCACTATGTCGCCCGAGTGTCAGCATATTGCCCGAGTGCCAGTATATCACCCGAGTGGATTACTAGACCCGAGTATCAATATTGGGTCGAATTAGTTCTTATTTTTGGATATTTATCATGGAAGCCAACTTATGAAGGTATCTGATTTGGATAAGATATATATGTAAGATACTTTGTTTATCCAAATGTGTGTGAAATATGTATATATGCGAATATGAAGTGGCGAATTGATTAGAAGGCTACAGAAGTATAAAAGGAACAATAGAGACTCATCTATCACATTCAGGTGATTAGTTTTATTTCAAAGGATCTTATTCAGCAAATCAAAGTTTCATAGAAGATCATCTACTAGTTCATCCTAACAGGTGCATCAACAAAATCATTTAACTAGGTGGACTTAACAGTCCTTTTCAAATCTCCTTACAGAGTTGCATACTTAATTGTATTGTAAAAATCCTTTCACAAGGTGGACCTAACAGTCTGTATTTCTTCTAACAAGGTAGGCCATCAGAAGTGGTCAATTGTAAGCTTTAATAGGGTAAATTTATACTGTAATACTAAATATTTTGGGTATCATCCCCACCCTAGTTTTACTTTCTATTTGGAAGGTTTCTGGGTAACCAAATATTGTGTCAAGTGTTGTGGATGTTTATTACTTTTCTGTTCTATGCATGCAATCAGATTAGACAATCTAATAAAGGATAAAACAGAACAAGTTTTAGTGGTTCCTGATTCACCCCCCCCCCCCTCTCAGTCACCTAGCCTCAATATATTTCCAACAATAAATTTGCCTCTAATGCTTCTTATCACTTTTAGGATTTAAAGATCTAATATAAAACTAATTTTATTGTCTATTTTTAAATTTTCGAGGGTTTGATCCACATTTTTCTCTTTATTTTAATTATGGTTTATTTGTACATAATTATCTATCTATCTTCTTACCCTTCCACCTTAAGATATTTTATCATCATGATAACTTTTAATTTCTTGGATTTTGGTTGATTTGCATACACTTATTTCAAATTTTGACATGGTCTTATGTCATGCCCAAAATCTAAGGGCAAAACACAACTAATTTTTTTTTCTAAACTAAAAGTTTACTATAGTTACAAGTTGTTGTGGCAATGAGCGCCAAAGTTTACTAGGTTAGCTAGCCACAAGATAAAATGAGTTGATCCTCAAGGGGAAATCATGATAAGCATTGGCTAGTCAACGTCCCTTGGAGAGTTAATTCAACAAGGTATACTAACTTACCAACTAAGTTTACATCTACTAAACATGTCTTTTTGAGGTGAGGATTAATCCTTAACTAAATAATGATGTCTAAACAACAAGGTTCCACATTAACTTAATTTATCGTAAAGTCACATTAACCTCCAAGATAGTCCACTATATCTTTGAATCATTTAAACATTTATGGGGCCACCTTAGGCTTAACTGGATACCATACCTAGTGTTGTGCAAGGGAACTAGTAGACTAATTTAATATAATTTCATAAAGTTTAAATTTGAGATTACCTAGATTAAAAGTATTGTACAAATATTTCAGCAATTTACCTTTTCATTTTAATAATAAAAAGACTCGACAATTTGAATTTAAAAGGGACTTTACGATTCAACTAATACTAGTCATAAATTAATTAATAATAACCCTATAATATTAACCTTACATTAATGTAATTCCCAATTCCATTAATAAATCAGCCCAAGTCTTTATCCATTATTAAGATTTTAAATTCACACACATCATTATCCTCTAGGATAATTTACCCTTAATTATTTAAAAGCCACAATTCTTAATAAATTAAAACATAGTTAAGCTTATAATAAAATTGAATTGCCATCAAATCAATTTAATTTAAGACTATACTAATAATAAGATTTTAAAAAAATCATCATTAATTAGATTTATCCCATCTTCTGAATTAATTTTAACTCTATTTAATTCATTAGTTAGAATATAAAGTTCACATTTAAATTTTAAAAGAGAGCTTAATTAATCTGAGACGAAATTAAAATGCAACTATTAAAATATTAAAAAGTTTACTCTTTATCCAACTAACCTCCACTTAGGGTTATCTCTAACCCTAATTTGAATTAGGGTTGGGCCCCAAATTTAAATTTAAAAATTCAAACCTAATACTATTTTTCATATTAAAATTAAACTTCTACAAACCCTAATATCCAAAATTGGTGGTTCTCTGCATTTTGTTTTAGTTTCCAAGTCAGGGTAAAGCTACTATGGATGGAAAGGACTCAGAGAGTTGCAAGAATGAAGCCTTTGTATATATAAATATATATATGAATTGATCACGAAATGGGAGTCTTCAACAATGATAGACTGTGCTATTATGGGCGGCCACGAGCCGCGTCTTTTATTTATACTGGTTATGCTATGTCGCAGGGCGGCCTCCATGAATGGCGGTCAGAGGACTGAGAGTTCCCCCCCAAGCCCAGTGTGGGTTGTAGCACCCATGGTGTTGCTCGTAGCTGCGGCAGAAGCCGTGGGGGCTTCTCCGCTTGGCGCTCGGGCGGGGTGGGGGTTCCCCCCTCCCCCCGTGCCCTAACCGAATGGTAAGCAATTTTTTTTTAATGAATTTTTTTTTATTTTTTTGTTTTAATTTAAAACAATATTTCTAAGTATACACACACACACCCATATATATGTATATGTATATGTGTATATATATATGCATTACTATATGTATATATAGTCACCAGATTTAAACAACAAAATAAGGATAACAACAACTAATAATGTAAAGAGAACTAGTACTATAAAAAAATTTATAAAAGAAATCTGATTTTGACATATGCAAAATGAACTAAGTGTTAATTAGTTTTCTACTCCGCCCTTCAATACTTTCATTTTATCAAGAGGGAGAGAAAGAAAACTAACATTTTAAACTAAGCATATGAACTAAGGAAAAATAGTATATAATGCATTTTTTTTAAACTTAAGCATGTACATGGTTCAACATTTAGGAAAGAGATCATTTGCAATGTGAGTATGCAACTTTTATGCAAAGCTATATATACATTTGCTTCATTTTCTAGCAATAAATGTATTCTTCAATGATTCCAACTCAATACGCAAAGAAATCCTTTACAAACATTACTCAAGCTCATAGGCTTTTCTTCTACAAATCTACAAGTAGATACAAGGACTACAAATCTTTTTACACATGAAAATCTGCATCATAAGCTATAACAAAATCCATTCCTCCTTTCTACTCTTTCATGCCTTCAAGCCTTTTTCCATAAGAACTAAGAAAACCTGTAAAAATAATTAGGTTGACCATGGATGATCACCTCCCAACCTAGGTCTTTACAAGACCACCCCTAAGCTTGGGGAACCAAGAATAGATGGGGACAAACATACCAACACAAGAATACACAAAACGCAATTTTAGAAAACACCCATTTTTCATGGTTTGCACAATGGATCACCTTGGACCCATGAAGAGGGGTGAAGGTGGAACATGAACCCAAATAGGAGAATGCTGATACATTATATCCATGCCTTCACATTTTTTCTCTATTAAGTTTATATATATATATATAGTCACCAGATTTAAACAACAAAATAAGGATAACAACAACTAATAATGTAAAGAGAACTAGTACTATTAAAAATTTATAAAAGAAATATGATTTTGACATATGCAAAATGAACTAAGTGTTAATTAGTTTTTTACTCCTTTCTTCATTACTCTCATTTGATCAAGAGGGAGAGAAAGAAAACTAAAATTTTAAACTAAGCATATGGACTAAGGAAAAATAGTATATAATGCAATTTTTTAAATATAAGCATGTACATGGTTCAACATTTAGGAAAGAGATCATTTGCAATGTGAGTATGCAACTTTTATGCAAAGCTATATATACATTTGTTTCCTTTTCTAGCAATAAAGGTATTCTTCAATCATTTCAACTTAATATGCAAAGAAATCCTTTACCAACATTACTCAAGCTCATAGGCTTTTCTTCTATAAATATACAAGTAAATACAAGGACTACAAGTCTTTTTACACATGAAAATCTGCATCATAATCTACAACAAAATCTATTCCTACTTTCTACTCTTTCATGTCTTCAAGCCTTTTTCCATAAGAACCAAGAAAAACTACAAAAACAATTAGGTTGACCATGAAGGCTCACCTCCCCACCTAGGTCTTTACAATACCACCCATGAGCTTGGAGAACCAAGAATGGATGGGGACAAACATACCAACACAAGAATACACAAAACATAATTTTACAAAACACTCATTTTCCATGGTTTGCACAATGGATCACCTTGGACCCATAAAGAGGGGTGAAGGTGGAACATGAACCCAAATAGGAGAATGCCAATACATAATATCCATGCCTTCACAAGGCTCAATATCTCCAAGAGAAATGTCTCATATGGGAAAAATCACAACAATATTCTCTCATTTCACATACAAATTCTTACCTTATCACCCAAATGTGTAGTACATCAAATGGAAACATGGAGTCCATACTCCATGCCATATCCCTCTCCTCCATGAGGAGAGAATACACTATTTGAGCATTCCCAAAACCCTTCACCCTCAAGGCTCTCTTCCCTCCCAAGGGTGAGTATGGCCTTGCACACCCATAACAAAACATAGCAAGAACAACAAAGAGGAAAAGCACATAAAAAGCCATGAACAAGCTTAAATCTTCACAAAAACAACATTACTACTTTTACATACACACAATACACAAAAAAAGAAGAAGATTCCTCCATGAAAGAAGCACCAACCTTGCTCCAAGCAAATGGAAAAAATGAAAGTTGAGATGAACTTTTACCTCCCTTGGCTTTTTCCTTCCTTCAACAAAATCACCAACTAGACCTAGAAGTCTCCAAGTTTGGAGAGTGGGTAATCAACCTCCAATTTTTTCAAAAATTCCACTAAAAGGAGAAATCCAACCTAACTTTCTCCCTAACCTTCAAGGTGATTGGGCACACTTCTCAAAATCGTCACTCTCAAAGATGGCACTTTTTGAAAGGTCAAAATTGAGGTTTGGGCATCCTATTGGTTAAAATTTTACCCCCAACCCAAAGTACACCTATTAGGCTATCTAAATCCAACCCTAACTAACCCGTAGGGCTCCATTTAACCCCCCAAAAGTTCACTAAGAGTTGACTTGCGAAAATGCAAAATAGGATTCCCTCCAAAGGCACAACAACCAAGATACCCCACCTAGGACTCTACAATATAAATCTAAGGTAAGCATCTACTTAATTCCAAATCACTTGGTCATGCCAACTCACATGCACATGTGTCAATTGAGACCACAAAAGAAAACACATCACATTACTACGCACATGGCAGGCCAAGTGGATAAATCACATTTACACAATTAAAAAATAATAATAATAATACATTCAAACATTAATTTTTACTAAATAGACACATAACAATGAGGTTATATCTCCCTTTGGAGTTAACCTTGGCTTAACAAGGTTTTCACATTAATCCATCCTTGGTTCCCTGCATTTCAATTCCATGGTTATATTCCTGCATGCTATATCAAATTATCAGTAGCTCATGAAAAGAGACATATATACATATAAACATGCAACATCAATGATTAACATAAACCACCTCCATTAGTACTAGCATTTACAAAATTCATCATAAATTAGGATAACCTATGTCATTGGATTTCCACGAGCACAAACATACCACTCATCAGTTATCATTAAATCTCATCATAATATAACTTCCTAAAATTCATTTATCATAAGCATCCTCAAGTATTTGCATAGTCAATACATTATATAAGATTTTCAATTAACATCACAATCACTTTGAATCACATTTCTTGAGTCCTTTCCCAATCAAAACATATTATGCAGAATTCAATTTTTCCCTCTATGTCATATCATCAAGATTTGTCAATCGAAACATATAAAGTATATACTAACATCCTCAACCTAATAAAAATCATCACCTAAGGTCTAATGATATGAATTCTCCTTCTGAATAAGTCTAATGTATCAAAATAGTGTAACATCATGCAATAACTTATCAAATCCATTTTAGGGCTTCCTCTAATCATTATTCTGAAGCTTCACGAAATCTTTTGTTAATTTGTATCATCATAGTGTTCTAATCTAGTTAGTCGTTAAGCGTCATTAAATTACATTCTAAAATCTTCATCACAGGAATCATTAATATACGCATCATAAACAAAATATTGAATCATTCATAGGATCAGATCCATCAATCATATAAAGGAAGTACATATCAAACAATTCTAATTCTACTACCCTTACTGCGTGAAATAATAATATATTTTAATCAAACCAAATCTTACTTGCATTATCCTTTTGACTATATAATGAACATCATTATAACCCAAATCACGACTCAACTCAATTGATTGATATGTGCTCACATCCAAAAACCTTTTAAGAACCTAGCATTAAGCACAACTAAATTTATTACAAATCTCCATATTCCTTGCGCCATATTGATTACACAACACATTCACTCACTGACACTCTCTTACTAATCAGTTGGATTAATTAACCTTAGTGCAAATGTAGTGCATCCTAGACTCATCTACTTGAGTACAGAAACAATGTGAAATGGTGTGCATCATGGAACCATGTGGTCCCATCTTCATTGAATACAATACTTAATCCATAAGGCACCAACATAAATAATTTACCTACTAGGTCTATCTTGGAATACAACCTCACAAGGTTCTAACACAATCATACAATACAAGCACAGAAACCAATCCACACCCATTGGGGTGTCCCAACTGAAGGGAAATGGGGAGGCCCTACATCACCCCTCACCCAAGGAATATGCTTACTCCTGAAATCCAATACATCATTCTACAATTAGCACACCAAGTGAAGAATCTATATTGAACCTGTTAGCTCTTTTTCTTGTATCCTTCAGTTCTAAAAGAGAATATGCAAACTAGACTTGGGGATCTTAGTCCAACTCACATGAATCTACTTCTTCATACAAATTGAGGGGCAAGAAAAGGCTAATTGATGAGGATTTGATCCTACTTCTGCTTCGAGTTCCACACACTCAGGCGGGTGCACCTAAAACATACTAAATCTGCATACATAAACACTTTCTCACTCAAACCTTTTATGTAGACATGAAAATCAGTGGATAGTTCTCAGACTTATAAGATATGGGATTCAACTCAACCAATCTTATGCAGGATCCCACCTACATGTTTTGCTAAGAACTAGGAAAATGGCCAATGTGACAACAAGGATATTCACCCTTCTTCTCTTCGAACCCGGAGGGTCAGGTAGGCTAACCTATCAAATTCACTTCTATAAAGAATCACCAAACATAATTGCACTATTCAATGCAACTTGTATATATTTCTGCTCTTAAACATGAAAGGGCAAATGGTTTCAATTTAATGATTTGATGATGAAACTGCATAACCAGCAAAGGACCAGTGCCTTATCTATTGGGCAACAGAGTCAAACAAATATGCATTCCCAGAAAACCCCAACTTCAAACTCAAAGAAACCGAATGAAATGCCTTACAATCCATCCTTATCATTTCAATATCTGGACATCAAATTTATGCGTTGATCCTAAACTCTCAGAAATTGTATTCAAGATTTAATCTCTCCTTGAAAGAAACTCGAAAAACAAAACCACAGCCACCTGGTAACTGGTGTATTAACATGCCTTATAGATTAATACACAAGAATTAACACCAAGCACACGAAGACATCAGACAGATATATGAACAGGGATTCCATCATTCTTTATTGAAATTCATCTAGAACTGAACATTGCAAGACCATGAACACCAAGAAATAAAACTCAAAAAGCCAGAATACTGCCCAACAACATAATTTTCACCATCCTCTATTAAAATGGAAGAAAATCCAGATATAGGAGAAAGGAAAAAACAAAGTTCATCACCAACACCTGTCTTCTTCCAAAAAATATCTGCAACTACTCAAACTGAAACTACAAAAATATGATTTGATTTTCCTTCAATTGGCCTGCAAAATCATCTTCTTCACTCTGAGACCTTTCCGGCAACATATGATAGTCCATAGTTTGGACAAGATTTGCCCTCTGAAATTTTAATTCAAACTTGCTTTCCCATGCATATTTCTTTCAAAAGTTTGAAATATTTCAATTTGAAATTAATCACTTTTTCAATAGTTAGACTATTGAAATGAAATAAATTTAACATTAATACTTTACCTTTCCCAGATTTTGTCTCATTGTGACACT
>MU224611.1:352501-393116 GCA_018584345.1 Thuja plicata | reverse complement strand
TTATTTTCTCACAATGCACCAGCATGTGACACTTGTCACAAGGGCTTAATGGCTTATTGGTTAGATGGTGTGCATCTTTCCATTAAGCCAATAAGCAAGCCCTTGGATTTTGTGGAAGATGCTCACTGGTTAACCCTTTTGTTGAAAGAATTTCAAAATAAAAAAATATTATGAAATCTGCACATCTCACCAGAATGCGCCAAGTGTCACCCTTTGATTGGTCCGTAGGTCCACCTGGCGCCACATGTCAATTTCTGATTGGTGCCTCTGAACTGCATTTGACTTGTGCCACTTGGAGTCTACTGGGTGCCACGTGGCATCCTTTGATTCACTGACTGATCCACTGGGCGCCACTTGTCATTTGTGCTTTTTCGTCCAAAATATGGGCCCCACCGTGCACTAAGTCTCTAGCCCAAGAGGCACACCAAATGGCCTCTTGGTTCTTTTACTTATTTCATAGATGATGCCCTTTAGTATATAAATACTAAAAATTTCTTTCACCCACTGAATGTGGGATAAATGCCTCTTCATTTCTCAAACTTTCTGAGACTTCCTCCAAGTGTTGCTCACTCATGGCATCATTTTATTGCTGTTTAAGACTTTTATATTACTCCATGGAGCTGGGCTCCCTTTCCTATGGATGCACATTTGCAACTTAAAGTTTTCAAACAAACAAATCCATCCTCCAAAACTGCTAGTTTTTTAAACTTTATTGTTTTTTCCAATATTCAGAGAACCGTAACTTTTGATTTTCAAACTGAGTTTCTTGAAAAAAAATTCTGTAGAGTGCATGCATATTCATTTCAAACATATTAAAAATTCAGCCCAACCCATTTTGTATTTTTTGAGATATGACTAAAAACGTGACTGATTGTGCACATATTTGAAAAACATTTGGGCAACTTGTCTGAAATGGTTTTTTATGTTCTCTTGCACAAACTCATGCACTAGCAACTGCAATGTAAATACAAATGTTTTAAAATTCCTTTCATCCTGAGTAATACATTTCTCATTTAAACAAAATCCTCTTTCAATGTCGGGCGTGGGGTCTCGAGTGTAATACACTGGCCTTCATTAATTGCAAGTAGCCTCTGGATCGAGCTTTAAAAATTGACAAAATCAAGTAACCAGACCGTGGCATTGGGCACACGTGTTCCATGGTCAACATTCTTCCACACTGCAAAATGACATCTGACGAAACCCAACAGGTCCAAAGATTTTAATCGCCCAAGTTGCCTATTCAGAGCAATTCTACAAATTACCTTGTTAGATAGCGGTAAACACATTTGGTTTTGACTTTGAAAACAAGTCAAATGACTTCCTGAAGATTCTAGCCTCTGGATACTGGAAGTGTGCTATATGGATAATACAGATCCAGAAGGGAGGCTCTTGAAAATTGTCCAGGCACATTTGGCAACCCGTCAAAAATAGCCACTTAAAGATGCAGAGAACTGAAAAACATAAGGAATACCGATTTCTGCAAATGGAAAGAAACTTGAAAAGTGTGCAAACAAAACCCTCAGGATCTGAGACCTGGAAAAATTGAAGTAAATTTTATCTATAATTCAGGGAAACCACTTGTCTAATCTGACCAATCACAACATTCAAGAAATAACCTCGCAAACAAGGCCTCCAACCAAGCTGTGCAACTGATCTACAACAAAATATTAGAAATTGCAAATGGAATCGGATTGGCAAATTGGACAAACAGATTCATCATAACTTGGAAATCATCAGGATAGCACATTTCCATGCCTAGAATACAAGGGAGCATTCAATTATCCATTCCATTCAATCGGGTGTAAAATTGTAATACCTCAAAGTAGGTCATTCAGAAATTTTCATTTGACAGTTTGGCACACTGATAGAAACTGCAAATGGAATGGGCTTAGCAAACTGACCAAATGGACTTGTCATGACCTGAAGATGGAAACTTAAGAAGTACTTAACCTCTGCAATGGAGTACAAAAGGAATTCTTTCAATTAGGTCATAAGGTCAAAAGTTACGGTCAATCAAACAGGGGTACTCAGAATTCTGATCAATTACACAATGCCTGACAACAGTAAACTACCAACTTTGAGGGATTTGAAATCTAGTCAAAACATATCGAAATGACTTGGGATTCAAAACATAGGTTCTCTGATACACATACTCAACATCCCCAAAGTGGTGGGTCATGAAACATTTCTGGGTGCAAGATATTCGAAGGCAAACTAGGCCAGTTATAGCAGATTGACACAGGCATAAATGCAGATTTTGACAAGTGCCTAAAACAAGACATCACGAAATAACTCGAAACTTGAAACTAACGAACTGAGATGTCTTCAAATGTCAAAACAAAGGTGCTTAGCACTTGACATGCATGGTAGACCTCAGAATTTCATCAGGGCAAATAGGCTCAAAAAGCACTTTAGGGGGTCAAAATGAAAATTTTAACATGGTACTTCAAAAACCCTTACTGCTTTTTTCAGTCCCAACAAAACCAATACAAAATCAAGCACACACAAAGAGTTTCACCTAAAGGCAACTCAAAACATACCCTTTAGTAGTTCATGCATCTTGACAACGGCTAGAGGAACCTCTTACACAACATAGGTATTAACAATTATCACAAGGGCCTTCACTCAAGGACTCTACGCTAGCTGGGAAAAGCATCCTTACATGTCTCTTCTCCCCAAGGTGTATGCAAACCTTCTACTCCATCACGAGACATCCCAAAAGTGAAGGGTTCCTTCCAAGTCGATCATGAGGCCCTCACCCACTTTGAAGGTCCTTCTAGGCATCAAATCCAACTCCATATATATACCTCCCAAGTCCTTACTAATATCGTAGAGCCGTGAACTTCTTACTTATTAACTCACCAACATAATAAGAAATTTTATCTCGATTAAGGTGAGGCACTACCACGTTCTCTTGGAATATCCTTACTCCTATCTAGGATCTCACTCAAAACTTTTGAAAGGAGGATATTCTCCAACAAAGATGTACTTCTTAGGGGTGTTCTCCCCAACTCAGGTGTGCCAGGCATTACACACATACAAGTTTCTCTTTCATACCCAAAGGTACTTATCGAGATAGAGGCCAAAACAATTCGTCGTTTCAAGAGAATAAATAAAACACAACCTAATCTTCCAAGCATAGAAGAACATGAGCTTATGGTGATGAGAGATCAAACATCCCTGGAAAATAGGATCACTTACCCACTAGACCCCAATTCCACCTTCACAATTTTTCAACAAACCCTCCTCTAGTACCTCCTAGTTCTATAACGTGGAGTTCCACCAATAGGGAAAAGTTTATGCAACACTATACATAACTATACTTAAAAATAAGGTATAATCATAAAATCCTTACAAGATCATCAAGTCGATAATAAGGTCCAATATCAAAGGTGGTTGAGTCATCCCCAACTATCCATCATAATATTGCTAAGAAAAAGGGAGGAAAACTCACACATTCCAACTCACATCAAGGAAAAGGAGAAATATCATAGGGAATGCATGCTATAAACTAATGCAAGGTTCTAATGCCCATCCTCTACTAACTATGACATGCAGGGGCAACATCCTGAATAAATTGGACACTGATTCCAATAATCTCATAGAAGAAGGGTAGTTGATACATCCAATTACCCTTAACCTAAATATATAACGATACCACCTTAGTCCTTCCCATGATGGTATATACTTACCAAAAATTTTCATGGTGCATGTAGGAGCATCCGCACAAGGGAAAAATTATAACTTGTATGTCTGGAAATAGCTTATGATTCCACACTTTAACCATTATTACTGACTTACACTCCCTTCCTAACAAATGAAATATGAGTCCCGCTTCACCAACTATTAGAGCGAAGATTCTAATCCTCAACTTTATTATTACGTAAGATAACATGTTTGTCTAGGTGTTCCCTTTCACACACTATAAATGGTCCACATTGGACAAGATAGAGTCATAAAATATAGGATTAGGCAGTAGAATAAAACATTTGAAATAGTCACCATGAAAAGAAAGTAAAACCTAATTGGGGAGAAATTTATAATTTTCAACAATAAAACCAAAAATTAGCTCATTTTAACAATAATTCATATGTGACAACTGTCATAACTTGAAATAAATGCAAAATTTTTGGTGACTAGTCCCATTCAAAAGAAATAACCAAAAGGTGCTAGCCCACACAACATGTGGAAAGTTCCACCAAGAAAATAAATAAAGAGTTCAAGAAAATCATGCACAAAACAAGATGGTTGAAAATACTTCAGAGGGAGTGTCCACCATAGGATTATGAGGCAACGCTTATAAACAACCATAGAACACATACCCACCACTCACTTATCATCCAATGATACGATTGTATCTTCAACTATGTACCACAATACTTCTGGTAACTGCTACAATTAAAAGGGATAAAACAAGTCTCTCTTATCTGTCTAACACAATACTTCCCATAACACATGGTATAAAACCTCTAAACTATGCCTAAAAATCATCTCCAGATAACAATATAAGACCCAAACACTCAGAGGAAATGCTCATCGTACTCATAGTGTGACTGACTAACGATCACATGGGTTCTTCTCAAAACTGGAGTACACTCTACTTATAGAGGTCCTATTACACTTTGTGTACAGAAAAAGTGGAGTTACAAGGACAAGATACTAGGTACATGAGGTGTCCCAATAGGAAAAAGCACATTGGAAATCACACGTCCACAAGAATATCATGTTTGTTACCTAAGAAATCTAGAGACAAGGAACATTAACCCAGTCTATACCATCTTAGTTATTCACTTTTCCATCCACCAAAAGTAAGATTATTGCTATAAACTTTATTGTAGTGCACAAATATTTGGTGCACATGTGGATCCATGACTAAGCAAAATTTAAAGGCATCCAAGAACATACTGATAGCGTTAATATCTCTCATACTGATAGCATAATGGGGTATGCACAACACACCATACTCCCAGAGAGGCAAGTCAATAATCCCTCAAGTCCCGCAGGGACACCATAAATAAGATGGACCTCAAATAGTCTCATGACCAAGAAAGCTATTCAAGGGGCGCTAAGAATTCTTGACAGTAAGGGGTCAACTTAGTAATACCATATATTGAGTTAAATGAGTGACATCACTACTACGATGGTTAAACATCCACATCACCGACCACATAAGGGTTACTAAACACCCATCCTTCATAAACACATGTTATCTAATAAATCCAAATAGCTCGAAAGAGATGCCCACTCAGGGGCATTAACCAACCTAAGGAGGTGTATCAATCTAGGAAGTACTCCTTCATTTACCTCATGTCACTAAGGTTATTTCCCAAAAATTTATTCTAAAATTATCGTACTAGGGCATCCAAACATTAAGTCCTCTTGAGGTTACCATCTGCACACTGCCATGTAACTAGAGGCTTCCTACCCAAGCATGAATTACTTCTAAGTGAAGCATAATGATTAAAGGTTCCTAGTGTTGAACATGGCTCTGATACCAAAATATCATGCCCAAAATCTAAGGGAAAAATACAACCAACAATTTTTTTTTCTAAACTAAAAGTTTACTACAGTTACAATTTGTTGTGGCGATGAGCACCAAAGTTTACTAGGTTAGCTAACCACAAGATAAAATGAGTTAATCCTCAAGGGAAATCATGACAAACATTGGCTAGTCAACGTCCCTTGGAGAGTTAATTCAACAAGGTATACTAACTTACCAACTAAGTTTACAGTCTACTAAACATGTCTTTATGAGGTGAGGATTAATCCTTAAATAAATAATGATGTCTAAACAACAAGGTTCCACATTAACTTAATTTATCTTAAAGTCACATTAACCTCCAAGATAGTTCACGATATCTTTAAATCTTAAATGTCTACGGGGCCGCCTTAGGCTTAACTGGATACCATACCTAGTGTTGTGCAAGGGAACAAGTAGACTAATTTAATATAATTTCATAAAGTTTAAACTTGAGATTACCTAGAAAAAAAGTACTGTACAAATAATTCAACAATTTACCTTTTCATTTTATTAATAAAAAGACTCGACAGTTTACCTTTAAAAGGGACTTTAGGATTCAACTAATACTAGTCATAAATTAATTAATAATAACCCTATAATATTAACCTTACATGAATCTAAGTCCCAATTCCATTAATAAATCACCCCAAGTCTTTATCCACTATTAGGATTTAAAACTCATATCATTATCCTCTAGGATAATTTACCCTTAATTATGTAAAACCATAGTTTTTAATAAATTAAAACATAGCTAAGCTTATAATAAAATTGAATTACCATCTAATCAATTTAATTAAAGACTATACTAATAATAAGATTTTTTTTAAAAAAATCATTAATTAGATTTATCCCATCTTCTGAATCAATTTTAACTCTATTTAATTCATTATTTAGAATATAAAGTTCACTTTTAAATTTTAAAAGAGAACTTAATTAATCTGAGACAAAATTAAATGTACCTATTAAAATATTAAAAAGTTTACTCTTTAGCCAACTAACCTCCACTTAGGGTTAGCCCTAACCATAATTCGAATCAGGGTTGGGCCCCAAATTTAATTTCAAAAATTCAAACCCTAATAATGGTTTTCATATTAAAATTAAACTTCTACAAACCCTAATATCTGAAATTGTTGGTTCTCTGTGTTTTGTTTTAGTTTGCAGGTCAGGGTAAAGCTGCCATGGATGGAAAGGACTCATAGAGTTGCAAGAACGAAGCTTTTGAGTGTATATATATATATATATATATATATATATATTGATCACGAAATGGGAGTCTACAACAATGGCAGACTGCACTATTATGGGTGGCCATGAGCGACATCTTTTATTTATACTGGCTATGCTATGTCGCAGGGCGGCCTCCATGAATGGCGGTCGGAGGGCTAGGAGTCCCCCCTGAGCCCACCGTGGGTTGTAACACCCACGGTGTTGCTCGCAACCGCGGCCAAGTTGCTGTTGTGGTAGCAACCATGGGGGTTGCTCCCCTTGGTGGTCGGGTGGGGTGGCCTCCCCTCCTGTGGACTCCTTCAAAGGAGGGCCCGCAGGGTGGGGGTTTCGGCCCCCTCGTGCCCTAACCGAATGGTAAGCAAATTATTTTTTTAAATATTTTTGTTTTAATTTAAATTTATTTTTTCTTTGTTAAGTTTATATATATATATATATATATAGCAAGAGATATACATTTAATTTTAAAATCTAAACTTCGTTTGACCTATATATATGCATTACTTTACGTATATATAGTCACCAGATTTAAACAAAAAAATAAGTATAAAAACAACTAATATTGTAAAGATAACTAGTGCTATAAAAAAATTTATAAAAGAAATCTGATCTTGACATATGCAAAATGAACTAAGTGTTAATTAGTTTTATACTCCTTTCTTCAATACTCTCATTTGATCAAGAGGGAGAGAAAGAAAACTAACATTTTAAACTAAGCATATCTCTTGCAAGTAGACATTCAACATAAATTACTAGAAATGTTACCAAAATTTCTACCACTGTTGCAATTTTGCTAAAATAGAGTGCATACGAAAGTAACAGGTGTTTGTCAATTGCATGTGGATGAAAATGTGGCTCCTACAAGAGTTCGAGCCCATCATGAAATTGAGAGATGATATATAGATAAAAGAAGATTTGATGGTGGTTCTGAGTGAACATTGGAAGGGTCTTTGGTCGGTCAAAGTAGAGGCAAGTCTTGTTTATTGTGTGCACTGCGCGCACAAATATTGCAGAGAATCACCCTAAATAACTTATCCCACATTCATGGTGCAAATAATTTTATGATTATTTTTTTACGTTGGCGCACTAAAGGTAAGTATCCTAAGGAAAGTTCCTTTTGTCTTGTGGTCCACAAACATAGAAGCTGAAAGGAGGTCACAAATTGGTAGGACCCACACTTGAGGAGGTTCATTTTTAGTGCTTAAGTTTCTAAGTCGTGATCTTCGGAAATAGTAGAATGGAGGTGTGATTTCTGAAACAGCCAAGGGCAAAGTAAAGGTCATCAAAAATATAGGCTTAGAGGTGTGATTTTTGAAGCCAAATTTAAAGAGAAAAGTGATCATTGGGAATGGAAGGGAAGAAAGGCGATTTCTGAATTCCCAAAGAAAGGCCAAAGTAGTTCGTGGATGACAGATGGGGGCCACGAGGAAAATCAGATACTGCCATGTGGCAGTCCACAAAAGGTTGGTCAACTATAACGAACATGGAAAAATTAAAGGTGGCGATTTTACTTTTGCATGCATACAGAGGACATCTAAGGTTGTTAGAGAAGATAAGGGAGGAACTCAAGTATACTCAGACTCAGTCTATGGTTATTGAATAACTTTTATGACCTTTTTGAGTAATATGAGAACTTGTTTTGGAAGTGTGTCGAGTTCCAACCTTTTGTCTATTAACATGGCTCTGTAACTCCTCTTTTTGAGGCCTAATTTAAGGAATCCATTGTGGGTGGTTAGAAGTGTGTTGTATTTAAGTGAGTTTTCACTCACTTTTAAGGGAGTTTTGGGGAATGCAGATTTTGGAGACTTAGTGAGTATTTTCAGTCCTGGCTCACTACTGGCATACTTTTAGTAACTGAGTCTTGCATATGCAGAAATATATTGGAGACCATCTGTTCACATTATTATTACCTTCCTATTTGTTTCAGAGTTGTGCATTTGTGTATGATTGATAAGGTTGTTAGTGAAAGTATCTATTTCTTCCTTTCAACTTGTGTCTCATGTTGTGCCATCTCTGTGAAATAAGTGTTTTTATGTAGGTTTCTATGTGTGTCAAGGGAATTTTTATATTTGTTTTTAGTGAAAGTTATCTTTTCTTCATAGACATGTACATTCTCGGACCTCTCTGTGAAATATTTATGTACTTACATGATGAAATAGGTAGTGTAGGGTCATCACTATGTTTAGATGTTCAAAGAATCATATTTTTCTGAATACTACAAGTTTAAAGTTCTTGGTGCATCACCTTTAGGTTTAGATTTTAGCTATCTTGGTTTGTCTCTTAGCCCTTTTCCCTTAAAGAGTAGTTTAGGTGATTAGTGTCATATAAGAACTGAGCTAGAACCCAAAGATTCACTTCAATTGTGAGTGACCCACTGCTCTGAATTGATTCCATGTTGCTCTAAAGTGTCAAGTTTTTAAAAGAAGTTGGTAGGGGTGAAATTTTAGTAGTTAATAGTTACATATGGTACAGAGCCCGAGGTTTCCACACTGGGAACTCTGGGACTTGTATCTCACTTATTGATAAGCGTTTTGCATTGTTTGCTTTTGATTTTATCATTGTATTAAAGTAAGATATGATACTAGATATAAGAACTATGTTCTTGTTATTCATTCTACTTTGTTATACAAAAGTATACCTATTTTTCTATGATTAAGTTGTCTCACATCAATTACTTATGTTTTGTGCTCTAGAAATAATGAATGAGTCTCCTCAATACTTTGATATATAGTGGATATCTTTCTAATAAAAAAATGTTAATGAGCTCCTCATACTTTTATGTCACCTTCTTGTTATATTCCTAGAAAGACTCAAAGTATTATGATAAGTTGTTATGTAACTTAAGTGTTGGTAGTATCTAACCTTACCTCCCAATCCATACCTCAAAAAATTGTCATTATGAGTGCTTTTTATAGTGATTTTAGGTTAAACTTAATTGATTTGAAAAGGCTTAACACTCTATTTTCCTATAAATGCTAAATTTACATCACAATTGCTATGTCTGATCAATTTATTCTACTTAATGATTGATTATATTTTTCCAACAAATGAATGTTCAAGTGAATTTCATTATGGTTATTTGATAATAATCACCACAAAATGAAATAAAAATCTCTTCTCTCTTCTTGATGAATGATCATCAAATTATCTTAGCTATATAATGTAAATATACGATTTAAATTGTTGATTTTGAAATTCTTGGATAAAGGACCTAATTCCCCAAGGTGCATTTGTGATTGGAGGCCTATGCAGGGGTTAACCATATTGATGAAATTAGGAGCTTTCATAATTAAAGGAATATGTGTTCTTTCGGTACAATTATTGAAGAGCTAGGGTTGATGTAATATTTTCTTGACTATTTTGGGAAATTTTTGTTTTTTATCTGGTGAATAGGTATATTTAGATGAAATATGAATGTTATGGTAATTTTAGTAATGATGTGATTATCCTCCCCAAATTACAATATTAGACAATTGAGATTTTAGTTGACAAATATTGTTGTAACCCTTATTAATTTACTTCAATGTATATCCTTATGGGTATTGAAATCATTATGTTAGTAAATACTAGTGTCTTGAAAATGTCCATATGGTTTGATGTGTCTTTCTTGGAGGAATTTCTCATGTGTAATGGAAGTACCTAGCTAATTCATTTATTTGAAATATGATACTTGGTCTACTCTTGGTGTCCTTGATTCGGTGAAAAGTGCATGTCCATAATGGTTTATAATGATTAGTTGTGTGACTAATAAATATGTGTAGTACAATTTTATTGTTTCCTTTCCTTAATTAGAACAATTGTGTTTTGATTCAATGACTCTTGAAGAAATAAAAGCATGACATAATGTATCATTGTTCTTTGTGCCTTATTTTATACAAGTTTAAGTCATCTTGTAGATAGATGTTATATTATGTGAAAGGCTGAGATTAATATGTGTACAATGGATATTGGTATATGCCCATGAAGAGGTGGCATGTAATTAAGTATGTCATTGGTATTTTGTAGCAGGTAGAAACAATGTAAATTGTGAAAAGATAAAATTGGAACATATGCATAATATATGATGTTATTGTGTACTCCCTTATAAATGTGATAAAACCAGGGCCAATGCTTATGTTGGGTGTTGTGTATAACCACTAACTGTTTAAGTACCATGGAGTGTTGCAATACAAGTGCCCATCCACAGAAGTTATATTTTGGATAGAAGTATGGGAGAACCATATCACTCATGTTTTTCTTTCTTATTTGTTACCCTACTAAGTGCCAACCCATGGGTGTCGATAAGTCAGTATATGGAGGGGTAATAGCATCACCATTTCCTCGAGTAGTTATGTAGCATACATTTAGTGGCAGCACGAAGTGACCTTAGCTTCCACTACTCAAGGGAAGAGATTAATCAATGCTTCCCCTTATGATGGACCCATACATGTGGTTCATAAGTATTTAGCCCAATCCCCATAGTTCTTGAGCATAATACTAGTACTTTATATGAGCCTCTATGAGAAGATATATGATTTATGAATATGTACATTTATATGTGGTCTTGCATGTGGAGGGAGATTTCTTTTAGCCCATGTTGTGATGGATACCATATTCACACATGTTACGATATGATGCAATAAATAGAATGCCACACCCCACTAAT
The DNA here is from genome assembly GCA_018584345.1 of Thuja plicata. Classification (NCBI taxonomy): domain Eukaryota; kingdom Viridiplantae; phylum Streptophyta; class Pinopsida; order Cupressales; family Cupressaceae; genus Thuja; species Thuja plicata. The sequence goes on along the minus strand of MU224611.1, from coordinate 381,726 downwards.
GTTCTGACATAGTGTGAGGTGATGATTTCATGTTGCTAATGGTAGTGAGGCGAGCTCGAGAACATGAAGCCACATACATAGTTACATGAAGGTGCATTATATGTATGTATGTTTTCCTACTTGATGCAAAGTGAATTAGAGATACTTGAATACTTGTAGAGGGCACACATGGATGCTCAGTTGTATACACATGGCATGCATATGGGTAGGCCCTATCCATGTATACCTATGGCTATGATGATGATCTATGAGAAACATTACTATACGGATGTATCCCACGTATGCCTACTCTGCAAGGAACCATGCCATGCGATATATGAGTAGAGTGTGCCTTCCCCATTTGGTGTATGGTCATGTCAGGTGTGTTGGCATGCTCATTCTACACCACCTGATGCAGGGGTGTTGCCAAGGTCAACTCCCCATGCCATGTGGGTAGTGTTATCTGGGCCCAACCACATGAGGGGCTATTGTCGTAGCCATATCTTGTTCCCTCCTTCCTCGTGAGGTGGCTAGATATAGTCACACAGTGATGTGATGTGCAATTTATGGTGATTTTTATCTTTGTTTATGTAGACCAACAATTTTCTCATCTTTGCTTGTGATATTTTAACCACGACTTGAGAAATTTATCTTGCGCGTAATTTATTGTTGCAACATCTTGGTTCTTCTTATCTTATTTTTGCGATTGATAATTCACTTTCTATTATTTATGAACTTTGGTGGCTAAACTTGGTATTTTCTAATGTTGGTCTTGTGTTGTGATTCCTCACTAAAGATGCATGAGGTAGACTTGGTGAGTGTATACAAGGAAGTAGACATAGGGAACCCTTAAGGATGTGGGTATGTGAGGTTGTTATACATCTAGTATACACTGCCTACCTATGTGTTGTGCTTATTTCTTGGAGGCTAACCACCTTACACAAACAAGGGACATGAGATGTGGACTTGTATGGAGGGCCTTCGTGTGAATGGCCCAAGGTACCATCAAGCCACTAAGTGAGGTATTGATTATGGACTATGGATTTTGGATATAGACAAGACTGGTATTGTAACTTGGAATGAGAGCTTGTTTAGAGAGGCATGTCCACTCCTGAGCCTTGTGTTGTGTAATCCCAGTGATGTGGACTGATATGATTGTTTATAATGCACATTTGGATATGTCGAGTGTTACATTTTAGATAGAAATGTATCATTATATTAGACAAGTATTACCATGTTTTATGAATTTTGATTTATATGTGTTGAAAAGAGATGGAAATTGTAACATTTTGATATATTTTAAGGAAAATTGAGTGGTTCAAGATTTTTACCTTGGTTCTTACTTTCAGATTAAAGGAAAAGTTCTATTCATACAAATGTTTGATCAAGTTGAAGTTATCCTAGTTGCTGATAATAAAATTGATTGGGATACATATTTGTTTTATACCTAACCATGTTATGCAGATTATTCTCTATATAGTGCATGGATCCAAGGATCAGTTATACCTATGATATTGGTTAAAAAGTGTTTAAGATCTAATAAGTAATGTGTTTCTATTTTAGCTTTTCTGACTTCTAGGAGTAATTTGAACCTAAGGGGGGGAGAATATAATACCCCTCTAACCCTAATGTGCCTTTGGTAATGTTGAAGGTATCTTAGTGCTTCTTTAACTCATTTTATTCTAATCTAGTTTGATAATTATGTACTTATAAATTATTTTATCCCTTTAATATGTGGCTACCATTTGATGATGATGATATTCTAGGATCTTATGTGTTAGGATGGATACCTGACAAACATATGTGATTTATATGCAAGTGATTCTTTGTATCAATGATTATGATTTGTAGAGCTTCCTAATGATTAGGTTCTTGTATGATGATTATGTATGGTTAGACATATTTGTTCATGATTATTGTTATATCATACTTATGTACTCATGATATGATCATCTCTTTGGAAATTTTATTTGGTTATGTGACTAACCCTAATGGATTATGATCTAACCCTTTTTTATAACTGATTCATGATTTATATACTTGATGTTATATGTGTGTTTATCTATGATGTGATTTCATGACTAGGGACGAAGTCGTAGTTACTCACCTAGTGAGGTCCACACGATGTCTCGATTCCAGTCCTCTTTCTATACTTCCTTCCTTATATATGTATATGCATATGTGTATGCACATGTATAATCTCTCTATGTTGCGGGCTTGTAGGTATTAGGCATCGACTCCACCTGGCTTCACAGGTCTAAGTGTGCCCTAAAATCCTTGATAGTTGTTGTTGCCAAGATAGTACCAAGTTTCTCGCAAATGCCTTCCCTTATGGTAATAGGTTTCCTATTTTAGAGGTATAACTTTCTGAGGTTGGGCATTCTTGTGAATTTTTCTTAGTTTTTTTCCCTATTTAGTTTTTTGGTATTATGTTGATGTTCTTGGGATGATTCTCAATTGATCTTTGCGATGTCATGTTTTAGTGTTTCATGCTTGGTTAGGTGTTTTGCTTGACTTGCCTTGTTTGACTTTGTGGTTTTCTATATGTGTTTATAGTTGAGTGTTATGCCCTCTTTGGATGATTATATTTATTTTGAGGCATGTGATTTTATTCTATCTGAGTGTCATATCTTATAGTAAGTATAAATACGTAATAATATTAATGTTGTGAGCTATTACTTCATAGTCACATAGAATTTAGTGTTTGGTAGTTCACACACACACACACACACACACACTCTTTCAAGTTTATGTGATTATATTTGCATGATTGTGGATATTTTTGATAGTGTATAGTTTGGGATTAAAATAAAGTATAGCATTATTAATAATTAATGTGAGGTTTAATATTCTTAATTACTAATTATTAATAATATGGATAGGTTACATATTAATTATATCTTATATGTCATATTATGATAATAATAAATATGTGTTTTAATTATTATAAAGTATTCATTATAAGTTATATATAGTTGTGAGTTTATAATTATATTGAGCTATTTAATTATGCCCTTTAGTTAAGAGTTAGTTGGGGGTTGGTTACCTTTGAGAAATCTATTTATATGGATTCTCTTTATATTTTTAGGGGGAGATATGCTGAAACCTTGAGTAAATCCTGGTTGTACTTTCCATGGAGATTTATGAAAGTGTAGAGGGTTTGAAGGATGCATCTCAAGTTTGGTTTGTCTTCCTCTTTTGTCTCTTTCCTCCTTCGGTTGAATCTTCGTAGGACTTGATGTATGGATTGAATTTATTGGTTGCTTAATGTATCTTATAAAATATGGATCCATTTTTATTTTCTCATGATTTATTATATTTTTACTTTCCATTCCTAGAGTTATTTATAAGTTTTGAGTTCTTTTTTGTGAAAATTGTCATGTGTTTTCCTAGGGTTTTTAGCAGCCTATTTTTAGAGATATGTTATTTAAATAATATAAATTGAGTCTATGGTTTTTATTTTTTGATGGTACGGATGCTAAATTAGATATCTCAAATGGGTATCACTTAGATTTCCTTTTTAGTGTGTAATGAATTCCCTATTATAGACATGTTGTCAGACTATACCTGTCCATTCTTTGGTCCCATGTTTCTGTCAAATGTATTTGTATGGTACACGCTGGTATGATCATGTAAAAATATAAATTTGATATTGGATATGTTACTCTCTCTTATCTTTCATTTTCCATTTGTTTGGAGTACTTTTATTATATTTTGTGAAAGTTACAACCGTTTTAGTGAAGGCATGTCTGAACCCTAACGAGGGTTTTCTATTTTAGCATAGAAGCCATAAATTTCTTTCCTACCATTGGATATTTATAAAAATTGGATTGAGAGTATATAATTATGTTAGATAAATATTCACCAAGTCGATTGTATTGGTTATGTGTTTTATGGAAGATATGAGTGATTGTTCTTTGATGACTATTCTTTGCATTTAATCCTTGTTTGAAATAGATTAGTTTAAGAAGATTACGAAGTTTTAGGGGTTGTATGGTTATAAAAGGCTGATAAGATAATGTTTTTGATTAAATTGGATTATTTTTACTCTAATTATGATTTTTATCATGTATGGTGCATTTATATGACTCTTTAAGTATTTTGGATTAATTTGAGTACCAAATTAGGGTTTAGGGTTATCCAGTGGATTAGGGACAATTTTTGGTTTTCTAAACTCAATCAATTGATGTTGTTGCATTATTATGAATACCATAATGTTTTAATGTGGCTTCCTTATGCATTCATAATGTGTATTTATGTGTAGGGAACCCAGTTTAGAGATCCTGTTATTGATCATCATGTCTCAGGTGGTCCTATTTTTCCTTATTCTTCATCCTTATGTGTTGTGACTTTGGGGAAAGGTTATCACCAACTTAGGAATATCCTAGTTGATACATCTTGTGTGGAATTTGGTTTCTATCTCCTAGAATGGGGGATTGGGTCTCTTTGGATCCACATGGTTGGGTGGTTAATCTTTTTATATCAAGGTATTGTTCGTGGTTCTATGGATGATCCTAGTGCATGCTTCCTTCCAGAATTGTAGTTGAAGAATTTTCTATTGTAACATGTATCTTATACTTGATGTAATATGTATTTATGTATTTGTGAGCTCCTGACTATAGACATCTATAAGTTATCAATTTTGTAATGTGATGTACTTCGAGAAGTGTAAGGAATGGGTAGATCTAGGTGAAATAAAAGGGAAAAGATTATATGTTATCTATGCTAAAGAAAAGTTGATTATGATACTTGATCATGAATCTTTTATTACATAATGTGTCCATTTAAAAAAGCAAATGAACTTTGATTTAGTATGAAATATTGCATCTATGAGCGAGGGTGTTATCTCTTAAAGAAAAGGGTTCAAAAGAAGTTATTGTGAAATGATGAAATTAGATAGTATATTGATTGTACTATTAAAATGATGGTTATGTTTACTCATTGCCTCTAAAGGTGTATGGAGTACTGAAATACATAGGATATTGCTTATATTTATGAGTTCTAATCTCTCTTACCTGAATGATCAAATGAAAAATGACATAAAAGATCTCTTTATGTAATGTTAATGATGCTTTTGTGGAAAGAAGATCTTTGTGTACTTGTTGTTATGTTACCTAGTATGAATGTAATTTTGATAACGAACTTGGGATATGTTGACCTATTAAAATGTTTAAATTATGATGATGCAAAGAAAAGGAAATATTAATAATGCATATTAGGAATTAGGGATCATTAAATGTTACATACGAATGAATGGTTACGCTAAAGATTAACTTTCCTCGATGAATTTTAATATGTAAAAGAAGAAGATTAAAATATATTTTTCTTTATTTGAAAGTCGTGTGATTTTTTAGTACGATAAATTTTATCAATTAGATGTACTGAATGAGTATCATATGGTTAAGATAGGAATATTTACTTGGTGCATCAAAATGAATCTAGAATAATACAGTTTAGGAATATCTCACTAATGAATTGGTTCATGTTGTTAAGTAACAACGTTAGGGAACCTATGGAACACATAGGTTGAGTTAGATCATAATTGATACTTTATTTTGTTAAGAGAAATGATATTCATGTTTGTGAATTGGGTAATCATTGTAAAGCATTTTCATGTCGGTTGTTTAAAAAATAAATTACTTGCAACTTTAGTGGTAAGAAGCTTTGTCCTTCCAGGTTCCCTGGCGGGGAGTTACATGTGGTATTAGAGCCCTAGGTTTCCACACTTGGAACTTTGGGACTTGTAACACTTATTGCTCAGTGTTTTGCATAGTTTTCTTTTGATTTTATCATTGTATTAGTAAGATAGGATTCTAGATATAAGGACTATGTTATTGGTATGTATGCTACTTTTTTTAACAAAAGTATACCTATTATTTTATGCTTAAGTTGTCTCACATCAATTACTTATATTTTGCATTCGAGAGTTAATGAATGAGTCTCTTGAGTACTTTCATAGACAATAGATATCTTTCTAATAAATAAATGTTAATAAATTCCTCATAATTTTATGTCACTTTCTTGCTATACCCCTGGAAAGACTCAAAGTATTATGATAAGTTGTTATGTAGCTTAAGTGTTGGTAGTATCTAACCTTACCTCCTAATCCATAGCTCAAAAACTTGTCATTATGAGTGCTTGTTATAGTTAATTTAGGTTACTTAATTGATTTGAAAGGGCTCAACACTCTATTTTATTATAAATACTAAATTTACATCATAATTGCTATGTCTGATCAATTATTCTACTTAATGAGCTCTTATAAGTTGGAAATGAATTTCTTACATTTATAACAAGGAGTAGGATATTACCATGGTAGTACTCATTCTTATAGAGTCAAAATGATGAAGTTATTGCATATGTATTGTAGGTTATTATTAGGGTCGAAATATTGCATCTCTCTTTCCTTTTTCCTATTTTAGAAAATAATTGACAACCAAATCCTTGTACGGAAGGGGAATTTAGGACCTTATTATTTAGGTTGCAGCACTAGAATTCCTGGATAATTATTTTGGTCATGTTGTTGTTGAAGAATTATGAATAGTTTGGTAACATTTTCTAAATTAACATTAAGTGTATTTCTCTTGAGCTTTATATGCAATTGATAATGTGACATGATGTGTGATTGATTATGTTTTTCCAACACTTGAATGTTCAAATGAATTGAATTATGGCTATTTTATAATAATCACCACAAATTAAAATAAATATCTCTTCTCTCTTCCCGATGAATGATCATCAAATGATCTTAGCTATGTAATATAAATATATGATTTTCTATGTAATGTAACTATATGATTTAAATTGTTGCATTTCAAATTATTGGGTAAAGGAACTAATTCCCCAAGGTGCATTTGTGATTGGAGGACTATGTAGGGGTTAACCATATTGATGAAATTAGGAGCTTTCATAATTAAAGGAATATGTGTTCTTTCGGTACAATTATTGAAGGAAGAGCTAGGTTTGATGTAATATTTTCTTGACTATTTTGGGAAATTATTTGTTCTTGACTTGGTGAATAGGTATATTTAGATGAAATATGAATGTTAAGGTAAGTTTAGTAATGATGTGATTATCCTCCCCAAATTGCAATACTAGACAACTAAGACTTTACTTGACAAATATTGTTGTAACCCTTATTAATTTACTTCAATGTATGTCTTGAAAATGTCTATATGGTTTGATGTGTCTTTCTTGGAGGGATTTTTCATGTGTAATGGAAGTACCTAGCCAATTCACTTATTTGAAAAGATGATACTTGGTCCACTCTTGGGGGTAAAAAGTGCATTTTCATAATGGTTTATAATGATTAGTTGTGTGACTAATAAATGTGTGTAGTACAAGTTTATTGTTTCCTTTCCTTAATTAGAACAAATGTGTGTTGATTCAATGACTCTGGAAGAAATAAAAGGGAAAAATAATGTATCATTTTTCTTTGTGCCTTATTTTATACAAGTTTAAGTAATCTTGCAGATAGATGTTATATTATGTGAAAGGCTGAGATTGATATGTGTACATTGGATATTGGCATATGCCCATGAAGAGGTGGAATGTGATTAAGTATGTCATTGGTATTTTGTACCAGGTAGAAACAATGTGAATTGTGAAAAGACAAAATTGGAACATATGGATAATATATTATGTTATTATGTACTCCCTTGTAAATGTGATAAAACTAGCGCTAGTGCTTATGTTGGGTATTGTGTATAACCAGTAATTGTTTGAGTGCCATGGAGCAGTGCAATACAAGTGCCCATCCACCGAAGTTATGTTTTGGATAAAGGTATAGGAGAAACATACCACTCATGTGTTGCTTTCTTTTTTATTACCCTATTGAGTGCCAACCCATTGGTGTTGGTAATTCAGTATGTGGAGGGGTAATAGCATCACCATTTCCTCTAGTAGTTATGTAGCGTACGTATAGTGACAATGCAAAGTAACCTTAGATTCCACTACTCAAGGGAAGAGAGTAATCAATGCTTCCCATTATGATGGACCTATACATGTGGTTCATAAGTGTTTATCCCAATCCCCACACTTCTTGAGCACAATACCAGTACTCGATATGAGCCTCTATGAGAAGACATATGATTTATGGATATGTACATTTCTATGTGGTCCAACATGTGGAGGGATATTTATTTTAGCCCATGTTGTGATGGATAATGTATTCACACATGTTACGATATGATGCAATGAATATGATGCCACACACCACTTATGTTCCAACATAGTGTGAGGTGATGATGTCATGTTGCTGATGGTAGTGAGCCAAGCTTGAGAACACGATGCCACATACATAGTTATGTGAAGGTGCATTATATGTATGTATGTTTTCCTACTTGATGCAGAGCAATTTTGAGATGCTTACATGCTTGTAGAGGGCACCCATGGATGCTTAGTTGTATAGATGCAGTAGGCATATGGGTGGGCCCTATCCATGTATACCTCTAGCTATGATAGTGATCTTTGAGAGACATTGCTATGCAGGGTGTATCTTGCACGTGCCTACTCCACTAGGAGTGTTGCCATACAACATTCGATTAGAGTGTGCCCTCTCCACTTGGTGTATGGTCATGTCAGGTGTGTTGGCATGCTCATTTTGAACCACCCCATGCAGGGGCATTTCCAAGGTGAACCCCCCATGCTATGTGAGTATTTTTTTACCAGGCCCAACCACACGAGGGCCTATTGTGGTAGCCAAATGTTGTTCCCTCATTCCTCATGAGGTGGCTATATATATTCACACACTGATGTGATGTGCAATTTATGGTGATTTTTATCTTTGTTTGTGTAGACCAACAATTTTCTCATCTTTCCCTGTGATAATTTAGCCACGACTTGTGAAATTTATCTTGTGTGTAATTTATTGTTGTAACATTTTGGTTCTTCTTATCTTATTGTTGAGATTGATAATTTACTTTCTATTATTCATGAACTTTGGTTGCTAAACTAGTTTCTTTAGGTGTTTTCTAATGTTGGTCTTGTGTTGTGTTGTAATTCATCACTAAAGATGCATGAGGAAAACTTGGTGAGTGTATATGAGGAAGTAAACATAGGGAACCCTTGAGGATGGGGGTATGTAAGGATGTTATGCAGCTAGTATCTGTTATCTTCGTATGTGTGGTGTCTATTTCTTAGAGTCTAACTACCTTAAAAAAACAAGGGATATGACACGTGGCCTTGTATGGATGGCTATCATAGGAATGGCCCAAGACACCATCAAGCCACTATGTGTGGTATTAATTATGGATTATGGATTATGGATTCTAGATATAGATGAGACTAGTATTATACCCTAGAGTGAGAGCTTGTCTAGAGAGGCATGTCCACTCTTGAGCCCTGTGATGTGTAATCCCAGTGATGTTGAATGATATGATTATTTATAATGCAAATTTGGATATGCCCAGTGTTGCATTTTAGATAGAAATATATCATTATGTTAGATGCAAGTATTACCGTGTTTTATGAATTTTGATTTATATGTGTTGAAAAGAGATGGAAATTGTAACATTTTGATATATTTTAAGGAAAATTGAGTGGTTAAACCTATTTAACTTGGTTCTTGCTTTCTAATTAATGGGAAAGTTCTATTCATACTAATATTTGATCAAGTTGAAGTTATCCTAGTTAATGATAATAAAATTGATTAGGTTATATATATTTTTTATACCTAACCATGTTATGCATATTAATCTCCATATAGTGCATGGATCCAAGGATAGGTTATACCTGTGATATTGGTTAAAATGTGTTTAAAATCTAATGTGTAAATTGAGTTAGTCTTAAACCCCACCTAGAAACTTACCCTACCACCGATCATAGTCACCCTAATAAAGCTACTTGTTAGATAATCTCACTTATTTTTAGTGCTAATGAGTTTCTCACACATGTGTGAGAAACCCATACCAAGAAAGCCACCCAACTTCCTTAAATGCAACCACTTTTGATCCCCCCACTCCATTCTCCAAGGTTTTCTCACACATGTGTGAGAAACTTGGAGCCACTCAAACCTTAAAGGCTTGAGGTTGAATTTTGTGTGGTATTTCCTTTTTACCTTGTGTCCTCCATGTGGCATCTATGTGGATGCCACATGTGCTCCACCTCATCCAAGCCCTTCCCTTCCATCCAAAAATCTATAAATAGGGCTCTTGCCAAGAGCAAATGCATCTCTCACTTTTGCATTGTTATCATGCTAGTTTAGCTCTATAACTTCTTAAGCATTTTAGCATTGTTATCTCATTTTTATACTTTCATACTTTGATTTCAATTTTGAATCTAGAAATCACATTTTAGGATTAATGGAATGAATCTTAGTTTTATCTTCTCATTCATATCAATCTTAGCTTAGTTTTTCATTCTCATTCTCAATCATCGTGAAAGCTTGAGACAAGTTCCTTATACTTTCTCTTGAGTTGTTCATCCTTTAGCTTGCATTTCATATCTTTTAGTGGAATTTAGTTATTATGTTAGGAGAGCACACCCACATACTTCTCTAAGAGAAAATCAACAAGGCTTGGGTGCCCTTGTTTGACTCATTGGAGGTTGTGGTGGAAGTTCTTGTTTTAGAGTTCATTTAAAACATGCTAACCCTTTGATCTTGTTTCTAATGGCGAACTCTAATATTTGCATGTTTTAGTGTTGTTCTTGACAGGTCTACTTTCTATCACATACATTTTGGCATGCCCGGTGGAACCCACAATCCCTTAAAATTTTCAAAATTTCAAAAATTACCGTGTTTTTCGTGATTTTGGAAAACGTCACACAGAGCTGTCTCCGCCCTAAGACTATCGTCTATGTTTACAGACCGCCGTCTCCGCAAATCACCATTTATGCAGTTCTGCCATCTGTTCCCTGCAACTACCATCTACACCTATTAAAGAACTTTAGCTAATAGTTTTTTATAAAATACTTCTTAATATATTTTGCAATTTTAACTCTTAGGTTTTTGAGAGGGTATCAATTTTTAAGAGTTAAACGCTGACAAAATTTTAAAAAATGAATATGCTTATTAATTAAAGTTTTTGGCTAAATTAACCCTTTCTATTTTTTCATATGTGCAGGTCTTCCACTATCTCCGCAAATTTGGTGTTTGTGGCCTAAGATTATTGTCTGCGCATTTTGACATCTTATGCAGGTATAAAGTTCTGTATTTTTGCAAACTGTTGTCTGTGCTTTATTTTCACCATCTGCGCATATTGTTGTTTAGGTGTCTACGCCTGTAAATAGTCATCTGCACAGATCCACCATCTGCAGCTTGTCACTATTGTCTGCATAGATTTACATTTTTTCAACATTTTCAATCAGATTTTTGTGTTATTGATATTTTTTGAGATTTTTACAGCACCATTTCTGAAGACCAAAAACAAAAAACTACTGACTTTGTGTGTTGTAGGATGTTGAGAGAAGACATAAGCATTCAAACTACTCATTTTTGTTCTTGCAGGTTGCCTTATACATTTGACTAAATGATCGTTCTTTTTAACATATTATTTTTAGGCACCTAGATTAATAAGAAGTTCTTTTATGTGATTCAAAATAAGCATTAGGGTAGTATGATCTCTTCCTTTTGGAAGATCAAAAACCTAGACATGTTTATTTTCTTTTAGACAAATAAATATTTTGGGAAAGAACAAAGTGTTTTATGTGTTTGGGAGAAAATTACATTGGGTAGGAGACTATGTTCTTTTCCCCTTGTGGAAAAATCAGAAATATAGACCCCTCTCTTCGCCAATCCATTGCTTTATGTTAATCTTTTAGAGGGTCTTCCAAGAGAGAAATATTTTGGGAACGACCCAAGTGGGGAACAAGCGGACCTGGCTACTCCACCCCACTATAAGAAAATGCTTGCTTCAATCCAAAAAGAGGAAAGGTGTGACTATTTCTATCTCTAATACTCCTTCATTTATAGGGTCTCGTTGCCTCAAACTTGCTACGCAAGACTACACATGATTGGGTTCTTGTAGGGCCATCTTGGTCTTAATCTTGTTTACAAGAGTGCAAGGGGAATAAATTCAACTTGTGTAGGGCCAAGAGGTCTCAATCTTGCTTGCAATACTATACTTTTTGGGTGCTTGTAGGGATATAGGCCTTAATTTCACTTGTGAAACTATAAGGGGTAGCCACGAACGAAGGGCCTTATTAAGAACTATTAAAATAGAGGCCCACCTAGTTCACCCATGAAAGTGATAATGTTTGTGCAATGAAGATACTAACTTCCCCAATATCACTTGTACATTTGTGCCACCTTGAGCATTTGGAGTCGGTTAATACGACATCATGACTGGAGCCATTGTGTGCTTGGCGACTACCATATTCTGATTAGCTCTCATGTGTGTTCCTACATTTATGGGCAAACATTTCCATGCTATGCCAATTTCCTTAGGTAGGTTGTGTTTGAAGTTCTTGAAGAACATTGAAAAATCAAAACACGAACGAAATCCTCAACAAACAAATTTTTCACACTTTCTTGTATCCTTCAAGGTTGCTTTGTCCCTTTTTGGATTTTTTTTGAGACACATGCTTTTTATTTTATCGTTTGACTATGATGAAATTAGTTCTTTCCATTGAAAAAATCCACTGAAAATCAGACTGAGATCATAATTTTCCAAAATAATCAAAATGATGTCTTGCTCACAGACTGTCGTCTCTGACCTAGCATTGTCATTTGCGCAGATCAATCATCAGCGCAGTTTCATCGTCTACAACTTGCAATTATTGTCTGTCTGAGAACCGTCATCTCCACTTTAAAAGTGAGCTTCAAAATTTTCCAAAACATTCAAAATTTGGTCTTCTATGGGATCTTAAAACCACTATCCTTAAAAATTTAGTTGCTCGTTCAAAATTAGATTTTTCGATATAAGACATGACCGATTTCAAGAAACAAAAGAAAGTTAAGCTTTCGATTCCTCCATTTTATCGAGAATAGAAAGAGACCAATTGCAAATCCAAGGAATATAAATACATTACCCAATCAATCAAGCAAGAAATCAAGAATCATGAGAAATTTTACGCCATCATCTATAACAACAAATTTTGCAACTTCATGGCCAAATATCACATAAATCATGCTTTTGTTGCCCTTGAGCAATACGACTAGATCAAACTTTTTTTCCTAAAATCAATTTCTCATTCTTCCATCATAATCAAACATCACCCTCTCTCTCAGAGCATTAAATAAAATTTCTCTGGACTTCAAATCAAATCAAAATCAAATAAATCCCTTCTTAGGTTGGATGATCTTAATCAAAAGTATTACAGACCTTCATCCTTAGACAAACACAACATTGCTTTTAGACCACTAGTCTGTCTCAAGTAATTTAAATCCATTGGTAATGTCCTATTTTTCTTGAGATTACAAGTCTATCTTCAAGTAGGAAAATATATCATCCAATTTAATCCTTTTGTGTTTGTATCATCACAAGGTCTTGCTATACCTAGGTTTTGTTCTAAATTTTTTAAATCAAAATCAATTTCAATTCAATCATCAATCAATCCAATCCAATAAATCAAAATCAAATCAATCCAAGAACAAGATCTTTGCTCCATCCATTTTCATCTTTCAATATCACATTTCCTATCTTTCATTCTTCTAAGTTTGCCATTGTATGGTAGTTACTCGATCCCAAGCTAGAAACATGAGATGTGCAACAATCAACACTTCCTTTGACAAGGAGAATCATTTTTATCATCAATCATTTCAAGGCCATATGACACAAATCAATGACATAACCAATGCAATCAAATAAAATGAGTTAGTGGATCAAGAAGAAAGACCTACATAAGTGATTGATTTTCTTAGAGATCCATATAACTTAGAAATGGTTGAAAAGGCCATTAGTCAAAACATCGAAGAAATCTTCTTAAACCTCATTGAAAATGGCATTACAGTGCTAGCTAACTTTGATGAATCACTTCTCACTAGCAACATCACTAAGGCTATGACTGTTGCAAGCACGACTATGGCCTCTAATTCAAATGTAACATCATCATGTGACACCAGTAAGGGAGATGCTAGTGAGACTTCTACATCAGTTCCGAGATCAACACTCGTATCAACAACTACATCAACAATACAATTGACCAACAAATAAATCCTACAGATCCTAACTATTTTTCCCAACATTACTTCACACAATAGCACCCATACGACAATGAATACCTCTCAAGGTGCAAGTGCTATTATCAACAACATTGAGCAGGTCTCCATGCCTCAATCTACATCATTTACATTCCCAAAAATTGGCATGAAGATATCTACAATCAATACATCTTGAGCTTACCAATACACAAACCCTCCCACAGTCAGTATGACCTCAACTAGGTTTTCAACTGTGCAATTTGGAGGAGGACAAACTTATGGGCCGCAATATACTACACACAACGCTCTATATTTAGGCCAACAAGTTAATGAACTCAAAAATATTGTGTATGGTTTGTAGAATGGAGGGGAAAAGGATTTTTCCTTCGATGATATTTGTCCCTATCCATTCAAAAATTCTATCACGATGCAACCATTCCCTCCAAATTTTGAGATCCCTAAATTTGAGAAATACAAGGGAGAGACATGTCCTCTACAACATCTCAAAGAATTTTACATTGCATGTCAAGAAGTCGACTACAACAAAGATTACCTAAAGAGAATCTTCACCAGGAGTCTTGGAGGCGTGACTTTAGAATGGTTCATGGCCCTTCCTTATGGGACAATATCTACTTTCTCTGATCTGCCAAATAAATTTGTTGGACAATATTCGTATAACATTGATCACCAAGTGACACTCAACAATTTGTGCAATACCAAGCAAAATAATGGTGAAACCTTTACTAGCTTCTTACAACGATGAATACATCACAAATCGTATACCATGGAAAGTACCTGATAATCACTTGATTAACATCTTCACAATTAAATTGGTCTCCAAGATGTCATTCCAAATGAAAATGGCTTCACCTGACACCTTTGAATCCCTTGTCAAGAAAGGAAAAGACATCGAAGATGAGATTTTGAAAAAAGGTAGAATCAAACACTATACTCCTTCCAACAATGAAAAACCAAAATTCTGGAGTAAAACAAAGGAGTTGTCAATGATGGAGTGAATAATGCTAAACATGTTCAGGTGTCCAAAAACTATAATTAAAACAATTAGAACAACAATCAAAATAACAATCAGAATAACAATCGACAACAAAAATCTCAACCGTGCGATCAATCTTATTTTTTCCCTCGCAACAATGATAACAACAACAACAACAACAACAATGGTAATAACAAAAATTGGCAATGACGACAATTTACAGCTTTAGCAGAACCATTGGATGTAATGTTTAAACAACTTGCTGATCAAGGAATGATAGTCTATCGAAATACTCAGTCTTTCGATGAGAATCAACCCAAGCCTGCTTGGTATAAAGAGAATGAATATTGTAATTATCATCGCATTAAAGGACATGATACCAACAAGTACATTAAACTGAGGCACTTTGTGCAAGATCTTATTGATGATGGAAAAATCGAATTCGAAGGCCAGAATGCTTCCTCGTCCAATGCAAAGATAAAATTCTACAACCAACTTTTTCTGCAACATAATCAAAACAATGCATCTAATGAAATCCCATATGAATACTCCACCAACACTATCATAGGTGTTGACAGAATATGTGGGATTCTAGAAGAAAACAATATCTTTGGTTTTGATCAACTTTGTGGATATATCTAAGCATCCGAAACCCACGTCAACACCTTGATCCTCAAAGTTGTTGATTGCAATGCTACCACGCACAAACCTAGATTCACTGTCCAAGATGTCAATAATCCCTTTACATCTAAAAATCCAATAGCTGCATTGTCTACTACTTCTTGGCTTGCCTCACATTATGACCTATTGTCCTAGTTAGGAAAGACGCCTGCAGAAATATCCATCCTAGAACTTCTGCGTACCTCGCCTATTCACAAAGAAGTTCTTGAGAATGCTCTGAATAAATCTTGTGTTCCTGAAAATATTAACGCTTCCCAGTTCCAAGCTATGATTGGGAATTTAGTAGCACAAGAGCATATTGTTTTCACTGACAAAGAAATCCGTGGTCCTAACGTTCACCATAATAATTCTCTCCACATCAAAGCCAAAATACAATCCACTAAAATCAAACGAGTCCCTATAGATGGTGGATCTGGCCTAAATTTGTGTACATTGAAATTGAATTGAAACATCAATCTTTCTAAGGACCTCCTAGATGTATACAAGAGCATCTCAATAAAGGCTTATGATGATAAAAAATTAGAAAGAAAAGGTTTGATCACACTACCTCTACAAGTGGGCCCGACCCTTATTAAAATTGTTTGTCATGTGCTAGACTTGGATCTACCATACAACATCTTGTTGGGTCGACCCTAGATACACACTATCAAAGGTGTACCCTCTAACTAACACCAATACCTTAAGTTTCCACACACGATAGAGAGATCACAATTCTAGGAGACCCTGAACCATTTCAATACTATAAGAGAATAGAAAGAAAACAATCAAATTATTGTCCATTAAATGAGTTCAATCAACCTATCAAGAAAGAAAAACATGTTCAACAAACTTCCCTAGCTATAGAGAAGACATCAGAGACACTAGTTGGTCAATCCAAAGGAAAAGAAAAGGTCACTAAAAACAAAACCCATGAGTCTAAAAAGATCACTTTTATGGATCAGGGCATGGGAGAATACAAATTTGAAAGTGCTCTATGCTTCAGATAACTACCTTTGTCCCCAAAGTCCTATGGGAGACCGTCATTGTTAACTCCCTCTAAGGAAAAGGACCTAATGAAATGTAAAAAGACCACTATTGAACATTGGGGGTCTTTATTAGATGAGCACATGGAATCTAATGTCCTTGATTGGCTCTACAATGAAGAAGAAGAAAAATCGGTGACATTCCCTAAAGGAAAGTATATCAAGGCCACCCCCATCGTTGAAGGCATGGGATATCATGACACTGGCCTTGGTGCAAAAGAAACTGGTAAAAAGACAATTGTCACAACAAATGACTATCCTCACGGACAAGGATTGGGCTCTGTAGAAACAGAGACTAACTTTTCCAAGGACTATTGTTTAGCTGCATCAGACTCAGACACCGAAGAGGAGTTTCTTGAAGTCCCTTTCCAATACATAGAAGATGACCTTGATGAATTTACCCACGTCCTCACCATTGCACAAGTTGACCTTTCATCCCCTCACCTTCCCCTCACAAACCTTGAACTAATTGACTAGGATCAGCGAGATTCACTACCAGCTTTAGACATTTGTGATTCAAACGAGGTAGTATTAGATCTCTTTGGTCTTAAGAATCTCTGAGAGTATGAGCATCAGATCCACTAGGGTGATAAAGCCTACTTTGGTAGCCAGGTCAACTCTCTTAGTCACAAAAGTGAAAATGAAAATAAAAATAAAATAAAATAATAAAAATACAAAAACATCCCCTCGTGAAAACCTCTTGCAGGCACCTTCGGATGAATAAAAAGACAAAATAAAGGATGCATCCTTTAGTGAAAACCTTTATGATGCACTAGAGGAGGGAGAAGTTGATCTTCCATTTATATCATCAGAACCAGAAGTATCCTCCATGATCATTGAAGACACTATTCCAATCAACCTTGGTACAAAAGAGAATCCAAAAATCACCTACATTGCAGTATCTCTCAATGATCAGAAAAAGAAAGACACAATTGCATTTCTTTAAAATCATAAAATCAACTTTGCCTGGACCTACAAGGATATGCCTAGGCTAGATATGGATCTTGTCATGCACCATCTTGGTGTGTATCCTAAAGTGAAACCTGTCAAACAAAAACTCCACAAGATGCATCCTCAAGTAGCATTGGTAGTCAAAGCAAAGCTTCAGAAGATGCTTGATGTAGAAGTGATTCAACCTATAGACTATCCTGAATGGGTCTCCAACATTGTACCAATAGGAAAACCTACTAGGGGCATCCATATATGTATAGAATTTAGAGACTTGAACCTTGCATGTCCTAAGGATGATTTTCCACTTCCCAGTATCAAAATTATAGTGGATTTAACTACTGGACACAAGATGTTGTCCCTCATGGATGACTTATCCAATTATAATCATATCAGAATAGCACCTAAATATCAACACAAGGCTACATTCACGATACCTTGGGGTACCTTATGTTATCAAGTGATGCCCTTTGGTCTTAAGAATGTTGGAGCAACATATCAATGAGCAATGACTACTATCTTTCATGATCTCCTGGATGTCATCATGGAAGACTATGTAGATGATATTTTGGGAAAATCCAAGATATGAGAATCACACATTCCCATTCTCACTACAATATTTGAGCGATTGGAGAAATACAAGCTTCGACTAAATCCTAAGAAGTGTGTCTTTGGAGTACAATCTGATAATTTGTTGGGATACATTGTGTCACGACGCGGAATAGAAGTGGATCCAAAGAAAGTGAAAACCATCCTAGAGATGCCATCACCTAAAACATTGAAACACATGCATAAATTACAAGGAAAGCTCCAGTCTATCAAGAGATTCATGTCACAACTAGCAAATAAATTTCATCTCTTTTCTCATCTTCTACGCAAGAATATCAAGTTCCACTGGGATTGCTAATGTCAAAAAGCATTTGAGAAACTAAAAGGATATCTAGCTAATCCACCCATGCTAGTGCCACATGTTGCTGGCCATCCTCTGATTTTGTACATATCTACCATAGAGGTTACGTTAGGTTCTCTTTTGGCACAACTAGATGACACTAGAAAAGAACGAGAAATTTACTACCTCAACATGACACTTGTTGGTTATGAGTTGAATTATTCCTTCATTGAAAAGGCATGTTTGGATGTTGTCTTCTGCACACATAAGTTACAACATTATATGCTTAATCATAAGATTCACTTGGTTTCTAAGATTGATCCACTCAAGTATTTCCTGTCAAGAGCTACTCTTACTGTCCGTACGACGAAATGGGTTATGATCCTCAGTGAGTTTGACATTGTTTATATGGATCAGAAAGCTATAAAAGGACAAATCATTTTAGATTAGTTAGCTGAAGCATTGTTCATGAAAAACATCCACTAATCATAGATTTAGTAGACGAATTAGTCCTCAATATTGACCCGAGTCTCCCATGGAAACCTTATTTTGATGGATCCTTTACTCAAAAAGGATCGAGGGTGGGAATCTTGTTTGTTACACTACAAGGGGATCTCTTCCCTAAGTCCTACAAATTACAATTTCCTTGTACCAACAATATTGCAGAATATGAAGCCCTTATACTTGGACTTCGTCAGGCCATACAATGGAAGATTATCAGTTTGTTAGTATTAGGCTATTCACAATTGGTTATTAAACAAGTTCTAGATTAATATCAAATGAAGGATGATAAACTGCTTCCCTATCACTCTACAGTTGAAGACCTTAAACAACATTTCACTGACTTGGTCTTCCAACAAATTCCTTGCATGATCAAAAAAGAAGCTAACATAATGACTACCATTGGGTCCATGATTACCATGCCTAAACACAGTGCACAATGCGAGTTTCTCATTGAGAATCTTATCGTCCCTACCTATGACCATCCGAACACTAAAATGGTGTGTGAAATTACTGATCCTAATTCCCCGTGGTATCAAGAAATTTATTCCTACCTTAATGATGGAAATACCCCACTTACCCTAATGTATAATCAACAAAAAACCTTCATTCACCGTACTTCCTGTTACACAATTCTCGGTGATACCCTATTTCAAAATCCCTTCGACAGAACTCTTCTAAGGTGTCTAAATTTTGATAAAGCACAAATTTCCTTGGAGGAGGTACATCAAGGAATCTATGGGGTGCATTCTAGTGGGCTCCCTTGGCCAAAAAATTGTTATGCACTAGATACTATTGGCACATTCTAGTGGGCTCACCTTGGCCAAAAAATTGTTATACAGTACTGGATACTATTGGACTATCATGGAGCAGGATGCCTATAACTATGTGAAGAAATGTGTGCCTTGTCAGCAGCACGGTGATTTGATACATGCTCCCTTTCAACCCCTTCATCCCACCATCACCCCTTGGCCCTTTTCTCACTGGGGCCTAGACCTAGTTGGCTAGGATTTCCCCAATTCTTCCAATGGCCATAAATACATCCTTGCCACCACTAAATACTATAACAAGTGGGTCGAAGTTGTTCCTCTTACCTACACTACTGGAAAAAATATTTCAAAGTTTATTTTGTACTACCTTATCTGTCACTATGACATTCCTCAAGACATTGTCACTGATAATGAAGGACCTTTTAAAAAAAAGTATGCCACAGAGCTGTGTAGAAAATTTGGCATTACCCACCATTCCTCTTCCAAGTATTTCCTATAAGGTATCGGTCAAGCAGAGGCTACGAATAAAACTATCCTCAAAATCCTCAAGAAAACAATTGATGATGTTGGTCATGATTGACACCTTCGCCTCAATCCCTCCCTTTGGGCCTATCACACTTCCATCCATATCCCCACTGGAGCCACTCTATTTACCCTCGTCTACGGTACTGAGGTTGTTCTACCCACATAAATTGATCTCTCTTCCCTCAAAATTTCTCTCAAGAATATGTTGTCCGAAGAAGAATACAAAGTTGCTTTCTTGCAAGAGCTTGAAATCCTTTATGAGAGATGCCTCAATGCATTAAACCACCTCTAAGTGTATCAAAATTGCCTCTACCTTCAATTCAACAAGAATATCAAACCTTGCTAGTTTGAGGTTGGTGATCTCATCCTGCAGCACAACATGAAGAACCTCCTAAACTATGAAAAGAAAAGAAAATTTGAGCCTAACTGGTTGGGGCCCTTCATAATCATAGAAAAGTTTGGGTCTGGAGCTTATTAGATTACAACACCAGAAGGAGACCTAATCCCTGATCATGTAACTATCTTTCATCTCAAGTGCTTCTATGCTTGATCTTTTAGCAGTCCGTTGTACAACATAAAACAGTCAAAATCCCCCCAAAAAAATAAATATTTTTTTTAAAAAAAAAGCATAAATTTATAAAAGCATAAAAGAAAAAACAGGAAGAGAAATAAAATCAATCCATTTTTTAAAACTACTTTGGTGGCACAATGGATAAGTACCATGGTGAAAACCTATCTCAGGTGCCATGTGTAGTCAGATCCACCATTTGTTTTGACCACCTTTTATGCAACATCCATCGCCTTTCCATGATAAATTCACTAGCCATATCTATGCAGGTAGTCTCCTGACAGCTTTCCACTTTGGAAATAAGATCATATTCCCACATGAATGAGCTTACCCCATAACATTGATCTTTATTCCAAACACAATGATCACAAACATTTTCACAAAATCAGTAGACAGATTGAATTTCTAAGCTTTATTCACAAGCAATTGCCAACGAATCCCTATTTTCACAATCAATCAATCTTTTATCCATTAGGATGCATCCTTCCGATGTCAGCTTCTAAATCAATCATCACATCAAAATTTTTCATGGAAAGAACTTTTGGACTAAATGACCACTTAGCCAAGATGCCTTTTGTCGATTTTATCTTGTGTTTCAATGTGTCCTTCTCACGGCTGCCTCGATCTTTAATATCTTGGTCTATCATGGAAAGTGCCTATTGGAATACATGTCATTTGTGGTATGATATGTTTTTCATAGATTGTTAGTGAATTTATGTTTGATGTTCAGTTATGACTATGTATGCCTCACTGGGGACAGGATTCATGCATACCAAATCCCTAAAAAAATATGGGTGCACCGTGTCTCCTCATGAGTAACATTTCTTGCATCCTTGTTCCTAACAATTTTTTTCTTTCTAAGAGTCTAGTCCACGCAAAGGAACCATGTCACTTATGTTTTCTAACACATGGTGCATACCTCTTCTTGCAAAATAAAACTAGGGTGTGCTCTCCAACATTAACACAATATAAGTCCCATGCAAATCATGTAGTTAGGTTGCATTATAGTTAGGTCATATTGCATTTTGCATTTTTCTCTTGGAAAGGTTTATGTTTATTCCCCCTATCCAACTACCTAAGTGATCCTATCAGACCTAATTGATACACACAAAAACATTGTCCTCATGTGTCACATTTTGCATTACATCCCGGTCCCATTTTTTTTCTCTAATTCTTCCTGACATACCATGTAATTTGTCTTTCTCCCTCTTTCCACCTTTTAAGAGAAAATTTTACAAAATATTATTTTTTCTATTATTTTCTCGAGGGGGCACACTCCTTTACCATCGTCGCCCTAGGTCTTTCTAGTCCTTCTGGGGCATCTTATTTTCTTTTCTTTGACGCGATGCCACTTTCAATGCCACATCAAAGAGGAGCAAAATGTAGACGTCAAAAATCATCCTTATATTAATTTAATTAATATTCTTGTAACATTATAGTTGATTTTAATTAATTAACTATATTTGTTATGTTCTTCTATTTTATTTAATAAATTTATTTAATTAAATATAGTTCATTCTCTATAGTATTTAAATTTAATTTAGATACTATACCTTTCTAATTTATTAAATTTTATTTAATATATGGCCTCCATAAATCCCCTTTTAAATACATTTTAATTTATTTATTCCTTACATTTTCTAACAATCTTCTAAACCTTGATTAATTTGAATTTAATTTGAGTTAGTCTTAAACCCCACCTAGAAACCTACCCTACCACCAATCACACTCACCCTAATAAAGCTACTTGTTAGTTAATCTCACTTATTAGGATAAAAAGGTGATTCATACACCTTTTTAGTGCTAATGAGTTGCTCACACATGTGTGAGCAACCCATCCCAAAAAAGCCACCCAACTTCCTTAAATGCAACCACTTTTGGTCCCCCCACTCCATTCTCCAAGGTTTTCTCACACATGTGTGAGCAACGTTGAGCCACTCAAACCTTAAAGGCTTGAGGTTGACTTTTGTGTGGCATGTCCTTTTGCCCCTGTGTCCTCCATGTGGAATCTATGTGGATGCCACATGTGATCCACCTCACCCAAGCCCTTCCATTCCCTCCAAAAATTTATAAATAGGGTTTTTGCGAAGAGCAAATGCATCTCTCACTTTTTTTATTGTTATCATGCTAGTTTAGCTCTAGAACTTCTTAAGCATTTTAGAATTTTAGCTCATTTTCATACTTTCATGCTTTCATTTCAAGTTTGAATCTAGAAATCACATTTTAGGATTAATGGAATGAATATTAGTTTTATCTTCTCATGCATATCAATATTAGCTTAGTTTTTCATTCTCATTCTCAATCATGGTGAAAGCTTGAGACAAGTTCCTCATTCTTCATCCTTTAGCTTGCATTTCATATCTTTTAGTGGGATTTAGTTATTGTGTTGGGAGAGCACACCCACATAATTCTCTAAGAGCAATCAACAAGGCTTGGGTGCCCTTGTTTGGCTCATTGGAGGTTGTGGTGGAAGTTCTTGTTTTAGAGTTCATTTAGAGCATGCTAACCCTTTGATCTTGTTTCTACTGGCTAACTCTAATGTTTTCATGTTTTAGTGTCATTCTTGGCAGGTCTACTTTCTATCACATATAGTTCCATGATGTGTGTAGATTGGTTTGGGGATGATTTTGTTAACCTAGTCAACTTGGAGCATTGGCTTTGAAGCCTCTTGCCAAAACCTTGGGTCTGTCCTTTGGGAAGGAGTTTGGATTGTTTGATTGAGGAGTGGTTATGAATCATCTTCTTCTTCTTCATCATCATCATCATCATCAAAGGCATTAGTTGATTCAGAAATAGTTCCAATTCCAATGGGATTAGCTACACCACTAACATTGTCGCATTCTCACTTTCCAAGTCCTCAAGTGCTTATTAATTTTTCATTGTACAGAGAGCTTGTTTGTTTGTAATTAACATCCTACTTGAAAAATGTTAAAAAAGTAGCTTGTAAATCCCTTCACCTATTGAAGATATTGTTTAATGTTTAAAATAAAATTTATCACTATAGAGTGATGGAAATTAATTGGACAGGGGTCATTATCAACAATTGGATATAAGAAATTCATTGGAATAAATCTTCAAGGCTAGTTTAATTTAATGTACTAATTATCTAAACATAAGAAAAAAATTATTTTTTAATGACATCCATTACTACACTACTAGCATTGGGTATTAGCACAATATGAGATATCATTAGTTGTCCTTGAACAACCTTATTAGAGTTTGAGATCACCCATAGCCTTTAGAAATAGCTAAACATGACAAGAAAATGTTTTCTTTTCTGATGGAAAAAATATCAGCAGATTCAATGTGAAAACATTTGTTCATTAGAGGAAAAATATTATAAGGTTTCAAATCTCTGAAACTATTTCTAGTAGCATTATAATATGAACTAAATTTTCCATTTGACCGGTTCACTCTTTCCTTCACATTGTCTTGTCCAAAGGTGCAACTTCTTTATCATTAAAAGTAGATGTTGATCCATTTTTATATCAACAATACTATACAGGGAGTCCTATTTTTCCATGTTTTAGACCAACAACAAATGTTTCATTATCATATGTATCAAATCTTAAGATTATTTTCCATATAATATCCCCCATTTGTACATGATGTAAAGATATGCTAGAAACTCCAGGAAAATTGGTAAGTACTTTTATGTTCGCAAAATAATATGGATACATTTTACTTCCAACATGTATATTTCTTGATTTGTTCAACAATAGTAAGCATAATTTATTGAGTCTATGTGGGACTCATTTTATTTGCAACATGTATATTTTCTAAAAAAATCCCCTTCTTGATTCTGAATGGCTTTGTTTCTTTAACATGTTAATAGGTTCAAAGAAGAATTTGGATTTGATGATGCCTTCAATTACAAGTCTGAGACAAATTTGGATGCAACACTATCCAAGTAAGTTTTTTTTTTGGAAATCAAATGCTTTCTACATATGGTATATAGTTTAATATAGGTTATATATTTGGTAGAGTTTTGTACAGATGAAGAAAATGAGAGACATGGGAGGAGAGACAAACTATACAATTTATATAAATATTCCTCCATTTGATTGAGAACCCTTCAAATGCATTGCATTAGATTACTAAATAGTAGTGAAGCATGTAAGTATCCCTCATGCATTGAAGCATAATTCAATGCTAGATGATTTTTGAGTCCTGAACAACTACTTTAGGAGTGTTGTCAGATGAAGAAGCACAAACGATAGCCAAAATTCCACAACTTGTGCCAATATCCTCCATGTCTGTGCCAAAATAATAGATTTAGAACAGGGTATGGACATCCATCAAAGCATAATAGACAAATGAATTTTGTTGGATGTTCTTTTAAAATTACATATTAAACAAAAAACCTTCTTTAATTATGCTTCGATGAATGTCCATTCCCTATTACAAAGATCTCATTTTGGCACAGATAGAAAGAATGTTGGAAAAGGTGTTGGAATTTGGCTTTACAACCATCAATTGAATTTTCTTAAAAGTTTAAAGCATTGTCAACATATCCATTTTATGCATACCTTGCAACATGACATTCCATGAAACCACATTTCTTTCAACCATTTTGTCAAATAATTATTGTGCTTTGTGTATCCTTCTACATTTTTCATACATGTCTACTAGGCAGTTGCAACTACAATATATGAAAATAATTCCCCTTCATTAATGCGATGATGGATGGTTGTACCCTGTACCAAATCTCTTATTTTAGCATAGGCTGGGAAGATGCTGGGAAAGGTTGTGGAATTTGGTTTTGCACCTGCGAATTACAGTTTTCTTTCAGCCATTATGTCAAACAATTCTCGTGCTTTGTGTATCCTTCCACATTTTCCATACATGTCTACTAGGGAAGTTGCAACTACAATATCTAAAAATAATTCCCCTTATTCAACTCTATGATGGATGGTCGTACCCTATACCAAATTTCTTATTTTAGCACAAGATAGGAAGATTCTGGAAAAGGTTGTGTAATTTAGTTTTGCAACTTTGAATTGCATTTTGTTAAAATTATTTAAAATCCATTTTATGCATATCCTGTAATCATTGTTGTCCATGATAAAACATCTATTTGAGGAATTGTGTCAAACACTTCACGTACCTTGTATAGGCTTCCACATTTTACATACATGTCTACTAGGGCACTTACAAGTACAACATCTGACAAAAATACTGTGAGTTGAGACAATGGTGAAATTTCATACCAGAGAATGTGAAAATGTTGAGACATGTGGAAATCAACATTAACAGTGGATGTGAAAATATTGGATATAGCACCTACATTAAGGATTTTAGACCTGGCTCATATGGAGATGAACACAATTAAGCAGTTTTTTTCCAACTTGTTGTAAAGGAGAAAAATGATGTTTATTGAATAAGAGTATTTTGATACTCAAATCACTTATCACCTTTACATTTAATGTTTAGAGTGGAGGGAAAGATAATATATTCCCCTTTTATTCTTAAATGCGCAAAAGAAGGATCCAAATTGATCAACCCAAAAAGGATCAATTGCATAAATGAATCAATCTATAAGAATAAAGAAGGAGATCCTAGGTTTCCCTCTTAAAAATGTGTTGTGATGAATGTAAATGTGTGATAGATTTAGAATGATTAAGGATTTGAATTGAAATGAATGATAGAAAAGTACTAACCTTGAAATATTGCAGATCAAAGAATGCCATTTTCTGGGGTTTGTACTTAGTTTCTGGAAAATCTGAAGTATCATCCAGAAAGGAAACGCAGAGATGAACAAAACCCAGAAATATTTTTCTGTTCTGATGTCGTCTTATGAAAAAGCTTGACCTTGACCCACAAATGTCAACCCTGACCCAATAATGTCGACCCTGACCTACACAGATCTGAAAGTGACTTTGTTCGCGGATTCTGGAAGTTGGCCGAAAAGGGTATCCAAATCTGGTCTCAAATCTACAGTCCTGAACCTGTACCTGTAAGAAAAAGAGGTTTGTTTGTTGTGGGGGAGGGGTTTGCCTTAGTCAAACCCTGATTTAGGAATTAACCTTGAAATCAATAATTGAAATAAGAATGCTAGCAAGTAGTAGAATTGAATTTAACAATGAAGCTATGATATTGAATAGATATGTAATTGTAATTCAAATGTAAGCAAGTATGTAAATATGAAAGCATGGAATTTAGAAACCATAAACCTCCATGATTGTATGCTTGGAATCCACCTTGAAGAGATGATGAAAGAGTCTTGAGGATGCACAAAGGATCTTGAAGGAAGATCACACCCTCATGATGGCTAGATCTAGGGCTTGAGTGATCAATCATGAATACTTGAACCAAATCCCTTCAAAGGCTTGAAAGCTTGAATCCTTGATCTTCAATGGAGGAGTTGGATGCTTGAGAGGAAGACTTGAACACCTTGAGAGCTTGAAAACATGTAGAACAATGGATGCTTGAACAAAATCTTGGTTAGAGCTTTTTGCACTTGGAAGACTTAGAGAAAATGAGAGAGAGAGGCTTCCTTTTATACGAAATCAGGGCACAATCTTCTAAGGAGGCCGACATAGGAGAATTAAATTCCAATTAGACCTATGCCCCTAGAAGAGGACCTATATTAAATATAATTTAAGATTTACTGCTTCGAAACCCCAAAACAACCGACCCAGAAGCGGGAAATGATTTTTGGATTACTTTTGACAACCGACAAATTTCCAAATTTGAAAGGGGGACCCAGGTCAAGGCCGAGCTTGACCCTGGTTGAGGTTGACCCTGACCTAGGTCAAGGTTGAGGTCGACCCTGACCCAAGGGGTCAGAACCCTTGGAAAAAGTGCCAGGTGGGATAGAAGGTGCCCGGAGAGGCCCAATCAGGGTCCTAAACAGGCACATAAGCAGGAGATGATGCTGAAAGGAGGGGGCAGTATGATGGAGGCCAAAAACATCCCCTAAGGGGGGCTAAATGCTCTTAACATGGAAGTGCTTACATTTTAAGACAATACACTTGCTAATACAAATTTAAGGCATGTAATTATAGAGTCCCCTACAAATACAAATGATTGCAACCAATCACATATCACTACTCATTCATTGTTGTCTGATGAACATTTTGTGACCACGTAACAAATCTAGACATGGTTAAAATAAGGTGGTTTGACATGGTTTATTGGAGGTCCTAGGACTGTTATTCATGATGATAACAATATTTGACAGGTAAATCTCAGAACTAGTTAAGTTTGATCATTGAATCCTGATGAATTATGATGGAAATGATTTATTAAGGTCCTTAATATTCCTTTGAACCTTTATTTTTTTCTATTAAATATCATTTATATTAATAATAACACTATCGAGAGTTTACATCAGTGCCCATCTTACAAAAAATTACGTTTCCCCTTACATATGGAGGGTTTCATGTTTCATGTATCAACCAGTTCATCAAAATTATCAAAGTCTTATCATATCTAGAAAATCATTTTCTTCTCTATTTGGGGAACCAGGCTATCCATGGCAGTTCATGGTCTACCCATTTGAGTCTCAGATCATCATGCAGGATGACATTGTATGGATTGGAAAAGTAGGCTACCTCGGGAAGTGGATGGCGAGCTACAATAGGTGGTACATATACTGATTCCATAGGATCCTTGTTAGAATACTTCAGGGATAACTAAGAGGGGGGGGGTGAATCAGTTATCAGCAACTTTATCTTTATCTTATACTTATTAATCCAGATTGATACAAAGTAAATGCACATTTAGATAACACTTTACACAACACATCAATTTGGTTATGGGGAAACCAAATGGTAAAAACCCCGGTGGGAATTAGTACCCACAAAGAACTATACTGTTTATAGTGATCCCTATTAAAAGATCTTCCAACCCTGATAGGAGTTGTTCATTACAATACAGTAGTATAGTGACCTAGTTAAGGGTTGGACCCTATTAGGAGTCTTTTACAATAACCCTGTTAGGGGTGGTGGACTCACTGTCTAAGTGGTGAAGGCTACAACCTTCTGGTTATTTGATACACACTGTATCAACAAGGTGAACTGGTGTTTGTCACACTACTTGTCTGATCAGTTCCTTTTGTGCACCGATGCTTTAACCTCTTGTAAAGCACTACAAAAATCTTATCTATATTCTGAAAGCTTCTACTTTAATATCTATAATATCAACATATGATAAATATAGCTCTGCTGCTTTAACACTCTGCTCTGCTTTTCTTATCTCTGGCTTTCACAACTCTTCTTATCACAAATGACCTTCTATAAGTACATACACCAAGTATGAGATCAT
>MU224611.1:328823-340623 GCA_018584345.1 Thuja plicata | reverse complement strand
TCAAGATTTTGCTCAAGCATCCATTGTTCTCAAGCTCTTAAGGTGTTCAAGTCTTCTTCTCAAGCATTCAAGTGCTCCATTGAAGATCAAGGATTCAAGCTTTCAAGCCTTTGAAGGGATTAGGTGCCGACATTCAAGATTCATCATTCAAATCCTAGATCTAGCCATCATGGTGGTGTGATCTTCCTTCAAGATCCTTGGTGCCTCTTCAAGAGTCTTTCATCATTTCTTCAAAGTGGATTTCAAGCATACAGTCATGGAGGTTTATGGTTCATATTGAGTTCATAGTTTCATACTTACATACTTGCATACATTTGAATTTCAATTACATGGCTATTGAATATCATAGCTTCATTGTTAGATTCAATTCTACAACTTGCTAGCATTCTGTACTTTATTGATTTCAAGGTTAATTCCTAAAATGGGGTTTGACTAAGGAAAACCCCTCCCCCCACAACAAAACAATCTCCTTTTTCTTGCAGATACAGGTACATAACAGTGGATTTGAACCCAAATCTAGATACCCTTTTCAACAAACTTTTGGGATCCGCGAACAAAGTCACTTTTGGATCTATGCAGGTCAGGGTCGACATTATTGGGTCAGGGTTGACATTTGTGGGTCAAGGTTGAACTTTTTCATAAGATGACATCAGAACAAAATATGATTTTTGGGTTTTGTTCATCTCTGCGTTTTGGTTCGGTATCAACTGTCAATTTTTCCAGAAACAGTCTACAGACCTCAGAAAACAACATTCTTTGATCTACAATATTTCAAGGTTAGTTCATTTCTCAGATCTTTCCAATTACATTCATATATTATTTCTATATATATAAATTACAAAATTTAAGGTATCTCCTTTGTTATTTTCCTTTCCAAATAGTTGATTCTTTTGTGCATTAACCCTTCTCTTGGGTTGATCAACTTGGATCTCCCATTTGTGCATTTGGGAATAGAAAAGGAACATCTTATCTTCTCCTTAATCACAATTGCAATACATAATCAGTTCAATTCAATCTAGGTAATTCAAAGAACAATCTACACCTTAACACCTTATATTTCAAGATAATCAATTCACAAACAATCTATAAATCAAATCAATCATTTCTATACTTTATCTATTACATTTTAGTAACAACATTCTATTTCATATCTTACAGGGGTATATCAAATTTGACTACAAGTTCCTCCCAAGTTATCAGTTTCTCATTTTCAATGATGTCTGAGAAGTAGTTGATGCCTAGTGAGTTCCATTTCTTAGTAGAGCATCCCTACAATTGGGCTAGGGGCTTATCCCATTTACATAGGTTCCACTAGATGGACCTTTACCCTCACATATTTTTTTCCTGATCCAGCAAGTTTTTCATTGTCACATTGGTTCTGATCTCCTCCCACCCCTTCCATATAGATTGAAACACCTCAAAGCCTGTCACTACCACCTTGAAATTCCCAGCCATGAGATCAATGCTAGGTAGGTTCTTCCAGTGCTTGGCATGTGCCAGGGTGCCTTTACTGATGTTGTTCCTGACAAGAATCTTACAAGGTTCATCTCCTTGAGCTTCTTTGGCTATCCATTTGATAGCAAGTGAAATGCCCTGCCACCTTAGGTCCTTCAGTCCTAAACCCCCTTATGCAGTAGCCCTAGTGCACTAATCCCATCTGACAGCATGAGCTTTCTTATTGCCTTTACCATCCAATCATAGGTAATATATGATAGACTTGTGAATGAAGTTGATCTAAGATTGGTTGAAGAGCCATGTTGAGGAGTAGTAAATATGATAGGCAGTCAGAATCTTCTAGCATAGTTGGATCCTCCCTGCCAATGATATGAACTTGTTGTTCTAATTATTCAACTTCCCTTGTATCTTGTCCTTCACCCAACCCCACATATTATTGAGGCCTGGTTTAATAGAAAAAGGAATGCCTAGGTATCTAACTTGGTGCAGGGGTCCTCCCCAAGAAAAACCAAATTGTTGGCACCATGCTGGAGGTGTTTCCTCCCATCCTAGAAGGGTTGATTTAGTGATGGACACCTTATTGTCCAAGGCTGAGTAGAAGAGGTCTAGTTTATCCACAAGGTGTTTAAAGTTGTTTTCACACATCTCAACCATAAGGAAGGTTTCATCTACAAACTGTACATTAATTAGTTCCTTATCATTTGGTATTCTGACTCCCATAACCTTTGGGGAGATGGAGGTGTCTCTCTGAATGTAGAATAAGGAGTCGGCTGCTATGAAAAACAAGGTCAGGGCTAGTGGGAAGCCTTGTCTTATAGACCTGGTTAGGGGGAAGGGTTCAAATCTCACCCCTTTCACTTCTACTACATTCATATCACCCTTCTTTAGAGTGAGCACCATGTGAGTTAATTTCATAGGAAAGCTTAGAGCTTCTAACATTGTGGCAATAAACTGCCATTCAATCCTATCATATGCCTTCTCATAGTCAATAAGGACATACTGATCTGCTGTCCAGATCTTTTAGCCCATTCCATAGACTCCCAACAGGTAATGAGGTTCTCCAGAATGTACCTCCCCTTCACAAATCCAGTTTGGGTGGGGTCGATTACTTTGGGTAGGATATCTACCAGTCTTCTTGCAAGAACTTTGGCCAAGATTTTGTAGGAAACATTTAGGAGGGTAATAGGGAACCAATTCTTAATAAGAGTTTTATCACCCTCCTTGGGTATAAGTTTAATGCAACTAGTATTGATTACTGATCTCAGTGATCCTGTTTCAAAAGCCTCCTCATACACCTGAAGAAGGTCTTGCCCAATCCATTCTATGTTGTCCTTGTAGAATTCGATGGGAAGTCCATCCAGTCCAGGGGCCTTCTCATTTCTCATGTGTTCTATGGCCTCATTAATCTCCTCCACTGAGATCGACCTGCTCAAAGATGTAGAGTCTTCCTCCAAGAGTTGGGGGGATGATATTCTTGATCTTGTTCCTCCTCTCCACCATCTCTATGCCAGACTCTTCAGTTGCAAACAATTTGGTATAGTAATTCACAAAAGCTTGAAGAATGTCTTCCTGAGAGGTTAGGGTGTCATCCTCCAGACATATGCACTCAATTCTATTCTTGGCCTCCTTAGCCTTTAGGAGTTGGAAGAAGAATCTGGATCCCCTATCCCCTTTGTTGATCTAGTTGGCTCGAGCCCTAATTTTAGCACCAATGATCTTGTGCTGCTGCATTTTTCTTACTGAGTCCCTGGCCCAAACTTGGCTGAGTCTAGTTTCCTCATCAGTTGGATCTTGTTGGCATCTATGCTATGTTTGACAAAGTTTAGTTTGTAATTCTGATTCCAGTCTCCTTGAGTCTTTAGCCCTTTTCTTTCCAACCACTTGGAATATAGTTTTCCAGCTATAAGTGCATTGGTTCCATTTATTAATAGCATTCTGATGCTTGGTCACCCCATGATTGAACCATCTAATGATGAGTATATTTGCTTGGATTTCCTTGTTCCTCAATAGTGTTGTATTAAGGGAAAATGATTTCCCTCCTCTTCTATTGATAGGGGAGATTTCTAATTGAAATATGGAGCAAACAATAGGGTGGTAGTCTGAAAGGGAGTATGAGACCACTCTTACACAGTCTCCATTACTCTCCTTCCTAAAACTGAAAAAGTATCTATTAACATAGACCCTATCTAGCCTATAGTAAATCCTTTTGTTCCCCTTGTGGTAGTTGGACTAGGTATGCCAGATTCCATGGAATTATTTTCTCTGTCCTGCTAGTGGGTCATAAATCCTGAGCTTACAAGTCATCTTAGTCCAGATGTATTTCTCATTTTCTTTCCAATCCATCCTAGACCCTCCTCCTTTATTCGGTGGGGACTCCACCATGTTGAAGTCCCCTGCTACTACCCAGGGAATATCCTTCATGCTACACATCCACTCCCATAGTTTAATTCTATCAAGGTGGTCATTTGGCGCATACACAAAATAAATTCCAAATTCTACATTGTTATGTGAAAGGTTGACCCATACAATCATGTTGCATGGTGAGCACCCCCATTCTACAACTTTACTAGCCCATTTGGGATGTATGAGTATGGCACTCCCTCCCTTTCCTTTTTGATGATTGGTAAACACACTTCTTTCACTTTGCCATATGCACTTTAGGGAAATATCCAAGGAAAATCTGACTGCTTTGATTTCTTGGAGCAAAAGGAAGTATACTCCTTTATGCATTCTAATGAATCTCTTAACTATGTACTTCCTGTTTGGGGACTCCAGCCTCCTCACATTCCAAGGTGCAGGTTTAAAGTCCATAGTATACCTAGGAGTCCTCATCCATAGGAGTCTGGAAGCTCTTGAAACAATTGGGGAGGTTTCTCTTTTGTATTTTTAGTGGCTTAATACTGGATATATGGTTGGGAGGTTTTCCTCTCTTCCTCTTAATATTGGGAGTCCCTCCATCTTCCTTAGGAATATCCCCCCTCCCCAAATGGTCCAAAATTGGCATCTTGGATTTGGGTTTTCTGACTTTATTTTTAACCTTGAAATTATAATCAAAAGGCCAATTCCATCCCTTTAATCTCCCCTTCCTCCATTTCTTCATCCTCCCTGCTATCCTTGGGGGGGTCCTCCTTCTCTTCCTCATAGAGGCTCTTCACAGGCAGGAGAGGATTCTCCATCAAAGGAGGCCCGTGATTAGAAGGGGCATGGATTACAGTAATAGACACATTTTTAAGTCTATCCTCCTTTCCATAGGCATCCTTGATGGATTCCAGGGCACTATATACACAGCTAGTGGAGGAATTCGCTAAGTTCTGGTCTGTACACTCTGGATGGAGTGATCTAGAGTCCCTACATGGAGCAATAGGAGCCCTCCTCCTATGTGCTAAGATCATCTTGATCTTGTCAAGGACAATTTTTTGGGCATTCAAGATTCTGTGTTTTGGTGCAGGGGTCACTGGCTTCAACCCAAAATCCAAGCTCTCTACTTGCGGGAGGTCCACTAACTCTTCAATTCTCAAGTTAGAGGGAGGGATCCCACTGATCTCATCATTAAAGGTCATTTTGAGTGCCTCCAAGGATGCTTCAATAAAATTAGATGGGGCTGGTATGCTAAAATCAAGGTTTTTAGAGCTCCCAGGATGGGGAGCATGTGAGCCTGTTTTATCCATGCCTAGTTTAGTGACATTTTTTCTTACTGCATTGGTTTTTGGGGAGTTTTCTTTCTATTTAATAGCTACCACTCATGCCTCATGTGGCCTTCCCTTCTACAAAGGAAGCATGAATTAAGTCCTCCTAGGAAGGAGATTGGGCAGTTATAATTGTGTCCATTTAGGTCAAAGACAATTTCTCCCAAGAGGTCAATCCCCGGGTTAATCATGATCAGAACCCTAGCGTCTGTTTGAGGAAGAAACACATCAGTTTTATCCACTCTGAGGAGCGTGTTGAAGGGTTATAGGGCTTGGGGGATAATATTCTAGAGGAACGATGGGATGCTACCCATGGTAATCCAACAAGGGCTCAAAAGAGCCAATACTTCATTATAGGCCGCGTTGGGCGACCATGGCAATGCCCTAAAGTTGGCATTGCCTATCTTCCAGAATTGTCTGGTAATGATCTCTTTCTGAGATTTAGGGATTTTAAGGAAAATTATAAATAGTCCTTTCTAGACCATGCAAAGAAAGGAGAAGTGATACCCAAGTTTTTTCCCCCACACATTGTGTAGCCAGCCATTGAGGAAGGTTCTCGACAGAAGTTTATGAACATCTTGGGCTGCTAGAAAGATTGCAGTATTTCTAAGAGAGTCCTTTTCTTTCTCTATAGAAATTAACATATAAGAATTAGGTTTAATTATAGATACAGTAGTAGGACTAGCTTTCTCACCTCCATTGTTGATTCCACCTCCTACTTGGGTCGTTTGTCCGCCATCAATAATGAATCTGGCCTCCTGCGGTATAACTGCTTCCTTGCTCACCACTTGTTTGAATGTTTTTCCTTGGTCATAAAAGTCAACACCAGGAGAATGAGGAGTCATGGTTGGGTTTAGGGTAGATAATAGAGAGCTGCATTGAATGCTTTTCAAGCTGAGAGGCCACATGCATCTGCAACCTACAAGTTGCAGAGTCATTCCAAATGGGTTTTAGTTTTTAACACCCAGATTTCAAAAGAGACCCTTTGAACCTTTATTGGTGTTTGGGGTGTAAGGTAAAAAGGATATATGAATCATTCCAGAGTCATTATTTGTTACAAGACCAAATTATTTCCAGTCTACTAACTTATGAATTTTAGTCATTGAATATGTAACTGTTATTGATGGAATGTATGGACAATAAATTTAAGGAACATTGAAACCATTGTGGTATTTGGAGACTACAAAGAACATCTAGTTCATACCGCATGATGTCATGGTTCTGTTTATGTATAACATGACAATTATATATATGTTCTTCTACTTATCCATTGGGATTCCTCGTAAAGGTACAGATTAAAGGGGATAAAAAGTATATTTCATGTCAAGGAAATTAAGGTTGTAAAAGGTGTTTGATCAGTACATTTTGGTTTCTATCCCTGATTTTGTGTATTACAGGCAGAGAAGACAAAGATTTGGTAGTTTAGGCAGATTGATACATTTCTAATTTGTTACTTCCTTCCACTAAGAATCAAGAACCTAACAAGATCATACATTACATGCTTTGTTCATATTCCTTTTGTGTTGAAGACAAAGGTCCTATAGAGCCTTGAATAATTCATTGAGTATGGGATTATGTGGACATGGTACATTGGTATTTAACTATCTGATATACACATTGGAACTTCTATTCTTGGATACTTTTTTTTCATCAACGTCATGCAAAGAATCTATGTTGTGTCCTGGATCAAAGGAGTCTCTTTATGATAGTATAATGAGTATGGTGAATAATTCCTTAGTGGGATGGTTGGAAGGTATGTTAGAGTGAGGGGTGAATTTACGACCAATCTATTTGCTGATAAGAACTAAAGTCATTAAGGTTTGATGTTGTACTGGAAGATATGATAATGAAGGGTTCTTTGAATCATGAAGGGTGTTGAGGGCATAGTAATGAGGTGTGAAGTTTTTCTTGAGTGCCTTGAAGATGTTTGGAGTTTACAAAAGTAAGGAAGGTTGTTGGGTGAATATTGATCCTTTTTGAGTCTATTTGTGAAGTCAAAGTTGTTGAAAATTTATGTATTGAAGCTATTTTGTAGTCCATTGATCTTATGTGCCCTAAGTAGTCTTGATTTCTATTGATGGCATTGATGGTCTTGATTTTTTTTTATTATAAGGACCACACACTCTTTTTGGCATGACTACTCCCTTTCATTTTAGCCTAGAAAATATGCAATATCCCTTCACCTATATCATTTATTTCTTTGAATAGTGATTTTTCCTGTGTGACCTCAAACCTTTATTTCTATAGGCACTCCTCTATCCTAAGAAGCTAAGCTCATCCTTCTTTGATTGTGATCTTTAAATTTGTTATTTGGCTACTCCTTTATCATCAAAATTGTTGGCTCTTGTTGCATTTTCCATCATATGTTGACATATTCACATTGTTCCCATGTTCAATCACATAGAGTAGCTATCCTTTTCAACTTTCCACCACGATTTAAAGGGGCTATCCTACCTTATGATTGCATACATTTAGTTGTACTTCCTCACTTCTGTCTATCATCTTGACTATCTCTTTGTCCCTTGGTCATTGTGTGGAGCTCTTTGTTGTCCATGCTATGCCCTTCAATAGACTGGGTATTCATGTTTCTTTCATTCTTCTTCATGGACTATCCTAACAGAGCTTACATGACTTTATTGTGACCACCCCTGTGCTCATTATGACATCTTCTTGAAACTTGTTTACTGTCTATTATCTTTCAAGATATATGTTCGCTCTTTTGCTATTTTCTAAAGCCCTTCATGACTGTCTTGTCTCCTTTAATACCACTATGATAATTTTTATTTTGTTTTCTTATAAAAAACTATAACTAAGACCTTTGATATTTCAAGATACAGTTTCAGTTCAATTTGTTCCACTGAATCTTGTGGAATTGTTAGTGCACACCACGTTGCAACTGTGAACTTGCAAGTTGCAATCAGATGTAGATACTTATTTAGATAGATAATGATAATTATGAATATTTGTGATGGTTTAGCTTATTTTCAGCTTAAGAAATAATTTAATCTTGCAATCCTATGGAAAATCATGTCATTTCAAGGCACTATACAAATATTCCATGTTAAAAAGTTACAACTCCCTAGAAAAGCACCATGTAATAAGATACTGCCCCGTATTTGAATAGATGAAGATCAGTGTAGCAAGTCACGAGTCAAGTGAGCAAAGAAAAATCAAAGGAACTGTTACATGCCAAGAAAGAAGTATGAATACACCACCGTATGGAAGGCTGTGAAGAAAATAGAAGATTGTGTTCATAGCTTCATTCTAGAAGATGATCTTGGTAAAGTTTGCATACTCTATGTCTTTGTTGGGAAGAGTATTGAAACAATCGCTGAAAAGAAATTGCCAAAGTCTAATTAAGGCACAAAAATTCTAGGCATGTACGTAACAAAGACCTAGATACTATTTTTAGTACTCATGATCAGACTTCTAGAATGAATCTACAAACACAATCTTTTATTTTCTTCACAACCTTCCATATAGTGGTGTGTTCACACTTCTTGCTTGGCATGTGACTATTCCTATGAGCATTTATTTCTTTGTAAATATTTGTTGTGCGATCATAGACCAAGTGAAGAAGACATTCATTTGTCTTAGCTTATGAAGCATTATTTTGAGTATTCAATAAAGAATCTATTTTCCAGGTGTGGCTGTGTTTTTCCCACAAGTAGGAGGGTTTTCCCAAGGTAAATAATTGAGTCACATGTTCTTATTCTTTTCTGTGTTTCCATATATTTCATTTTGGTTCAAAATTTAAAATTTTTTAATGATGTATTATATTTTTATTTCTTAGTTACCAATGAGATTCTTATCATTATTTTTTGCACTAAAATTATGACGACGTTCCATCCTCAATAATATTGTGTTAACCTAACTGTTTCTTCAATTCTGTTATTTGAGTAGTAGCCTACCTTTGTAAATTGTAAACAAAAAATGGTATTGTAGTTGTGACTATTTTAATTTCTCTCAAGTGCAATAAATGACAACATGATTTCTTCTTGATTACCTAATGCCCATTATTTTTCACCATCTATAGGAACTATTCACATAGGAGATTACTACAATGTTCAAGTTCTAAACAACATCTCTGAAGAAATGGAGAACTGGGAAAAAGTGGGTTTGCAACCACTATTCAGGAATCAAAGACTCAAAGTAGATGATGATATGTTTGATGATCTCTTTTTTGCTTGATCTCTGCAAGAGAACAATTTATCTTTTCTTTAGCCTTCATGTCGATGATAGGTATATTAGTGTCAATTTTAAAAGGGAGTCTTCATATATGGATTTGTCCAATTTCATGTTGTTTATGACTACAAAATCTTTTTGTTTGTATGGCGAAATCACACTTAGCATACCAATTATTATTTTTCTTAAGTACAATACCACAAGCTCCAATTTCTTTTTCTTCAAATGGCAGGGTCTCCAGTTTCCTGCAGATCTTGTTTATCTATTATTTTCTTCCCAATTTTGTGTTTTGTATTATAGGAGGCACATAAACTACTTCAACATGCAGATAAGACTCTTAAGACAATGCCAATAGAGTTTGCTAAATTTCAGGTAAATATGTAATAAATGCTTTGAGGGGTTAGTTGTCTTTATTTTTTAGTTTTGATGTCA
Source organism: Thuja plicata (assembly GCA_018584345.1). Taxonomy (NCBI): domain Eukaryota; kingdom Viridiplantae; phylum Streptophyta; class Pinopsida; order Cupressales; family Cupressaceae; genus Thuja; species Thuja plicata. The sequence goes on along the minus strand of MU224611.1, from coordinate 330,865 downwards.
AAATTGTCAATTCACTAAATTTTATTCATTATATAAATGCACCACTTTGCAATTAAAATTGAAAAAAAATCCTTTATGTGAGTAGTCAATTGTTTTAATCACAACATTATTTTCTCATTTTTTATCGAGTGTGCATGGATATATTTCTCACGAGCCAATTATATGTCGATATTGCATCAATAATAGTTATTAATTCCAAGGAGTACTAGTGGATAGGTACTTTGGTTGATTACTATAAATTTTTCATCATATCCAATGTGAGGCTTATAATAGACTATTGTCACAAGGCATTGTTTACCACTCTCTTCAAGACAATGTCTGATGACATGTAACTGATTGAATGTTTAAAGATGTTAAGTTGATCACCGAAATGCAGAAGGATAATGCAAGACATTAAATCAGTTAATAGATTGTATTGTCATTGATGTCAACTTGATATAATCTAATTGGTTATAATCAAAGTGTCAAAGACTTCAGGGAATCAGAGAGAAAAAGATTATGCTTTCTGTAATGCATAAAATACAAGTATTCACAAAGTGACTTCAAACACCGACGGTCAGTGGAACCCGACGGATAGAGATCATCGACAGTCAAGTCACAATGATGCCTGAGCAAGAACACTGATGAGCATTATCGATGAGAAGAATCACAAGCATACCCGATGGCCAGAAACATAGTATAAACCGACAAAGAAGCCTGAGGAGAACTGGAGTGTTGACCGACACTATCAGAGAGTTAAAAACAAAAATAACTGGAGTTCACAAATGACAAAATATCTAGCTGGTAGAACTAAATATATAATCAAATGGTAGTTATCATTTTTTTCATCGACAAGATAAGCCAAAGATAAGTACATGATTTAAAGTTGATTTGTCCAGTTGGCAAGAAGTTCTCAGTGAGATAAAACAAGAGTTTTGATTTAAATCTAATTGGCAAGAATTGTGGATCATGCCAAGATCAAGAAAATAAAGAACCTAACAACGATGATATCATGTCTATAAAGAGACAAATAAATTCTTTATGAATTGGTGTGGGTGAATGAATGAAAGAGAGGATGCTAAAGAGAAACTGATGAAGAGAAAATTCATACAGTGTTGATCAACAAGATGAGGAAAGAGCTAAAGAATTCTGCGGACACCGAGTAACAAAGCATAGCATCACCGAGTAGAATCAAAGTGGAGCAAAGGTATAATAGAGATATATTGATCAGATTATTTTATGAGATTACAATAGATCTGAAAATTTGCAAGTATAAGTTGTATATGTGAATAGATCATACTATTTCAGTTTAACCATTGATTTAAAAAGTCTCTTAACCGAGCGGGATTTGAATATCCTTTCTATATTGAGATACATCTAATGGAGTATCAAAAAGTTTGATGATGAAGATAGCATGAGATGCCAGATACCTATTGATAGGACAAGTGAGTCTTTGATCAAGGATGGTAGCATAGAGATGCCCGATACCAAGTGACAGACTAAAATTTTAAATCCTCTAACAAGGTCACACCTAATAGTGTGTTTGTAACCTTTAATAGGGTTGGCTCTTCACTGAGCTCACTTTAGAAGAGTGAAAATTTTGGGTTACCGGTCCCAAGTTTTTTTTCCCTTAATAGGGTTTCCAAGTTAAAAATCCATATGTCAATGTGTTTATGAGTCATTACTTTAGTGTTTTGCATTAAACTTAACTTAATTGGATTGATCGGTATACTCTAGATAATTTACTGTCTTTTGGTAAATTAACAAACTGCTTTTTGGTAAACATACAGTAGAAAGTTTTACAAAGCATTTAGAGGAGTAGTAATTTGAAATAAGTATTTGGAGGCATTCATCTTATAGGACTGAAGATAACTAGAGGCTTAATACTGTGGTACTAAGTTTTAAGGGTTGATTACTAAAATATTTTTGAGGCCACTGATTCACCCCCCCTCTTAGTTATTACTAACAATTGGTATCAGAGCTTGTGTGCTTAGAAAGGGAGTTTAACAGCTCAAGCAAAAGATCACAAGATGAACAGACGAGATGTGCCCAAGTTGAATAAA
>MU224611.1:280089-298225 GCA_018584345.1 Thuja plicata | reverse complement strand
GAAAATCCACATATCACTTACATTGCAGCTTCTCTCAGTGATCAAGAAAAGAAAGACATGATAGCATTTTTACATAAGCACAAAATCAACTTTGCCTGGACTTACAAAGACATGCCTGGGCTTGATATAGATCTCATTATGCATCATCTTGCGGTAAATCCAAATGGATGCCACATGAGCTCCACCTCATCCAAGCCCTCTCTCTCCTCCAAAAGCTCTATAAATAGAGGCCTTTCTCAAGAGCAAAGCATCTCTCATTTATGCATTGTTATCATGTTAGTATAGCTCTAGAAATTCTTACTGCATTTTATGTTCATGCTCATTAGTTTATAGTTGAATTTAGAAATTACATGTTAGGATAATGGCAAATGAACTTATTTCTATTGTCTTATGCATATCATCTTAGCTTAGTCTTTGAATCTTCATCATAGTATAGCTTTTGCATTCATCAAATCATTGTGATGGCTTGAGACAAGCTCCTCATACTTGTTCTTGAGCTTTTCACTCTTTTAGCTTGCATTGTTATCAATAGTGAGATTTAATATATTGTGTTGGGAGAGCACACCCACAAACCTCTGTAAGAGCAAATCAACAAGGCTTGGGTGCACTTGTTTGGCTCATCGGAGGTTGTGATGAATCTCTACTTGTTATTTAATAGTATTCTTTAGATATGTATGATGTTGTTATTTAATGTTTATCTCTAATATTTGCATGTCTGAGCGTGCTCCCAACAGGTTAGGTTTCATTGCATACAGTTTTAACCTTTGCACACTTGAGAATTGGACATCTAAAACTCTAAAGAGCTCTATAGTGCTAGAATTTGTACCATAATTAACTTGATTGATTGAAGCCTCGTGATTTTTCATGTGCATACCCCATTCAATATTAGGGCTTTGGTGTTAGGGTTTTTCAAGTAGGCACCTTCACCTTTTTCTTGTCTTTTCTCAAAATTTTCTTTCTTGTTTGTGTATTTGTGCTAAGGTTATCTTTCAAAGAGCTTGACCCCCTTCTCTATGTTTTTTTATCCTTTTTTGTTTGTTTTGTTGGGCCCTTTGAGGGTTCTACCCTCATTACTTGTCAAAATCAAGCTATTGCTATTCGCTATTTTTTGTTTTGACCTAGCAAGGTTCTTGATTCCATGCATCCTCTAAGGTAGATTGTAAACAAAAGGCCTTGGGTTTGCATTATCAACCCTTTAAAACCAAACATAACCTACAAAAACCTATTGTAAATCATCCTTTAGGATGCCATGTGATTAATACATGTAAAAAAAATTAATGGAGACGATTTTGATTTTTCGAAGTACTTATTCTTGCACAGAGCATAGACTTGAAAAGGTTAAGTGTCTCAATGATAGACAATCATAGGTGTACCTTACAATATTCATCAAAGAACAAAGTTAAAACATCCAGTAACCCCAACATCTGATCCTACCAAACTCCTAATATACTTGATACTTAATTGAGTTTCATGGATTGGGGAGAGATTGTCAATGTTAGAGGTGTGGAGAAGGGAAATCACCACCCTCGAGATTGACAAAATCCCAAGGAGCAAAGTGGCACTCATACCACCTCTCTTCCACTAGTGCTCTAGTGAGCTAGGGTGATCAAGACAACTTAATTAATGAATATGGATTTAAGACTTAAATGAAATATAATAAATAATAAATAGATTGAATTAGCTAAGTTATGCTAAGAGATAAAAATATTTAGATTACTAGAAAAGAAATTGATAACTACCAAGATTAACTACTTTGCTTTGTGAGCTCACTATCTTGGACACCAGCGTGAGTCTAGGGCTATAGTGTGGATACACAATGATGGTACACCATGCATATGTCTTATGTGAACAAAGCAAAAAGAAAATAATAGAAAAATGAGACACTAATTTAAATTGACATAATAAAACTACACTACCAACATAAAATGAGAAGTACAATTATAATATGGAAATGATGAAGATACGAGTAAACAAAGAATAAAGAATGTTAGGATCAAGAAACACTGGGGGGTGAATTAGTGTTGTAGAACTTTTAATTAACTTTAAGTAATTTAAACTTAACCATGCAATAACTGAAATGAAGAGAACATAAGCATAAAGTAAATAACTCATAACACCATGATTTGTAGCTAGAATACCAAAAATGTTAATACAAGTCTGATTAAATGAGAGGGGATGGGTGAATCAGTAATCCAAAAATTCACCTATTTCAACTTCTTTAAGATCTATGCACCAAAAAATTCAATATCATCTAACATAAGTAGAAATTTCAATGCATACATCCATAAGTAATCAACCACACAATGTAAACACCATATTTATCTCGTGGAAACCCAAATGGGAAAAAACCACGGTGTGAGATGATACCTACAAAATCTGTACTCTTCTAGAATAAGCCCTGTTAGGAGCTTACCATGTTAAAGGTTCATAAAACATTGTTAGGTGTTACCCCGTTAAGGGATTTTAATTTAGATCTGTTATGATCTTTTCCATATTAGGAGAAGCCTTGTTAGATGACTTAGAACACAAATTAATATGTCACCTTGTTAGAGGATTTACAATAAAGATCTGTTAGAATCCACCCTATTAAGGGGTTTCACCATTATAATGATTAGAAAGCAACATATAAAATGATCTGTAAAAATTGTAGTACCTCTAGATATTCAAATCCTTTTAAGCTCTAAAAATCATCTTCATACTCTCCAATCTTCCATATCTTGATCACACTTGATTCCTTTTCTTTCTCTATCACCAAATCCTCCTTCTATTCACAAACAAATCTCTTTCTTCTTCTTCAACTATTCCACTATATAGATTTACTTCCACCGACTTAAAATAAACCATAGATCTGAGATATGAATGATCTAGATCATCTTAGGTAAGATACAATGTATCTAACCACTCATAAAATGTTTTCCTTTGACCGTGTCGACTTGAACATAGATTTTATCTTTGTAGTTAAGTCATTTTCAAAAATTCGTTTGACCAAAAGAAACATCTTGAAGAATCCACCTCAAACGCATACCTCAATCAATGTGATGTCAAGTAAGTCCCACAAATCACAGGACTCTCTTATCACTTTAAAAAAATCATCACTAATCCTATTTCCACTTCTAATTCCTTCACCGATCTATGAATCTTCATAGCTAGTTAAAGAACTCTGTCTTGTTTACCTGTTCATTCTGTTAATACCACTTCTAGTCAAATAAACTAGTTGTACTGGTCAACAATATGAGTCATGATCCCAAATATAATATCTTGATATTTTTTACAACTATATCCTATGACTGCTCCATCAAATACTTTATTGGTTTGAGATAACATTCAAATCACTTATTGGCTGTCACTGACGGTTTTAGCATTTACCCAGTTTGACTTCAATCAAACCTAACCTACTCAATTCTTCATATCAAGAGTCATGATAGAAAAGTTAACATCACAAAAAATGATGTATACTTCCATTAGAATAGAAAATTTAGAAACATACTGAAACTCATGATTCACTTACACAATGTCTGGTAACATACTGAAAACACTAAGTCATTCAATTCACATTAATGATAACCAAATAATTAATTCACCTGTCATCAAATCTGTACCAATCTTCATCAATGCAATACTTAGCATCACTGCATCATTTATGCTAACAAACTCCCCCTTTGGAATTGATGGCAACACTCTTATCTACACAACACATAAGTTGTTTCCTTGGAAACACTCTTACCTTCTCCTACCTTTTGAATTTTGATTGATATCACGTTGTTGATTTCATGACCGCACTTTGTTTCTCTAATGGAAATCTTTGTACTGACTTTTGAAAAATGTTTCCACTTCTGTCTATACCTCTAATCATACATCTTCTCACTCAGTCATACTAATTCATAATCTTCATATACTCCCCCTTTCATATTAATATTTTATGTTCTTCTCTGGTTTGCATACATATTCTCCCCTTATAAGAAATACATATTCTCCCCCTTTGACAACAATATCAAATTTCATATTCTCCCCCTGTGATAGAAATGCCAAAGATGTCAAATCATTCATGCATCTCTGAGTACACTTGATTGATCCTTGCATGTTCTTTCATTATCACTACATTACAACATCATACTTAAGACTTATCCCCCATGGATTTGTCCACCACTACATCAATTCATACAAATAATTTTCTAATAAATACATATGCACTGATGCAATTAGAATCACCCTCTAATTAACTTCAGATAGGGGAATAACCCCTAATCTACCTCTAAGATACTCAAAGGTATCTTTTGGTAATGACTTGGTGAATATATCAGCAACTTGTTCTTTAGTAGACACATAGTCAAGCCTTACCTCCATCTCTTGTACCTATTCTCTTAAGAATGGTATTTTATTGCAATGTGCTTGGTCTTTGAGTGCATCACTGGATTCTTAGAAATATTTATTGCACTAGTGTTAACACAATAGATAACAATTGGTTCAATGATCTTCTCATGAATTCCCTCAAGAATATTTTTTATCCATACAACTTGTTGATAGTTAAGAGAAGCTGCAACATAATCTACCTCTGCAGTAGATTGATAAATACAGTTATGCTTTTTACTAGTCCAGGAGACTAATCTTTCACCGATAAAGAATGCTCCACCACTTGCGCTCTTCCTATCATCAACATTTCCTATCTAATCTGTATCGGTAAACACATTCAAAGAAAAATCTCCATCCTTACCATACCATAAGCCATAATCTTTAGTTCATTTGAGATATTTGAAGATCCTCTTTACTACAACTAAATGTGAGTCCTTTGAGTTTGATGAAAACCTTGCAACAATACCAACGACATGTGCAATATCCAGACTACTATGCACAACATACTATAATTTACCGATCATGGATCTATATATAGTTTCATTTACCTCTTTTGATTCATCCTCCTTAGATAATTTGCAACATGTGACCATAGGTGTTCCCATTGGTTTTGAGTCTTCCATGCCAATTTTTTTTTGAATCTCCTTCACATACTTTTATTGACTTATGTATATCCCTTTGTTTATCTGTTGTACTTGAAGTCCAATAAGGAATTTGATTTCTCCTATCATGGACATTTCAAATTCCTTCCTCATTTCTTTTGCAAATGACCTGCTTAATGCTTAATTTCCACCAAATATTATACCATCAACAAAAATCTCAGCAATCAATGTTATGAATTCACTTTCAGATTTTAGATATACATTGCTATTGTCACTAGTTCTTGTAAAACTTGTTGTGGGTCCACAACACACAACCCATTTTGGCCACTTGGACATGGGGCCCCCTTCTTTTTTGTTGTTTCTGTATTGTTAGAAAATGGAATAATTTCCATTTTGGACTGGTTTAGTCCTCTGAGTAAGTGGTTTGGTTTCATGTCAAATGCCTTGAATGGGTCTTTGACTTGGATCTAGCTTTTCCCCTGTTCTGCCCTATTTCCCACTTCTCTCTGACCTATTTATGGCATCTTGCTCTGCAAATTTGAGGTTCTTGACCTCAGGGTCAAGGTCGACCTCGACCCTGATGACTTAGGTCAGAGTCAACCTCGACCTTGACCTAGGGTCCAAATTTCAAGTTTCCAAGGTTTCTGGATATCGGGCTTTGGAAAGATTTAATTCCTGCTTCTAGGTCGGCTGTTTCGAACTCTGAAGTAACCAATATTAAAATTATATTTAATATAGGTCCACTTCTATGGGTATAGGACTAATTGGAATTTAATTCTCCTATGTCAGCCTCTCTAGAGATTGTGCCCTAGATTTGTATATAAGGAAGCTTTTCTCCTCTCATTTTCTCTAAGTCTGGAAGCACCTAAAGACAAGCTAAGCTAAGACACAAGAAGATAAAGGATAATCTATTGAAGTAATCATCTACACTCAATAATTCAAGAACATTCAAGCATTAAATTCATCAAGGAGATCCATTTGTATCCATTGAAGGATTCAAAGCTCTCTTGTTGAAGATTTCTCCATCCACATCCATGCAAGCCTCTTCCTATTCCAAGATCCATTCAAGATTGGTGTTGAAGATATAAAGGAAATTGATTTGAGACATCCTACATCCTACATCCTACATTCTACATTCTACATTCATTTGGAACATCCATACTTGTGGATCCAAGGATTCGAATCCTCCACAAGGGTTTCTATACAATCAAGGTGAATTTTTTTATTTACTTTGTTTATCTCTGTAATTTTAATTATATTTTAAGGTCAATTCCAAAACTGGGGTTTTACCAAGGCAAAACCCTCCCCCTAACAAACAAAGCCATTTTTCTTGTAGGTACAAGTATAAGATAGCTAATTACAAAGCATATTCAGATACTCTTTTTGGCCTACTTTCAGGATCCGCGAACAAAATTTCTGTCAAAGCAGTGCAGGTCAAGGTCGGCATAAAAGGTTGTAATTTCACCCCCACATTTGGGTCAAGGTCGACCTAACTAAGAAAAGAAAAATATTTTTGGGTTTTCTCCGTCTCTGTGTTTCTATTCTAGATCCGGTTGCAGAATTCCCCCAAACTCAGTATAGACACTAGAAAACAACAATTTCTAGATATGCTATATTTTGAGGTTAGTACTTGTCTTCAATTCATTTCAATTAAGGTTTTAATCAATTCAAATCTATTACACACTCTTCATCCATAAACCAGGAATGTAATGCTTTCTTCTTTCTTCTTATTTCCAATCGATTGATGCATTTGTGCATTAACCATTTTCTTATGGTTGATCAAAGTGGATCTTTCCTTTGTGAAATTCGGGGCTAGGAGAAGAATCTTACCTTCCCCCAAAACATTTAAATAAATTTCAACAACATAAAATCAACATTCATTTATTCCATTACACATACATTTATCTTACTTTTTTATATCTTACATTTTGGTGAACCCGCTTACGACAACTATTTCTATTGTGTTGTTAGATTTACATTTCATGTTAGATCTTGTATGCATATTAGATTAGCCTTCTTTTATGTTCTTGCATTTACATTTTCTTAGTTTAGTTCATTTACATTGCATTGGTGTATGAGCTTTACTACCTCTAGTCCTACCTATAATATATCGGTTAGAAGAAGTCACCGACTTATGGGTTCTTTTTATCTCGAGTCTTCCTCTCCTTTTCATAGGATCCTGGATGAAAATTTGACCACTCATGATTCCAATCCTTCTACGGAGCATAAATATTCTCACTCATCTCATGATAAGGATGATGCTTTAAGAGTTCCTCCTGAACAAGTCCAAAAACTGTCAACTAAACTTGATAAAATTGAAAATTGGCTTATTCAAGAAAACCATAATCAAGATTCTATTCAAGCTATAGAGGATCTTAAGAAATTCCTTTGTGATAGTGATCAAGGTGTTAATCTCTTGCGTGGTATCATTCATCTTGTGCATTTAAATGTTAAACCTTTAGCTTAAGAAGCTCAAGCTTTAGGATTTACTCCTCCTATCACTAGTGTGGAACCTTCTTCAATTCCTTTACCTAGAAATCCTACTTACACTCCTCCTTTGATGACTACATCTCTTACATTTTCCAATCCTCTAGCTTCAAATATTCCACTTCCATCTTTTCCTGCGAGTATTCCATCGATGTCTCTACCTACCTCACAACCTTCTTACCATAGTGTTCCTTTTACCTATTCCAATCCTCTTCCAACTATGGTTCCAAGTGTTCCACCAGTTGTATCTTCCATTCCCACCACTTCCTACACTTTTCCTAGTGTTCCTAATATTTCTATGCCTCATATTTCTTCTAATGACTCCACAATCATTAGTTTGGCTCAAACTGTGTCCTCTTTACAATAACAACTTGCGTCCTTAACTCAATCCAAGTTTAGTATTCCTACATGTTACATGGGTAGTCCTTTATCCCTAGATATTATTCGTGCTACTGTCCCTTAGCAAGCTGATATTCCTCATCTTGAGAATTACAGTGGTAAGGGAGATCTTGTCACTCATGTTAAAACATTTCAAATCCTTTGTAGTGACTATGCTCATGACCATAGGATTTCAGCCAATTTGTTTGTTAGAACTTTTCATGATAAGGCCTTGCAATGGTATTTTTCCTTGCCTCCTTATTCTATTGATTCTTTTCCAAAACTTGCTAATACCTTTATTCAACAGTTCCAAAATAACATTGGTCCACAAGTGTCCTTAACTGATTTGGCATTGTAAACAAAATACTAAAGAAAATTGATTGAATTTATTGGTAGATTTAAGCATTTTTATGCTCAAATTTCTTATCCTGTTCTTGATATTTATATTCAACATATGTTTATTTCAAATTTTCAAAAGATATTAGAGATAAGATTTTGCTTACTGAATTTACCTCTAATCAAAAAATTTGTGCCGCACTTTATCATTATCAATTACAAGTGAGTCAATTTGAGAGCAACACTCCAATGGCTCCTATTCCAATTGATAAGAGTGATGCTTCTCCTAATCCAAACAAGTTTCAGAAACCTAACAACTATGTCAAGATAAATAAGCAAGAAAATGCAGTTTCTAATCAAGTTTTCGTTGCATCCAACCATGCCACTTCTGCATCCACTTATTTTTGTTTGAATCGTACATTTACTCCTCTTTTTGAATCTTTACATTCTATTATGAGTAAATTTTTGACTGATAATATGATTACTTTGCCTCCTATTCAACCTCTTCTTACTACTACGATGGCATCAAAATCCTTTGATCCCAAAGCCTTTTGTCAATACCATTGTCAGAATGGCCATGATACTGAGAAGTGTTATTCCCTAAAATATAAGGTTCAAGACTTAATTGCTTCTAATGCTTTATCTATTGATAATTTTGATGATAGTGGGAATAAATCTGTCTCTCCTCCTAATCAAAACCTCCAAATCTATATGAATCCTTTGCCTACACATGATACTAATACCATTATTCAACCATCTTCTGTGGATATTATTTATGATTCAAAGATGGATGATCTCAATCATATTTTTAACCATGTGGAGCATGGTGTTTTGTCTCAACCCATCTCTCTACCCCAGCCTCAATCTCAACCTCCTATTCAAGCTCCTCCATCTCAACCTCAACTTCAAGTTCCACCTCAACCTAAGCCTAAACCAAAACCTCAATCTAAACCTTCAAAACAACCTAAGGATAAAAGACCTAGGGAACTCTCGATCACCTTTGATGATTCTGAGACTATTAGGCTCCTGATGGTCCCCTCTACATTTATGCTAGGATTGTTAAGATACCTATGCATGCTTGTCTTGTTGATCCTAATTCCTTAGTCAATGTCATCATTGAAGAAAACCTTTTTATGAAGAACTTACAACATGATTATTATGATACATTTGATGTGTGGATCCAAACTTGTAATGATTTTCTCTATCCATCATTTGGATCTATTAACTTTCCTGTTGAACTTTGTGGTAAAGTTGTGGATACTACCTTCGTTGTTGTTCCTACTTCTGATAAGATTCAAGTTAAGCTTGGTCTGCCTTGGTTGACTGCCATGCGTGCCGTTGCTTCTCCTATCCATAAGTGTATTAAGTTCATTCATGATGAAGAAGTGAAAATGATTAATCATAGTTTATATCAACCTTCTAAGCCTAGAGATTGTGCTCCCTTGACTTCTTTTGGCCTTCGTTACCTAATTCATGTTCTTCTCGACCTGATAACCTTCTTTGCTCATATCAAGCCTATAAACATCACAAGATTCTTGAGTTAAGCATGCCTCAGATAGATCTTAACCATGGTCTTTTGCCTACACCTTCCATACATCCTTTATCCATTGCTTCTAGTTCTGTTAATAAAACTCCTAGTGTTTCTTTTAAGCCTACTAATCATCCTATAGAGCCCGTGAAGGAAGTAGTTGTTGTTCCTCCTAGTTCTCAACATATTTCAAACAAGACAAAATGTAACCAATCTACCAATGAATGTCGTAAGAAGCGTCAGGCTCAAGCTAGGGCCCATCCCTCTATTCTTCAAAGTTCTTTACCTTCTTTTGACCAGCCTATGCTTGATGTGTTGGAAGAATTTAATGTTCATAATGATGTTAAGATGAATGATTATGATGATTCTATTTGCATCTTAGATTCTATTTCGATTAATTTTGATGAAGAAGATATTCTTGATGATCCTACTGATGCTAATGATGAATATGAGACTATTGATCTTGATACTGATTTACCTCATATTCTTTCCACATAATTGATAATTACAACTAGTATCGAACATCGCAATTCTCAAGAGGATCCTTGTTTGGAACTAGCTATTATTTGTACCATGTTGGATATAGTCCCTCTTGCGAGTTTACCACCTTCCATAAATGATATAGACTGAGATGGGGAGAGTAGGTGATGCGCTTGATTGGATTGTCCTTCATGGTAGTCTTTTAAGTGTTTTCCTATTGCATTGTGCTTCTCCCATAATATGTTTGCTAAATGTTTGTTAGATTCTTTTATACGACCCTTGTTACTTTGTTGGTGCAAGATGATAAAGGAATCAAACCTGTTATATTATTCCTCTATATGTATCTCTATTCTTCTATATGTTGTCTTCATGTTATGTTGTACCTATGCTATTATTCATAAATGTTTTCCTTGTGTAGTCCACTTGGATTTGCAACATGGTAGCACTGATTCTTTTTGGTCTCCATGTTGTGGTCCAAAAAGAATCTTCTTCCTAACTCTTGCATTTTATTTCCTCCATTGTGATTGTAGTTCTACTTTTGTTGGGGAATGATGTCAATTCATTTGCAATAATATATATATATACTCCGTGGTAGGTAGATCCCGTCTGTGTTCTCTGTATGTTTATGTGGTATTTCCCTTGATTTGTCTTTTCTTGGGGGCATCTCATAGTGGAAACGTAATCAGTGGAGTTGTTTATGATTCTGTCAAAACCATTGCTCCTATTAAAGTGTTAGCAATGACTTTAACGTGGGGGCATACGCTCTACTCACTTTTTGCACACACACACCTTCAAAATATTTTAAAAACTTAAAACTTTTTTTTCCCTTTATGGATTAGAGACTAAATCTTAAAGCATGGATTTTTACCTTATAGGATCTCTTGGTCCCTCCAGTTTCAATTTACAATGTTTTTATCCCTTAAGGTCGGAAGGTGTCCTTAAGACTAGATCTCTCTATGTTTTGGCTTTTCTCTTTTGGAATAGAATATTCCTAAGGGTAAATACTTGATGGATTGACTAGTGAGTAGCCACATTCACTAGGCGGGTCAAATCCATCTTTCCAGTTGCACTTTTTCCTTGTGTGATTCACAATGGTACATAGGTTCTCATTAGGCAAGGTAATCACACCCTCTCTCTCTTTCTCTTTGACTGGTGATGTCTCTCTTATTGTAATTTTGGGGTTGACAAAGACTTCAGTCCCTGAGGGCTTGTGGATTTCTTTGTCCCTTTGATTTCAATAAGATTATCTTTTCTTTATGATCTCCTTTACCAAGAGTTTGCATCGAGTCCATACACTTGCTAAAGTGGGGGCTAAATGTATATGTATAGTGTGAAAAATGGATCCACACTCTATACAAAGGAGAGGAAGAATACCAAGATTTATCCTCCAATGAGACTCAATTAACTCAAAGGTAAGTGTTGATTCATGATCTATACGAAGGAGATAAATGACTTGGGTTAGGTTCTCCCTCACCTCTAAAAAGAGAGGGTTTAGGAAAAGAGCGATTGAGAATATTTAAAAAGTAAATCTAGAAGACTAATATTGAAATGAAGAAATAAAAAGTACTTATCTCTGAAAAATAATCTGCTGAAAAGCTTGTCAAGCGGTCTCAAAACTATTGTTTTTCGCTATCCTAAACCAAAACTATAAGATCTACAAAACCCAAAAATATTTTTATTTTTTGAGCAAGGTCGACCTTGACCCAAATGCAGGGACACAATTGCACCCCTTTATGTCAACTTTGACCTGCACTGCTCCGAAGGAAATTCTTTTTGCGGATCCTGAAAGTTTCCTAAAAAGGGTATCCAAATCTGCTCTACAACTTCCAAAACATTGACTGTAAATGTTTGAAAATGAAAGGTCAATCTTGACCCTTTATGTTGACCTTGACATGCACTGCTCTGACGAAAATTCTTTCCTCGGATCCTGAAAGTTTGCTGAAAAGGGTATCCGAATCTTCTCTGTAATTTGATGTTCTGTAGCTGTACCTACAAGAAAAATGGTTTTTTTTTTGGGGGGGAGGGGTTTTCCTTGGTCAAACCCCAGTTTTGGAATTAACCTTAAAATATATTTGAAATTGCAGTAATAAACAAAGCAATTAGAACAATTCACCTTGCTTCTGTAGAAACCCTTGTGGAGGATTCGAATCCTTGGATCCACAAGTATGAATGCTCCAAATGGATGTAGAGTGTAGGATGTGGGATGTCTCAAATCAATTGTATTTATATCTTCAACACCAATCTTGAATGGATCTTAGAATAGGAAGAAGCTTGCATGGATGTGGATGGAGAAATCTTCAACAAGAGGGCTCCATAGAGCTTAAATCCTTTAATGGCTACAAATGGATCTCCTTGATAAATTGAATGCTTGAATGTGCTTGAATTATTGAATGTTTGAATGATTGAATGCTTGAGTGTAGATGATCACTTCAATAGATTATCCTTTTGATATTATTGTCTTAGCTTGGCTTTTCTTTACATGTCTTAGAGAAAATGAGAGGAGAAAAGATTTCTTATATACAAATATAGGGCACAAACTTCTAGAGAGGCTAACATAGGAGAATTAAATTCCAATTAGTCCTATACCCATAGAAGTGGACATATATTAAATATAATTTTAAGAGTCGTTACTTCAGAGACCGAAATAGGCCACTCGGAAGTGGGAATTAAATCTTTCCAAAGCCCGACATCTAGAACCCTTGGAAACTTGAAATTTTGACACTGGGTCAGGGTTGAAGTTGACCCTAACCTAGGTCAGGGTCAAGGTTGACCTTGATCTAGTTGAAGGTTGAGGTTGACCTTGATCTTGAGGTCAAGAACCTCAAATTTGTAGAGTAGGATGCGAGAAATAGACCGAAGAGAAGTGGAAAATAGGGCAGAATAGGGGAAAGCCAGATCCAAGTCAAAGACTCATTCAAGGTGTTTGACATGACCCTAAACCACTTAATCAGAGGACTAAACCAGTCCAAAATGAAAGTGCTTCCATTTTTTGATGATACATTTAGCCCCCACTTTAGCAAGAGTATGGACTCGATGCAAACGCTTGGTAAAGGAGATCACACAGAAAAGAAAAACTTATTGAAATCAAAGGGACAAAGAAATCCTCAAGCCCCCAGGGACTCAAGTCCTTGTCAACCCCAAGATTACAATAAGAGAAACATCACCACTCAAATAAAAAGAGATAGGAGTGGCTAGCTCACCCAGTAAGATGTGTGTATCTCATTATGAACCACAAAAGGATAGGATGGCCCACCAAGAAAGCACTTGATAGTCACATATGCGTGAATTTGGGTCTTAGTCTAAAGGTGCAAACACACACACACACACACTTAAATGATCCATTAAGTGGTTAGTGTGTTAGAAAATATGAAAACTAGAATATTGAAAACATCCTAAGCTAACCAACAACAGTTCATTGCCTTCTAGTAGGCAGGAGTATGGACTTTGCTCTCAAGTCATCGCAAAGTCCAGTGACTACACACTGTTTTAAATGAAGGATTTTAAAAGCTATAGCTAAATGATCTAAATGATAGATGCAAGATGCAGATTATTGTTAATCCAAGCTAATTAGAGATTCATTTTAGAAGCACCAAATAAAATGTGTAATATTTATTTTAAACCCAAAATCAAATGTGCTCTAAATTAGATTGTTTGCATGCTTGAAAGTAAATAACAATTAATGCTAAATGATTAAAAGCTAAGAATGATAGAAAAAATATTCAGTATAATAACGATAGAATAAGACGATAGAATAAGTTAGGGTCCTTTGTGAAGGAAATGAGCTTCTCTTTTATAGAAAATCCATGTCAAATCGACGGTCAAGATCGAAAGAAAAGAGTGGCTCAGATTCATGTGCAAGCAATGTGATTGGTCGAAAGAGTCAGTTGACTGAACTCACTAATTAGTTATTTTGGAAACTTCCAACAATAGTTTTTAGTTAACTGAAATGTTTCCAAAATGATAAATAGTGGAGAATCAGTTAACTGAGTGGAACTGGATTGTTTCCAATTTGATAATCAGTTAACTAGATTTGATGATGTCATATGCATTTTTAATAATTTAATTGATTTTGAATGCACATTTTTTTTTATTAATTAATTTAATTCCTTTTTGATTTTATTGACAATTTAGCAATTTTATTTAATTAACATATCAGAGTATCAATTAAATAATTAACATAAGGTTTATTTTCCAATGTATTATGATTTCAGGAATTAATTAATTAATTAATCAAGTATGATGATTGATTAGGACCTAGGGTTTAGGTTAGATTAGCTTGAATTTGATAGATTGAGGAATTGCATGTTTGATTTAGGACTTAGGGTTTATCAAGATTAGGGTTTCTTGATTAATTGTTGAGATTGGGGGTCTAGGGTTTAGATGACCATTTTTATGTGATTACATTTGCCCCTCTTTGAATTGATGTGTGATCAATGCATTGATTCAAAGACCTGTTATTGATGAGATCAATAATAGTTTGATTTGAAGCGATGAAACCATTCTCGAGAGTAGAGAATTGACTCTGAACTTGATTGGATGAAGATCAATCAAAAGATATAAAAAATAATTCTTAGTTTGATTTGAAGCGATGAAACTGATTACCATAAAGAGATTTGATTATCAATAAAATTGACTAGATTTGAAGCGATGAAACCAATTTGATCAATGTATCTAGTTTCAATAATTAATAGCCCATATAAGACCGATCTTGTCTAGTTTTGAGTGTATTCACCACTGTATAAGACCATTGATTAGGTTGCCTTTGATTTAAGATGATCTCAACTTGATTTGATGCAATAAAGCTGAGATGCCCCAAGTGGCGAGGTTTGATTGAGGATGTGTTCACTGGAATGTTGATGTCCTGATCCTGCCCCCTTGGGAGAAAAATTGAAATATGGCTAGGTGCCCTATTAAATTTGAGCCACTTATTTTCACCCCATAAAGTTGTGTGCCTTTTGGCAGCTTTGTGCATGTAGGTAGTGCCTCTTCTGATGGATTTTATGAAGTACCCATGGATCCATATACTCATATCACCATAGAATACATTTGTAAAATGTGTATCTCTTTAGGATTTAGCAACTTATGTGTGTTACCTTCTGAGGATTTAGCATATTGAATTGTAATTGAATGTGTATCTCCTTAGGATTTAGCAACTTATGTGTGTTACCTTCAGAGGATTTATTATGCTACAAAAAAAAAGGTTAGAAAAAAAATGCAAAATATAAAATGAGGGAGGCCATATATATGCCCCCTCCTTAAGATGGAAAAGTACATACTATTTTGACATGTTAAGGAAAGAAAAGAACAAGGATACAACCTTCTTCAACAACATCAAGACAATATCCATAGACAACACCCAGTCCAAGCTAAGAAGGTCACAACTCCTATGAGGCCATGGAAGGGACGAATGCAAAGAGATATCATGCAAGAAGTGAAAAAGTAACCCTCGTGAGGGATAGCACACTATTCAGTTTCAAAGGTGAGAGATTTATCAATCATGGAAACCCAATATTAAACAACATAATAGCTTATGATTAAGGACATAGATCCTGAATGCAAACCTAAATTTTCATTTATGATTGGATATCACATAATAGATAGATAATGCTTAACCAAGGGAAAAGTGGATCCCAGAAAGATAGAAAAGAAGGAGATGGCATCCATGCCCCCCAAGTGTAGGAATAAGAATGAAAGGGGACCTATTATATTTCTCACAACACTATGCAAGTCAATGAGCCCCCAAGGATTAGGCTAACATTGTTTACATAATGTGGAGCTCCATAATAGGAACATAAATGTTATTTAGAGAAAACAAGATTGAAATATAACTTATTGCCACATGATATATAAATAACTTTACCATCAATGAGCTGCCTAATCTTATAATGTAAATCTTGAAATTCATTAGTAGAGTGATCATTAAAACTATGATACAAACAAAAAGGAAGAGGCTTCAAGTGTGGACTACGTTTCTTTTTGCATTTAGGTCTAGTAATCATCTTAGCACGAAGGAGTTTATGCAAAATAACTTCTTGGTCAAATTCCTTCATAGGTTCATCATGTTTTGAATTGTTATTTGAGATGTTGTTAACATTGATGTGTTGTTGAGGATTAAATCCCAATATATAATAATGCTCATGCCCCCCATTCTGTAATGGAATTTGAATTCCCTATTTATGCTTACCACATCCTTGACCATGGAATCCTTGTTTAACTAGTAAATGATAACTAGGACCATAATGAGAAGCCATATCAGAAGGATTCAATGAAAATTCATTAGTCAGTATGTCATCATTAGTAGGTTTGAAAGATTCATAGTGGGTAGAAGCAGCGACAAAATTATTACAAAGAGCATTAGAACTAGAATCAAAAGCTCGTTGTTCAAACTCTCTTTGTTGCTTCATAAAATCAAGATAAAAAACCTTATACTCTCCAATAAAGGTAGGATTAAAATCAAAGGTTCCCCAATCATCTCTAGGAAGAAGGATTACTATTAGGAATAGGAGTATTGTGGGTTTGAATATTCAAATAAGGATTTGGCACATCATTTGCATGAAGTGTATACATCATGTTGTTGTGAATAAACTTGACTTTACGGTGAAGGGTGTAAGGAACAAAATTCATCTTATGCAACCAAGGTCTACCCAAAAGGAGGTTATAATTAAGAGGTCCATGCATAACATGAAAAGGAGTATTCAGGATGACCAACCCTACTTTGATAGGTAAGATAATGATGCCCAAAGTTTTCTCATAAATGTTATCAAAGCCATGTATAGGAACATTGTCAGGTTGAATAGTTGAAAGATCAACTTTAATCACTTTGAGCATGTCCATGCTACAAATTTTAAGCCCAGATCCATTATCAATCAAGGTCCTATGAATGATACTCTTATTGATAGTAACAACAACCATAAGAGCATCATATTGATTATGTACTTCTTTAGAAGGTAAATCCTTTTGAGTAAATACAATGTCAGGAGGACCCAGGGTAGCATGCATGCACTGTAAGAAGGCATTGATGTTCTCTTGAGTATGAGGTGGAGTGGGAAGAGTTGGTAGAGATTTTTTCAAGGCTTCATGGTAGGTAGGTGAAGTTTGAAGAAGCTCCAATAAAGAAATCTTGGCAGGGGTATTGCGCAGTTGGTTTATCAAATCATACTCCTTGCTAGGAAGACGGGGTGGAGGAGGAAGAATGGGTTGAGAAGGTGGTAAAGAAGTAGGAACCACTAGATTAGGTTGAGGGTTATTCCTTGTACGATAGGTGTGAGCTAGAGAATCTTGATCATTAAAAGACTCAAAAGAATCCATAGGTTTACCTTTGATAGTAATGCGAGGACAACCTTTGACAGTCAACAAGGGTTTTGGATAAACCATGTTAGTTGTCTCAACACTACAAATAGATTCACAAGAAGGAAGAAAAGAAGACATCCTAGGAGGAGATGAGGTAGGATCTTAATTCTCCATAAGATCATCACTGAGAGGGAGAGCATTAAGGGAATTCATATCATTCTCCGCTAACACCTCATCACTAGAAGGAATCCCAAATGAAGGTAAAGCATCTATAATGTCGTCTTCTTTCTCTAAAATGTCTACATAAGGGGAGTGTGTTTTATAAAAAGAGTCACCATCATGTATGAACATGTCATCCATTAATAAATCACCCTCTTGTATCAAAGCTTCTTCACGAGGAGGGGATAAATCAATTTCTTTATCCAAGGGTTCATCCCAAAAAGTAGAATCATCCACAATGGCTTCATAAGGAAGAGAGTAATCAATATCCAAATCCAAAGGCTCATCCCAAATAGGAGGATTATCATCCCTATCAATAAAGCACATTGTAGGAGCGCTATAAATCACTAAAGCTTGATCCCTAAAGGGGAAAGAAGGTAAATTATATTCTAAAGTAGGCTCATAGAAAAGACATATATTAGGAGAAGAATTAACATCAATCCTCAAATCATCTCCATAAAGAGAA
>MU224611.1:267283-279891 GCA_018584345.1 Thuja plicata | reverse complement strand
AAACACTTGAAACAACTTGTGCAACATGATAACGAATAAAGAAATGCATAGAAAATAGATCTAGATATATCCAAATGCATTCAAATGAAATCTATAAGCATGAAAAGGAAATCAAACACCACAAACAAAATAGGGTATCTAATTCCACAAAAGATAGGGGGTAAGCTTGTCGGGTTCACCAAAATGTATAGTGTGAAAATGGATCCACACACTATACAAAGGAGAGGAAGAATACCAAGATTTATCCTCCAATGAGACCCGATTAACACAAAGGTAGGTGTCGATTCATGATCTATACAAAGGAGATAAATGGCTTGGGTTAACTTCTCCCTCATCTATACAAAGAGAGGGTTTAGGAAAGAGCAATTGAGAATATTTGAAAATTAAATCTAGAAGACTAATATTGAAATGAAGAAATAAAAAGTACTTATCTCTGAAAAAGAATCTTCTGAAAACCTTGTCAAACGATCTCAAAAACTATTAATTTTTGTTATCCTAAACTAAAAGTGTGAGATCTACAAAACCCAGAAATATTTTTCTTTTCTGAACAAGGTCGACCTTGACCCAAATGTGGGGGCAAAATTGCACCCCTTTATGTTGACCTTGACCTGCACTGCTCCGACAGAAATTCTTTTTGTGGATCCCAAAATTTTTCTGAAAAGGTTATCCAAATTTTCTCTACAACTTCCAAAACAGTGACTATATATTACTGAAAATGATAGGTCAACCTTGACCCTTTATGTCAACCTTGACCTGCACTGCTTTGATGGAAATTCTGTTCTCAGATTCCTAAAAGTTTGATGAAAAGGGTATCCGAATCTGCTCTATAATTCACTATTCCATACCTATACCTGCAAGAAAAATGGTTTTGTTTATTGGGGGGGGAGGGGTTTTCCTTGGTTAAACCCCGGTTTCAGAATTAACCTTAAAATATAATTGAAATTTCAGTAATAAACAAAGCAAATAGAACAATTCACCTTGCTTATGTAGAAACCCTTGTGGAGGATTCAAATCCTTGGATCTACAAGTATGAATGCTTCAAATGGATGTAGAATGTAGGATATAGGATGTCAAATCAATTGTCTTTAGATGTTCAACACAAATCTTGAATGTAGCTTGGAATAGGAAGAAGCTTGCATGGATGTGGATGGAGAAATTTTCAACAAGAGAGCTCCATAGAGCTTGAATCCCTCAATGGCTACCAATGGATCTCCTTGATGAATTGAATGCTTGAATGTTCTTGAATTCTTGAATGCTTGAGTTCTTAAGTGTAGATGATCACTTCAATAGATTATCCTTTTGATATTCTTGTCTAAGCTTAGCTTTTCTTTACAAGTCTTAGAGAAAATGAGAGGAGAAAAGCTTCCTTATATACTAATCTAGGGCACAAAATTCTAGAGAGGCTGACAGAGGAGAATTAAATTCCAATTAGGCCTATAACCATAGAAGTGGACCTATATTAAATATAATTTTAAGAGTCATTACTTCAGAGACCGAAACAACTGACCCGGAAGCGGGAATTAAATCTATCCAAAGCCCAACATTCGAAAACCTTGGAAACTTGAAATTTGGACCCTGGATCAGGGTCGAGGTTGACCCTGACCTAGGTTAGCGGCCCTGACCTAGGTTAGGGTCAAGGTCAATTGTGACCTAGGTCAAGGTTGAGGTCAACCTTAACCTAAGAGGTCAACCTTGACCCTGAGGTCAAGAACCTCAAAATTGCAGAGTAGGATGCCAGAAGCAGGCCAAAGAGAAGTGGAAAATAGGGAATAATAGGGGGAAAGCTAGATCCAAGTCAAAGACCCATTCAAGGCATTTGACATGACCCCAAACCACTTACTTGAAGGGCTAAACCAGTAAAAAATAGAAGTGCTTCCATTTTTTGATGATACAGTATCGTTAGAAAATGGAAGCACTTCCATTTTGGACTAGTTTAGCCCTCCAAATAAGTAGTTTGGGGTCATGTCAAATACCTTGAATGGGTCTTTGAATTAGATCTAGCTTTTCCCCTGTTTTGCCCTATTTCCCACTTCTCTCTGGCCTATTTCTGGCATCCTTCTCTACAAATTTGAGGTTCTTAAACTCAGGGTCAAGGTCAACCTCGACATTGACCTAGGTCAAGGTCAAGGTCAACCCTGACCCAGGGTCCAAATTTCAAGTTTCCAAGGTTTCCTGATGTCGAGCTTTGGAAGGATTTAAATCCTGCTTCCGGGTCAGCTGTTTAGGACTCCAAAGTAACGAATCTTAAAATTATATTTAATATAGGTCCACTTCTAGGGTTATAGGCCTAATTGGAATTTAATTCTCCTATGTTGGCCTCTCTAGAAGATTGCACCCTAGATTTGTATATAAGGAAGCTTTTCTCTTCTCATTTTCTCTAAGAATGGAAGCACCTAAATATAAGTTAAGCTAAGACACAAGAAGATAAAAGATAAACTATTGAAGGAATCATCTACAATAAAGCATTCAAGCACATTCAAGCATTAAATTCATCTAGGAGATCTATTGGTAGCCATTGAAGGATTCAAAGCTCTATGGAGCTCTCTTGTTGAAGATTTATCCATCCACATCCATGCAAGCCTCTTCCTATTCCAAGATCCATTCAAGATATGTGTTGAAGATCTAAAGGAAATTGATTTCAGACATCCTACATCCTAAATTCTACATTCTACATTCATTTGGAGCATCCATACTTGTGGATCCAAGGATTCGAATCCTCACAAGGGTTTCTATATAAGCAAGGTGAATTTGTTTATTTACTTTGTTTATCTCTACAATTTCAATTATATTTTAAGGTAAATTCCAAAATTGAGGTTTGACCATGGAAAAACCCTCCCCCCGAACAAAAAACCATTTTTATTTTAGGTACAGGTACAGGACAACAAATTACAGAGCAGATTCAGATACCCTTTTCGACCTACTTTTAGGATCTGCAAACAAAATTTTTGTTAGAGCAGTGCAGGTTAAGGTTGACATAAAGGGGTGAAATTGCACCCCCGTATTTAGGTCAAGGTTGACCTGATTTAGAAAAGAAAAATATTTATGGTTTTTCTCTATCTCTGTGTTACTGTTCCAAATCTAGTTACAGAATTTACCGAAACTCAGTACAGACAATAGAAAATAGAAATTTCCAGATCTATTATATTTTGAGGTTAGTACTTGTCTTTAATGTAAGGCTTTCTTCTTTATTCTTATTTCTGATCGATTGATGCATTTGTGCATTAACCATTTTCTTATGGTTGATCTAAGTGGATCTTTCCTTTGTGAAATTCGGGGCTAGGAGGAGAATATTATATTCCCCCGAAACCTTTAAATACATTTAAACAACATAACATCAACATTCATTTCTTCCATTACACATACATTTATCTTACTTTTTTATATCTTACAGTTTCTTTTCCCATTTGGTTTCCTCCTTTCTTGTTCTGGCTTTGGCTTGGAGTAAGGTTTTGTTTTTTTGTTCTACAAGTTTTCTTTCGGTCCTTCATCCTTTTGGACTTTTAGAGATCATATGATCTCTTAAATTCTGGAAGGATGAAAGGCCAAAGCTCCATAGTCACCCTGCGAGGAATTTCTTTCAGTCCTTCAGCCTTTCAACATTTCAGTCTTCTTACAATCTCTGAAAGTCTGGAAGGCCGAATAGTCAAAACCTTGTGGATTTGTCTTTTGGGGCCTTTCGGGCTCTGATGACACCGATGACACTTCACTCATTGGGCATCGGACTTTAGGCCTCCAAAAGTATGTCACCCCATGGTGACTTCATCAACTTCGACCACCTATAAAATGTTTGATAGGTTAGTTTGTTCTCATTCTGCCTCTGTCTTTGAGCTCTGCTTCGTTTGTTCTTTGATGCATGACTTCCCTCTTTTTTTCTTTGTTGTGTTTTTTGTGCTCACCCTCAGTGTCTTTTTCATTTTTCATGTTTCTCCTCCTCTTTCCTTTCTATGATTTTCTAAAGGTAGGGCCTTGCCCTCTTTCCCTTTTTTTTGGTCTGGTTGTGTTTTCTATTTAGGGTTTGTGTTTAGAGTTTTGTTCTTTCATTTTTAGGTCTTTGTGTGCGGTCTCCAATGTGTTTTCCCCTTTTTTGGTGCAGTTTCAGGCTAGAGAAAAAGTGTAAAACATGGCTCTCTCGAATATTCAGACACCGAAGGCCTTCCCAAACTTTCACACTTTTGGCCTCCAAAAATTCATGCCACCTTTACTTTGAAGCATGGAAAATCATCACTGAACTAACCATCCACAACTCCTTCACCCTTTTTCACTTTTAGCCTTTGAACATTCATTCCACTATTTTCACCTCGAAACATCAAAACTAAGTTCCCTAGCTTTCCTTTGATTTTTCACTTTCGGCCTTTCGGAGGTAGGTCTTTACTTTGGTGTCCGACTGTCCGAAAGGCCGAAGTTGGAAAATTTATGTTTTAGATGGTTCTTATCACTTCTAGGGCTTGAATCTTGGGGTTTTTTTATCTATTTATTTTGAGTTTTTAATTCAATAAAGTGTTGATGTTTGCATGTTTCCTTGCAGGAATGCCATAAAAGATAACTGGATCACTAATGAAGTACCTTTTCAAAGGATATCATGTCCCATCCAAGGTGGGAAATCTCCATGATGAGATCACAGACAAGGACATTAGGAATGTGAACTGGAATGAATTCCTCACCAGATGTTCCTAGCCCAACGAGAGATCGACTGACTACACTACTTTAGTGTTTTCAAGTCTGGTCAACGCTGTAACACATCCTGTCGCTATTATATCTTTATATTTGATCATGACTCTATCCCACCATTATGTTTCTAATGAGAGAGAAATGAAAATAAGGTGGGAGATATTATTATACATCTCAGACTTGACAACATTGAAGATGTTTTCGACTTACCAAAGGGATTAACACATTTTATGACTTCTCCATTCAAAAAGGGCTAGAATGGTTCATAAAAAACACTCAACTTGCTTACGAAATAGTGAATAAGAAATATTTGATGCAACCTCTCCCTAAGAATAAATTGGAAAAGATATATATGTGGAGGGGATACCTAAAATATGATATTCAGGTCACAATCACCATGCTTAGCGGGTTATATGGCCTCCGTCAATCAATCCAACTAGAGCATTGGATGATCCTCTTGATTGAGAGGATAAAAGGGAGGAAAGTCATATTCGAATGATACCATCCTTAGTGATAACTTGGATGAACAATTTGTGATGGTAAAAAATAATCCCCGATTCTACATGACTTCTTATATTGTATACCCACTAGCCGCCAAAGAAGAGTACCCAAGGTTAACAAAGAGAGGGGCCTTTGGAAAGCCCATTGCATGGCCATTCATAGTGTATCCTCAACTGGTATGAAGGAAAAGATAAATGAAAAGAGCCTAGATTACAGGATTGTCAATGATTCCTTTGTCTTTTCCATTATCCATTTTATAGAAGGTGATTATGCAAAGAGACTCTCTGAGGAAGCAACTACCAAAGTAAGGGCACTTGGAGCCTATTATATTCAATTTAAGACTTTCACATACATCAGAGTAGCTGGGTGCACTCTCACCCCAAATAAGATTCCCTGATATCCTTCTGATAGGATAATTATTCTGGATATAGCTAGGTAGCTCTCAGATGCATATGAGCACATAAAACATAAGAATAGGAATTATTGGGACTTTCCCTTATCATTGGCTCCCATTTCTTACAAGACATGAAAGTTTACAAATTACAAATTTATGACGTTCAAATGGGATTATTCAGGCCTAGGTTTTTTCCCATTGGTACTTACAACCACATCATGGTCATACATTATGTTCACGAGCCTCACCTGGAGGATCACTAGATATACTATGTAGATGATTACGAGGTCAAAATTTGGGACTATTGCAGATTGTCCCTTGAGTTGGCACAAGATGTCTTGGAACTTAGCATTCAACCAGAGGTATGGGACATGGAGAGATAGGAGGTATAAAAACATTTATACAATAAGGATAAGATATGTACAAGACCCATATTAAATGAAGAAGTGGACAAGGAAGAGAATGATAGAATTGATTTCAGGGCTAGGCATGTGGTGAAAAGTACCAAAAACTAGATCAAAACAATGATTCAAAATGGACCCCTTACCGATGAAACCATAGTGGAATCTACCTTCCAAAGGGGATAAGAAATAGGGGGAGAGGGTGGTAATGCCTAAATTCAGAAAGGAGGTCCCTCAAAAACTAGAGACAATATATAGGCATGATCTCAGGTGGCATATGGTTCTAACCCAAGGTCCAAAAGAGAAAAGACCAGAATGACTGGTAGCATCAATCCAACTCCTAACCGACCACAAGCTTCACAAGGAAAAACTCCTAATGTAGTTAAATATCTCACCATCAAGGTCACAGGACCTAGGACTTCTCAAGAGGAGAAGAAAAGGGTATACAAAAGGAAGAGATCCTCTATGTCTCTATAGTTGGAAACCTTGCAAGATGAAGAAGAAGAGGAAGAAGAGAAGGTGCCTTTATCAAGAAGAACATAGATAGGGATGCCTACTCTTAGAAGGAAAGGTCAAGAATGAGATGTCCTGATTGATACAAAAATAGGATCATAAGAAGAATAAGGAGATCCCCAAGTTTCCCTTGCTCCTGATGAGTTTGACATTTTGGACTTTCAAGATCTTGTATGTTTCAAGGAACAAATGATAGATCTGCTTGGTCCTACTGGAGAAGTATGGAAGGGTAGGTGCCATTAGTTCCATAGGTTAGTCTAACTCCTCGTCTATTCCAATACACTAAGCCCATAGTCAAAAAACCAAACAAGGAATCCTACTTAGGGGAGCATGTAGATACGGGGATAGCTTCATCTTCTATGGAGCCTATAGGCATAGACAAGAATGAAGAGGTTCAGATTGCCACATAGCTCTCAAATTCCCATATAGTACAAATAGAGAAGGAATGAGTACCAAGTAGCACAACTGGGAAGGATGCTGGTGTGGGACATCATTCTTCTATTCCACCTCCCACTCCTACTCCTCATCCTTTCATTCCCATTTTTTATTCAAATCCAATTGCTCCCACTCCTTCATCCACAAGGCCAACATTGTCTAGACAAGAAAGGCAAATACATGTAACAAGTCTCAGGACAAAAGTAATGACAAGCTCGTTGGAATATGTTGAAAATCCCTAGGAAGAGGAAGAATCTATAGGGAAAGAAAGTACTCCTCCACCTGAGAAAACATATGAGGAGCCAGATACCACTACTAGAGAGAAGAATAGAATCACAGAAGAAGAGTTGCAGGAAGAAGATAATTTAGAGGTTTGAGAAGCATTGGAGAAGGAAAGAGAAGTCAAAGAGGATATGGATGTTCAGGGTATAGAAGGGACAACCTCAGTCTTGAGAATTGCTCCGTACGTGCCAGTCACAACCTTTACTAAACCTACATGGTTTACTAAGGAATTACAACCTAAAAATAGGGTTTATATTGAAGAAGAGGACACATATATGTCATTTTTAGGCCAATCCTTTCACAAAGAAGAACCCAATGTACCTACAAAGACCATGTCTTGTGTCACTCAAGACAACAGGGACCAGTGGAAGGCATAAGTGGAAATTCTCACAACTAGTGGCACTCAAAAGGAGATAACTCCAAAGGAGTATAAATTTGATGAGATTGATTTAGGGGAACCTACAAGAGAAGGAAGCAAAACATTGGAATATTTAGGGCTGAAACATGCATTAGGCCTAATGGATAAAGATGAGGAAAGGATAAAATTTATGACTGAACAAAATGAAGCACTAAAGAGATTCATTCTCAAAATAGTGGGTCCCATTGACCCAAGTTGCCCATAAGCCTCATTATAGGCTTTCTTGGAGAATAAGTGCACCCCAGAATTATCGGTAGGAGTAACACATTCTTTTGTACAAGCGTGTACAGACTGGAAGGTAGATTTTGATCAATTAGGAGAAGGAATCATTAGAGCCATTTTGAAACCTTTTAGGACCATTATCAAAGAGGCTACCAAGTTAGTGGATATGATGGAAGATAAGAAAGGATTGGATTTCCAATTAAATAGATGGAAGAAAGTGTTCAAGGACCTAAAGATAATAAGGAAGCAGCGCTTCCAAATTCTGGTAAAATTATATGAGGGGGAATAATTAGATAATTTTTGAACATGGAATAAGAGCATAACAAAGAAAATAAAGGTCTATGAAAAGTGCATGAACAAAGTTCGTTGGAGACATGAGTGAGTTATGATATGGGTGGAGCAAATAGAAGATTTCTTGATAGGTATAGATTTGGAGTTATATGAGGATAGCGAGAAACAACTCTTGTCTCTGGTAAAGAGCATTGCATTGCAATTCAAGGGGATTCTAGAAGGGGTTAAGATATAGAGGATCTCTATCAACTCTTTAGATTCAAGGAAGAGATGCAAAGAATGTATGAGCATGAAGAGGAGATAAAATTCTTTGCTTCCAAGTTGACTACCTTTAGAGAAAAGAAAGAGCAATGTCTCTGTAATGTGTAAGAGGTATATTATGATAAAGTGCAATAAATAATACAAATGATTTGGGATGCTCATCCAGATATCCTGCCAGACTGATTGTCCATTTTGGGGACTTAGTGAGATTTTGCAAAAAGGGAGATTTGACACTTAGCCATTTTTTGAGGCTCATAATTCTGGAATTTTGACCTCCAAAATTCTAAAATTTTGGTGAGCCCCAGAAGAGTTGGGGTCTAAATTTTTGGTCCATCCTGACATGAAGAAGATTTGTATGAAGATGGAGTTTCTGGTCAGATTACCTATGGATTAGGATTCATTTTGGCTTAACTAGAAGATGTCTATCAATTTCCCACACAAAGAGAAGCTTATATGAAGATTACAAAGAGAACTCCAAGTTCCAAATGAAGACTATAGTTAAAAATGTTGGAACTCCAAGTTTAGATTTCTTTTCCTTTAGGCAATTTTGGCCTTGGTTTCTGGGGAAAATTGAATGTAAATGAATCAAGGATCCATGCAAGCTTGTTAGTAGTTTGTTTAGCAGTAGTTTTACTTCAATAAGGTTTAGTTCTAAGTTTTATTTTTTTGTTTATCATAGATGGATCCCTAGTTTTGGGGTTTGAAGGTTTGTAAATCAAAACATTATATATTGCATCAGAACAATGTAAAATGGTTAGATCTTTTATGTAATAAAATATATACAGTTGTTTCTTCATTCATTGTGTGATTTTTTCTGCTATCTATAGGAAATTGATGAATTTATGTTTTTTGGTTCATTTCTTTCAAAGAGTTAACTGCGTTTATTGTGTTCAGATATGTGATTAATTAGATTGGAGTTTGTTGTTGTTGGTCAATATTGTTGCGATGAATGATTGGGAAGGATAATTCTATTTTTTTAAAGATAAATCGATCTTGTGTGTGTGTGCATATTGTGGCTTCACGATTTGATATTTTTTTGATGAATAGAGGCATTTTCAATTAATATATAAAAAGAGAACAATATTCACAAAAAGGACTGGGGGATAAAAAAATCACCCTGTGAAGAGTCACTCGAAATAATACCAGAAACAAACAACTATTCACCAAAAGAACATATAAAGAAATCCCTCAAGCTGCGAGAGAAGTAGTAGAAGAGGGGGGAGGATCTTTATCATTAGGATTACCCCAAACATTGAGCCCAGGGGTCTATTTAGGAAGAAACCACCCATCATTTGTTTCTTTATCTTCATTCTCCAGTTCTCCTTCCTCTCACCTGGTAGAAATAACAAGAGTCAGGCTGGGGATTTTATTAGAAGTGGCAGAAAGCTACACATGAACATTGGCTATTGGCCGAGATGAAGTAGCAGTAGTAGAAATAAGGAGAGGAAGCCAGCCAACATATGAAGCCCTCCTAGTAGGAGGAGAGGCAGAGTGGTAGCACCAAGAGCATGACATTTTGGAGTGCCTAATTGAGGAACTTTGACTATGACATCGGCCCCGGGGTGGCGTGCAATCAGTTGAGAGGGAATCTAATGACACCTGAGATATAATACAAGGGGAATTACCCTAATGTTGTAGTAGCTCCTGTAAATGGGCAACCTCAAGGGCCACCTTATGTACTTAAACTTGAATCTACATCATGATATTATTACATAAAAATGCCTTAGCATAAAGAGAAGAATTTACAACCAGAAAGATGTGAGTAAAAAGAATAGCATTGCGGTCTTTCCATAAGGAAAAAAATCTCCATCCCGAAAGCATGCCAAATCTGGGTAAACTAGAAAGGCATTCTGGGTGAATCACCAAGGAGGGCCATATGCCAAGAGAAAGGCTTAGGTTGAAATGGCATAAAAAAGCTATGTATCCAACTCCAATAGTTCTACGCTCGATGAAAAAACCAAAAAATATGCATAATGGTTTTAGAATGTCCACAAAATGGACATTTGGGATCAGGCATACCCAGGTGCCAAAGCCAAGCTCCCAAAGGCAAACCCTAGTAATCTCCATCAGGCTTTCATCCATTGCAAAAACTTCCTCATTGCTACCTACAGTAGGAGTGTGGGACATGTCTCAGTTCCAAAAAGAAAACACCATGAAAAATGATAAATTTTGGGTTCAGTAATATCATCCCAAATAATGTTGAAATTCCAACTCCAGGTCTTCTGGGAAGAAGAAAGGTGACAACAATGATTGAGCGAATCAATCATAGGAAAATGAGGCACAAGCCAAGAGTACCCAAGCTTGGGTTTGTAGTTGGTAAATGGCGTATCAGGGTACCATTTCCAGTCTTTCCACCAATTTTTAACTGACTAAATTCCAAGTTTATACAGGAGATGCAGCGGAATAACAAAGATGAGAAAATCAAAAGTCTGACGATCTAGATGATTGTGTAGAATTGAACATGGAGATCATCCCAAGATCAGAGACTCATGGTGGCTCTAGAAAATAAATCCTTGGGAATTTGAATGCCATGTTTGTGAAAATGGAGAGCACTTATCCCCTAGATTTTGGCCAATGGAAGCCCTTGTTGAGCAAAAAGAGGGGACCACCAAATATTCTACTGATTGAAAGAAATCCCATCACAAAAGCCATTGCCAACCCAACAAAGGCAAGGCTTGACAACTTCCCACTCTCTCCAAATAATTTTAAGAACAAAAGTACCTTGGATTTGAATAGGGTGCTTCATAACCAAAAGGGTTTGAAACCTAATCCCCTTCCAAGCTGACTTGTGCAAGGGAAACCCAAAAGAAATACAATGTCGAAGCAAAATTTTCTAGGCCTCATTGCCTGTGAAACATTGCACAATCCACTTTTCACAAAGGGTCAAGCCTTGTTTCTGTGTGTCGAGTAATCCAAGCCCACCAGAGGCCTTGGGGAGACAAAAAAATCCCAGACAACTTTGTGAAATCCATGATAATCAGCACCAAAAGCCTAAAGAAACTACCTCAACAATTTCTTGAGATTCTTGTAGGATGCTTTTGAAGGAGCCCAACAAGAAGAGAAGTATACATGCGTAGAAACCAAGACCTTGGAGAAAATATGAAACTTCCCCAAGAGAGAGAGAGTGGCTTGGTAATCCAATAGGTAAGCTTCTTTTCAATTTTAGCTAACATAGAATTCCATAATTCAATAGAAGTGGTTTGAAAAGAAAAATGAATACCAAGGAAATGAAAAATTTCCCCATGTTGAATGCTGGACCATCCAAACTGAGAAAACTAGGGTGGATTGGGAAGGGAAGACTGCTTGTAATACAAGGTATTATGCCACTGGATGGTTGAACTAGAGGCCAGGAAAAATGTGTCTAAACATTGCAAGGCTACCTTTATATTTTCTTCATCCTCTTGAAGAGTGAGAAAGGAATCATCAGAAAAATGGCCATTGACCAATTACTAGGTAGAATCAGGTAGAGAAATTGCATGAAAATAGCCTAGAGAAATGGAATGAGCTAACAAATAGCCAAATCCCTCAGCTACTAGAACATACAAGGTAGGAGCCAAAGGATAGCCTTGCTAAATGAATTTGAAGAGCCCAAAGGTAGAAGATTGTCTCTATTAATGGTGATGCAAGCAGAGGCATCCCAAAAAAGCATCTGCACATATTGAAGAAATCTTGGGCCAAAACCAAGAGCATGAAGCATAGAAAGAATAAAAGGCCATTCAATGCGGTCATAAGCTTTAGCAAAACTAATTTTAAGGAAAAGGGTTTTTTGTTGAGACTTACGAGACCATTCCATACCTTCCCAAACCAAAATGATATTATCAAGAATAAAACTTGATTTGATAAAGCCAATTTTCTCTAGCGGAACAATTTGAGGCAGGATGTGACAGATCTTGAGAGCTAGAGCCTTAGTGATGATCTTGTAAGAGACATTGAGCAAGGTAATAGTCCGCTAGCAAATATCCTTAGGATCCCCAGACTTAGGAATGAATTTAATGTTGCCTTTGTTGATAATATCCTCCAGAGATTGGGAGTGATAAGCTTCAAGGTAGACCTGTTCGTGTGTAAATCGGTACCTATTGGAATGGACACAAACACTCAATAGATCATTATATTAGCATCATGGGGTTAGTGAAAACATGAAAAACATAGGAAACCCACTAAAATCGATCTATTGCCTTCTAACTAGAAAGAGTGTAATTAGTTGCATATCAGCCCTCAGAAT
>MU224611.1:239473-255297 GCA_018584345.1 Thuja plicata | reverse complement strand
GAGTACTTTGTATACTTAGGCAATATTTTGATGAAATGAATGGAAGTAATGATAAGTGTTTTTGCCACTAATATCAAAGGGGGAGATTGTTAATCTCTAAGTTTTGTTGATGATTAGTGACCAACACGTAGTCATTCAATTAGGCAATTTTAGTTGGTTATCACTATGGCTGAGGTAAAAATATGCAAGGCCAAGCAACATTGCTGAGCAGTTTCCAGTTTGCCTAGTTACATTGTTGAGCCAAGTTAAATTTCTGAGCCAAAAAGGATACAAACAGTCAAGTGCCGAGCAGAACAGTTTTTGTATACATGTAAGGAACGATACAAAATTCAAGGATAAGTGATCTAGCTGACTTATATAAGCATTTTGGGCTGACTTATGTATGCATTTAATATTCTTCTACGGAGTTAGTTATGCATTTAATTATTTTATCCTATGCATGACTCATTGTAAACATTAATTGTTTTACCATCAAGGTATGGGTATTGGATCTTGATCGTTGATCTAGATCCCACTATCAGATTTGAATAAGTATATTAGATTTCTTCGAAACCCTATTTTGTAAGAGTGTGTAAGGAGAGTAGACGAAGTGTGGTGATTGCATTTTAGAAGTGAAATGCACAGAGGGTTATTTTGTTTAGAAGCAGAGATCAAGTAGAGTAATAACACAGTGAACAATAGAGAAAAGCTATACCAGATTATGAGATCATAGAAGGTACTAAAAAGAGGAGATCCATCATCAGCATCAGAGTGCATATCAAAGGATCAATACTTGAGACATTCTAATCATTGTATCAGGTAAAAATCTCTTAACAGAGTTCTAGCAGACCTTTCTTAAATCTCCTAATAGAGTGCTTACTTCATTGTAAGTTTCAAATCCTTTCACATGGTAGATTGTAATGATCTTAAGCTCTTAATAGGGTAGACCTTTCATAGGGTACATTACATTTTGTAATCAAACATTTTTAACCTTAACAGGTACACTTTATTAGTGTAGTAGTGGAGAATTTTTTGGGTGTCATCCCCAACCCAATTTTACCTATTTGGGTTTCTGGGTTGCCAAGTTATTGTGTTATATGTTATTTATTTCATTTTATGGATACTATCTGAGATTACATTAGATTCATATATGTATGAATGTGGATCAATTTGTTTTAAGTGTTTAAATTTGAAGATTTGATTCACCCCCCTCTCAATATCTTGCTTTCCCATTATTGTATTTCCAACATTTTGATTGTGTAATATAGATCCCATCCTTTACCTGTTGAATCTGAAGTCCAAGAAAGAATTTAATCTCTCCAATCATAGACATTTCAAACTCCTTTCTCATCTCCTTAGTAAAATATCTTCACAATTTGTCATTGCCTCCTAAGATAATGTCATCAAAAAATATCTCAGCAATTAAAACTATGTTAGTACTATCACATTTCAGA
Organism: Thuja plicata; assembly: GCA_018584345.1. Classification (NCBI taxonomy): domain Eukaryota; kingdom Viridiplantae; phylum Streptophyta; class Pinopsida; order Cupressales; family Cupressaceae; genus Thuja; species Thuja plicata. The sequence goes on along the minus strand of MU224611.1, from coordinate 253,864 downwards.
TACACATTGTTATTGTCACTAGTTCTTTGAAATCCTATTTTGATTAGATATGAATGTAATCTTTCATACCATTCTTGGTGTTCTTATTTCAAGCCATATAGTTCTCTGTGTAATTTGCAAACCATGTCTCAGTTAGTATTCTCAGCAAATCCTTCATCTTGTTCAATATATACTTCCTGTTCAATAATATCGTTGAGAAATACATGCTTAACATCCATTTGATAAACTTTGAATCCCTTATAATCTATATATGCTAGTAGAGTCCTTACTCCTAATCTAGCAATAGGTGAAAAAGTTTCACCATAGTCAATTCCTTCTTCTTGTGCATACCCCTTGCAAACTAATCTTGATTTATTTCTGATTACATTACCATGCTCATTCAACTTATTTCTGAAAATCCACTTAGTACCAATTACATTCTTATCTTTTGGTCTCAGTACCAAATTCCATGTATTATTATTTTGAATTTGATCTATCTCTTCCTTCATTTCTTTCATTTAATCTTCACTTTCCAAATCATCTTTTACTTTTCTTGGTTCAAGTTCAGATATTAAGCATGTGTTTTCTCTTACCTTTCTTCTTGTCAGAACTCTACCAGTCTTGTCACCAATGATTTAACTCAATGAGTAGTGTCTCTTTACATACTTTTCCAACACAGGCTTGGTATCCATTGACATCTCTTCATTTTCATCATTCTGTGGAAGCTCTCTCTACTCATCTTCTTCCTCGGTTTGTTCTTTTGGTAAGGTGTCAAGAATCTCATTTTGTACATAGAAAAATCTTTGATAATCATCGAGTTCCTTCTTGTTGTCTTCATCATTGTTCTCTGCAAATTCCTCAATCCTCACATTTTCACTTTCTATAGTTTTGTTAGTATTCGTATTCATAAATTTGTAGTAGAATATCCCAAAAATATTCTTTCATCTCCTTTAGAGTCAAATTTACCATCTCTTGCATCTTTAATAATATAACACCTACTTCCAAATACTTTGAAGTAACTTACATTCCGTTTGTGTCCATACCAGATCTCATTAGGTGTTTTGTTAGTTCCCTTCTTCATTTGTATTCGGTTAAGTGTATAAGAAGAAGTGCTGACTTATTCTCTTTAGAAGGTTTGAGAAATCCTATTCTCAATCATCAGTATTCTAGTACAATCCACAATGGATATGTTTCTCCTTTTAGCTATATCATTATGTTGTGGTGCTCTCGGTGCATACATATGCCTCTTTATACCATCTTTATTGAAAAAGAGTATATATTCATCATATGTAAACTCTCCACCTCTATCAGATCTTAGAAATTTTAGTTGTCTCCCTGTCTCTTTTTCAACTCTATCTTTGTACCCCTTAAACATTTGGAATGCATCATATTTTTCTTTTAAAAACATAAGTGACATCATTCTAGAATAATCATCAACAAACAATATGAAGTATCTATCTCCATAGTAGCTTTGTTTTCAAATGGGACCACATAAGTGAGTGTGTACAAACTCTAAAATACCTTGTGTAGTGTAGGCTTATCTTGTAAAGCTCTATTTATTCATCTTACCTACTTGACATCCCTTACACATTACATTCTTAGGTTTGTCTGGAATCGGTAGATCTCTTACTATGTTCTTCTTATTCACTTTGATTAAGTTGTCAAAATTAACATGACATAGTATTTTGTGCCATATCCATACATATTCAATCTTAGCAAACAAACAACTCCTTATGGATGTATCAAGGTAGAATAAGTTACCTTTAGATTGACCTTCGGTGGTAATCAGAATTCCCTTATGATCAAATATTTTAACCTTCTTGTTTTGAAATTCCATTCGGTGACCTGTATTATTTAATTGTACCACACTCAAAAAATTGTACTTCAGACCTTCAACCCAATAAACATCATCACACTTAGTATTGTTCAACAAAATTAGAGAACCTTTTCCCTTCACATGATATGGGGAATCATTTCCAAATATAACATTACCACCATTATTCTCTTTCAAAGTAATAAACTTATCAGTATCACTAGTCATGTGGTGTGACCAACCATTGTCTATAATCCAAGTATCATTATTACTTGTGATATTAGGGCTTTCTCTTCAACATACCTTTCTTCATCAGACTCATATTTAATAGAAACATAGACAACTTATTCTTCTCCATCATCAATGTCATCATAGATGAACCTCCTTCAACAATGTAGCATTCTTTCTTTCCTCTGTTCTTAAAGTCTCTGAATCTTCTAAATCTATTCCCAGTCTTGTTGTTGTCTCTGTTATCTTTCTTCTTATTATTTTTAGGACAATTAGAAGCTATGTGACCAATCTTTTTGCATGAAAAACATTTCAAAGGTAGCTTACCTCTGTACTTTCCTTTACCTCTTGGTATCCTCCTAGCCAATAATACTTCAAATTCAGTTGCATTCTTTTCATCTTCAACTTGTTTTCTTCAAGCTCACTCTTACAACTATGAAATATTTCACTAGCACTACTTGAATATCCATTACTATACTTTCCAATAGTCAAAGATGATTTGAATTCATATTAAATCTTAGAAGAAGCAGGCAAACTATTATCAAAATTATTAAGCTCAAAAGCAGTTAGCTTACTGATTGTAGCATCCAAAGTAACAACCATTTGTGGAATGGATCTCATCTCTTGAATGGTAGACACTTAGATGACATAGATAGGTAGCAGTGTTCTAAGAATATTTCTTGTAACAACTTCTTCATTAATGGTTTGACCAACACCTCTAATCGAAAAAGAAATCTCTTTTAGTCTTGTGTCAAGTGTGTTGTAATATTTTATCCTTCTTTCATTCTCATTGATGCAAACATTCCTCTTAAGGTTTCAGCCTTATCTTTCTGAACATGTAGATCTCCACCAAAAACCAGTGTAAGCCTAAACAAACATCTTCTTAGCAGTATCACAACCTTCTAAATCATTGAACTCTAGGTAGGTGAGAGTAGAAGCTATCTCTATTATCATGTGTGTATGTTCTTGTCTTTCTCTTATCTACTCAAGTGTCAAAGGACCAAATGGTGGAGGTGAGTACTCATGGTCAAGATGATTTAGTGCATAATCTCCAATACCAAATATGTGAAGCCTCATTGTGTTCTTCAACGTAGAAAATTTATTCCTATTCAAATTTGGTGCTTCCCTCTTATACATCTTTGGATCTTTAAGTCAAGTACCTTTAAATGTATCTTCTCAGAGCACTAGCTTTGATACCAATTATTGGTTTACCCTACTAATGATGTTTTAATGAGAGGGGTTGGGGGGGGGGGGGGGTTGAATCAGAAAATATTTAAACTTAACACTTTAAAACCAAACTTTTGATTCAACTCAGTGATTCAAATAACAACAACAACCAAAACTTGTAAACACTTCACAAACTAGTAGCAATTATCAAGAACCACATGTAACACCTCTATTATAGTCTTCTTTCACTAGTTTTTCAGTAACTTTCCTTATTAATTATTTACATTACACCATCTTATCATTTATACTTCCCTATCATCACTCAATCACATTTTTATCAAAGGAAAATATTATCTCCATTCAACACTTAAGTCAACTCTTGAAACTATTGGAGGGTAATTCCAACCCTATTAATGTTGAAGATGACGATGATAAAGTTACCAGCTCAGCTGGCCCTGGCTCTAGGACTAGAGAAATTCCTAAAAAGAAAAAGGTGGTAAGCTCAAAGGATGTTGAGAACCTCGGGTATTCTATCCAGAAATATGAATTGCTGAAGGAGGACACCGTTGATCTTATGAAAAAAATATCTTAACTTTTTTGTCCTATTTTTTGTTGTTTGGTCATTTTTTGTTGGATGTTGGTGTTCGGGAGGTGGTCGAATGTCTTTTTTTTTGTTTCCCCCAGTAGTTTCTTTTTTGTCTATGCTTAATATTCCTATCTTCTATGCTTTTGTAAAGCGTTACAGTTCCCTTCAAAAACTATTTTTTCCATAATCAAAAACTCTTGAAACTATTGGGGTATTTTCCTTACTAATGTGAAATTGTAGAGGAGGGAGGTGATTTCCCAAACTATATAGATATCATGTATGTTCATGTTCTTCCTATATTTATACTATGAGAAGCTACACTTGAATTTTTTCATGTTTTATTGAATAGGTACAGGATATCATTCTACCTGAATTGCAGGATTTGAGTGTGTCTTTATCCTCGATAGTAGCACAAGAGATAGTTTCATTGGTCATTCATTAGTGAGCCAATATCATCCCTGTATAGACATTGTATCCTTAATTAAAATTATACCTCCTGTACATATTGGTAAATCAAGACTTCATATGCATTTTGTGATAAACCAGTATTTGTGTCTATGCATTTAGAGTTCCTGTGGTTGTCACGATTGAGTTAGAATTAATTGTTGATTTTATTGTTTGGGGTCTAATTTTATCACTCACAATTATGTCTTGGGTATAGTTCAATTGTAGGAACTTAATTAATTAATTCCCTATAATTTTGGGAGTTTTGATTTGAGCTTTAAGTGATTTAATTTATTCCATTTTAACCTTTTTGAAATAGTGCTTTATTATTTGGGAAGTGGAGTTTATTTTCTCACTTCTCTTTTTGGTGGATTTTATGAATTCACTCCATCCTCTTTGGAGAAATTCACTCTTTTTCTCATTCAGAATTATCTGGGCGTATGATTTTTTTGGGTAGCGGCTCGTTGGATTCATGTTGCAATTCCTCACCTTTTTGTGGAGCCATTGTTAGTTTCACAAAAGATTTATTTTCTTCTGGTTGTTTCTATGTCTGTAGCTTGGTGTGAGGCAGGGCTTCTTGTATTTTTCTCATTTCTCATCTATTTTAGTTTATTCTTGTTTTTAATTTCTTTGTGGAATGGTAATTAGTATTTTCCCCACTTCCCCTTATGTTTTTATCACCTGATTGGGTTTGCATGAGTTGTGAAGTTTTTTATTTAAATTTTTTTTTCATGAGGTTGTCTTTTTTTTCCCATGGAGTTGGATTTACAATTTTATTAGATTTTTGGGTTATTTGATCCCTAAGGGAAAATGGGCTTTAATTTTGTTTTTATATTTTAAGTTTAAATTTTGGGTGTTTTCGTGGGTGCACCATTTTGTGTCTTCTAGTTCTATTTGTCACCATGTTTGGCATGATTGAATTGTGGGATTTAGTAGTACTCCATGATTGCAGTAGGATCATGCTATTAGAATGGATTAAGGAAATTCAAGATAATAGTCATCGTGATCTGAACTCACCCTTTTTTTTGTTAAGATGAGGATTATAGAACCTTGTCAGGTTTTGCCCAAATTTGGCATTTAGTGAACTTTGTGGCTTATTGAGACATCCTCGTGATCTAATGAGATGTTAGTAAAATTTAATTAGAATTTGGGCTCTTAGAAAAGTGGCCAATGGATCTATTTGTTGTTTGATCCCTTGTTTGCCTTCACTTAGTTTCATTCCTTCAGTGTTTTTGAGTTGTTTCTGCCTCCAATTATTTCTTTCCTTTCTTGTTGATGCTTATGTTATTCACATCCTTAGTGTAGACCAAGTAGATGATGCATCTTGTGCCTTTTTCCTCAGTGTAGACTGAGTGGATGAAATCCCTATTCTACGCCCTTGGTATAGACCCAAGTAGATGGTGTATGTTTTATGCTCATTTCCTCAATGTAGACCGAGTGGACAAGCTATGTTGTATCATGCCCTTGGTGTATGCCAAGTGGACACAACTTCTTATTTACATCCTTGGTGTAGACCAAGTGGATGAAGTGTTTTTTTTATTTCCTCGATGAAGAGTGAGTGGAAAAGCTTATTGTGTTAGTCTTTTTCTTTGATATTGATCCATAGGATTATGTGTATTGAGTAGGCATGGGGAGTATCTCCTTACATGGACCCCGGTCCAGAAGTGGGTGCATAGGCTATGTCAAGGAGTTTCTTAAAAAGATAAAACATAATAAAATGAACTAGGTATAAACATTAAGAAAGATATACTAGTAATGTGGAAATTATTGAATCCATGAATTTCATGTGTGACCCGAGCATGAGCGTAGATGGTAATGTGGAAATAATTGAATCCCCAGACTTCATGAGTGATCTGAGCATGAGCGTAGATGGTGGAGACCATTAAATCTCCATATTTCATGACTGATCTATGCATGAGGTAGATGATTGTGCCCCAAATTTCAGTATTGGTATGTACGGGTGGATATAATCCCTATGGTTAGTACTCTTGCATCTAGGTCTAGTAGAAGTGAGTAGTACCAAGTTGTTCTACATATTGATTATTGTACTAAATTACACATTGGACATTAGTCCACATGTTGAGTGTTGTCCATGTATTATCACTGTACTTTGTATCTATGTATTGCATTGGATCTCAATATCATCCCTTGAGTTATGCATGTTCTTGACATGAGTGTGAGCCAACTCTTGTGTGTATCTATTTATTGTGTTTGTGGTTGGGTGAATATCTCCACGAGAAGATCGAGGTGGGCCTGAGGGTTCCATATGGTAGGGTGGAATTGCACTTTTTACTAATGGGGATCAGTGTACAAGTGGTGACATTCCTCCAAAGATAGAGATTTTGACCATTAAGAGCTCAATTCTATCCCTTTCATCTCTTTTCATTTATATATGCATTTGATGTTCATCCTTAGTTGATTAGTATCTATTATGTTATTGATATTTCTATTGAGTGATTATTGCCTCGATTCATGCATCTAGTGCTCCATGATGTGGAGAAAGCCTTCTATTTTAGTCATACATTGGTGTAGGCATGCCTACCCAGTTGTCATATTGAGAAAAACTCATTTAGAATTTTTTTGGTTCATGTTTATAAGTTGCAGGATAGTATAGCACATTCAAATTATGTTTTAGTACATATGCAGTGCATATTAATACACATGCAATACAAAATAGTGCATATGAGGTCCTGAAGAGCGCATATGAGATCTAGATTAACAGATGTGAGATCCATATTAATGCATCTATAAATTATTTTAGCGCATCTGTGATAGTGAGCACTTCTTGAGGATATGTCCAAAAAGTAATTTCATATTTGGATTCCTCATGTTCTCAAGGTGTTTTTCATGTATTTATAGTTTGTTTTCCAATTTTGTATGGTACAATTATGATCATTTTATTTTAATTTGGCCTTAAAATGAACCTAGTTTTAGAATGAACTGAGGATGAACTTGTCTCCTTCATTGGTTACCATTGATTATGGTTTGATCCTATCTCATGAGGTTTGTGGATGTGTTCCAGACTCTCATGTGGTGGCTTGAATGTGTCTTATACATTCATGCTTGTCTTAGGTTGTCATGCAACCTTTGGATGTGATTTTTAGTCTTCTGCTTGTGCACGATCATTTGAGGATTATTGTTGTTGTATCTTTTCTTATTATATTTGGTCATTAATGCACTATCTAATTGATGTATATCTTTACCTTTCAAAAAATCTGCTAAGTGCATATTTGACCCTATGTTTTAGGGTTCCTTTGTGGAGCATTACAAAAGGGACCTATTATGTTGTTATAAGTGTGGTTGTCGTTGCACCAAAAGATCGACTTGTCAATGCCCTATACAACCACTAGACTTATATAATCCAAAGGTTGCGGTTAGTCCCTTATCATGAATCTCGAGGGGAGTGTTGAACATTTTTTTAAAAATCTTCTTGTTAGTGTTACCTGAGGGGATTCAAACCTATGACCAACCTCTGATACCACTTGTTACAAGTGTGTTTGTCATTGCACCAAAGATCGACCTATCAATGCTCGATACAACCACTAGACTTATAGAAGCCACAAGAGGTGGTTAGTCCCTTGTTACAAATCCTGAATGGAGTGCTAACCATTTTACCAACACATGTTTCTTTGTATGAAAGATTGAAAAGTAAAGCATATAATCATGAAAAAATAAGGGTCTTGAATGTAGTAAGACACTAAGATTGTATAATGTAGAGCAACATAAGAGGTAAAAGGAATGTGAAGGCACATTTTTTATATAAATAAAAACTATAAGATTTTTTGTTAAACAAATAAGAGATCTATCTACTATATCTGGAACAATTTGTCTAAAATCAATAAGATTAGCAAGAGAATGTTTATTCTTCTAGCCAAAGTCAAATAGTCATCAAAAGGAGGTATAAAAACAAATGGGGTTGGTAAATTATGTAACCACCTAGATTTGGTCTACTTTGACTATAGACCCTATTTTCCCTAAGTGTGATCATACCCCCAATTATGTCCAGACAACTCTTCAATCGACTGGCATAATTCATTCAAATCTGATTTAATCTCCTAAGTGATTTAATCACTAAATTTTATTAATCACCTAAGCCAACCAAAATCAAATCAATTTTAAATTTAATCAATTCAAATAATACATGGCTAAAGGTAATTATTCTAAAAGGAATTGAATAAATCCCTATTATATTCTAAATCACTTGCAAAAACCCTATCTTCTAGCCTAAATTAATCTAATTAATTGGATATAGTCCTAATTAATTATCTAAAGCAATAAAAAGATTAAATAATTAATTTCCCTTTTTTTGAATGAATATATTAATTATAGTTCATTTCATTAATATTCCCCTTAACCCTATCCTAACCTGTCTCAACCACCTTAACCATGGGTTCAAACCCATCCCAACCTATTCCCCCCATGCTAAATCTAATCCTAATCTTAATCCTATCCTAACCCACTTCCTAATGATGTCACATTCCTAAATTTGTGATTAGGAATCCCACCCACTTGAGAAAGTCAATTTTCTCAAGCTTGACTCCCTCTAAGTCCACCTTCTCAAGCTTGCTTCTTACACCCTCACCATGCCTCTTAAATGATCCCATTAATGCATTATTAATGGAGATTCCTCAAGCCCATGCCTCATGAATGCCTTTGGAATTCATTCCTCTTACACCTTCATTAATGGGTTTTACAACTCCATTAATGAACCTTGTCCCCCCTCTCTCTTCTCATTTCTTCTATAAATACAATGAGTTTTGAGCTCAAATAGCCCTTAATTTTAGGATCGAAAGTATTTTTATGCTGTTTAGATTAATTGAAAATTCATAGTGCATAGTAGTTTTGATGTTTATGCATTTTTATTATCATGTTTTTTAGAGCTAATATGCATGTTTAGTGAGCATTTAGACTAGTTTCGATTCAAATCTTCCATTCTTAGGTTGTATTTGTCATTGATTTTGTGCATAATATGAGGGCATGATTATGACATTATTCAAACTCCTAGATAGGAAGCAATAGATCGGTTTTAGTGTTTAAGTTTGAAACCTTTTCTTTTTATGTTTTTTCACTAATATAATGATCTATTGAAGCGTTGTGTTGCAGGTAACAGGTGCACTATTTGACACACACATTTATGGCACCCATTGTGGGGCTGAATTTTGAATTTTGCCTCATTTCAACTTCATTTTTCACTTATTTGTCTTCCTAGATTTCAGGTCCAGGCTTGTTTCTAGTAGCAGAAGCTCATATCCGGGATACACCCTCGCACCACAGAAATTGAGGCTCACATCCAGGATTTCTTGGGTCATTTTCAGCATAGGCTCACATCCGATAAACACTCTGTCACATCTAGTAACATAGGTTCATATATGGTTGTTGTATCGTATCCTGTATTTCTAGGATCGCATCTGGTTGAAATTTTTGTGAACTTCATTTCCTAACCCCTAACACTTTAACTAGTTGTTGATTTGATCTTTTGACAGCCTAACGAGTGCTTGCAGGTTGCTGATAAGGAAGTAGGAAGAATTGGCTAACATATGTGTTTGCAGGGGTTTTTAAACTAATTTTTGTACTAACCATTTACAAAGCTTTTTCAAAACTTAATACATTTTCTCAACATTTGTTCAATCGACCAGATTACTATGCTCTTTTCCTTTAAGGAAAATCAAAAAATCAGACGTTGGTTTAACACTTGTAAAGGAATTTGGAGATAAATGGAAAAACAAACTCACACTTTAATTCATTTTGGAAATCAATAAATGGACAAGAAAATCATTAGATCTTGTGGGATAACTGAACAAGTTACATCACTTAATTCAATTTGGATCAAAAATTGAACAAGCAAATCATCTAACTTTGGGGAAATTGAAAAACAAAATTTGCTTTCACACATCCTATTTTCATTAAACTTAGGAATATCTAAATCAGGCTCAACATAGCTTGAGGGAATGAACCTTTGATTGAAGTGTTTTGGGAGAAAATGGCATGGATTAGGAGAGTATGCTCTTCTTCTTTTGAAGAATCAGAAATCTAGACATCTTACGCTCGCCAATCCTTTGTATGCTTATTTAATAGTAGAGGGCCTACCGGTTGAGGAAAAAATATCCTGAGAATGACCCAAGTTAGGACAGGTTTTATGCCAACCCTTCCAACTCACTATATATAATTTCTTCCTCGTAGGCCAAAGCCTCAGAAGATGGAGTCAGTTTTGTTCTCAAAATTTTGACATCATTCCTTGAACATGCTTGGGTATGTGAGGAGCGGAGCCGCTTGAATATTTCTTATAAGACTACACATATTTGAGTACTCATAGGGTTATATGCCTCAATTTTTCCTTGTGCAATTCTATGGGAGACGGTTTCAAATATATTGCCCCATCATAAACAATGAACTTCATAGACAAAACTACCCGATTTATCTCCAAAAGGGTGATAATCCTTGTGTAAGGAAAAAAGTAATTGCCCCAAGACACTCATCATATCATGCCCTCACTTGCATTTGGAGTCAACTAATGTAGCATCATGACTAGAGCAATTGTGTGCTTCGTGATGGTTGTATTCCGATTAGCATTTGAGTGTGTACCTAAGTCAACGAGAAAGGATTTTCATCCTCTACCTAGAAATCAAGGCATAAGGATGTGTTTGTTCCCCTAACAATGCAAATCTGCTTGATATATTTGAAAGATCACTAACAAGATAACTCCTTCAAAAATAAGCAATAAAATTCAATCCTTGATCTAAATGTGTTTTTCACTCATCAACAAGTCTCCAAACACGATCACGGATCAAACAAACTTCATGCACTTTCAAGACAAAATTTTCAAAATTGACAAAATCTAACAGAGACATCAGAAACTCGCATCCTAGATTTCCTAGCTTGTATCTGGTATCTTGGCTCACATCTAGTGTACTTCATCGTATCTAGTTAGCACATCATTTCATCTAGGATTAAAGCTTGCATCTAGGGTCATCAAAAGCTCACATACTGTATTTCCTGGCTCGCATCTAGGAGCTCACATCTAGGATAGTGGGCACTTGTAGATTAGTTTCTCAGAAAACCTTAGTAAATTTGGATACCCTTTTTGACCTTTAGTCTGTCTCTGTTGTCTTTTCTGATCTCCCTATTGCTAGGTCAAAACACTTTTTCAAATGTCTACCTTGCATGTCCTGTCAGTTTCTCGCAATCAGTCTCAATACATGTGGTCTATCCACTTTTTAAAAAGAACTTGATTCCCAACTCACTATCAAGGCATTCTAACCCTCTGATGCTAGAATCATTTACTTCCACCAAAACATGAATGATACTTCCACCTAGACACACTCACTTGAAAGATTTGGGACTCTACTTGACACTATCAAGAAACTTTGACAAAGTTGAGATACAAATACATGGTTAACACAAGATGCAACAAGCACACGTCTAAAGGATCAAGAGTACTTCCTAAATCACTACACTTTCAAGGAGAAACATCTTGCAGTTCCCTACTAGATCTAGAATCTCTAGAAATGGACAGGTCCACTCACAGATGGAGTAAGGATTTTGAGGAATAGGAAAATAGAAAAAATCAAAAGCATGAAGATATCGATGAAGAAGAAGAACCCACATTTGACCGTCCTATATTTGAATCAGGCAATGATGATATCACTGAAGAAGAGTATAATAAACTCAAACAGAGCAGTAATTTCCACAAGATAATGGAAAAGATGATTGACAAAGATAAAGAGAAATACTTTCTCCATCTAGCATCCACTGGCGTAAAGCTACCCAAAGATTATGATGTGGAACAACTAAAGGAAAAGGAGATGCCAAATCCTATATCTATTCTCGCCAAACAACTCACCTTGATGCAAACAAAGCTCATGACTCTCAAACAAGAGAAGGCTAAACCCAAGAAAAAATACTCTGTGGACTCCATTTGTCCATTTCCTTTTGACAAGAGTGTTACTATGGTCCTGTTTCCTCCTAACATGGCAAGACCAAAGTATGACAAGTATACGAGAGAGACCAACCCACATGACCACGTAAGAGAATTCTATTCTCTGAGCATAGAATACATGCATGAACCTACATACTTCATGAGGCTCTTTCCTGGAAGTCTAAGAGGCTACGCCATGGAATGTTTCTTAAAGCTTACACCTAAGGTCAAAACTTTTGAGGAGTTAATTCAACAATTTATCCAACATTACTCCTATAATACACAACATGATGTGACTATGATGGATCTGTGCAACACTAAACATAATACTGGTGAATCCTTTATGCACTTTCTACAAAGGCGGAGGAAAATCTTTGCATGGTATTCAAGAACTATTCCCAAATTTGAAAAAATGGAAATATTTGTCAATAACTTGGTACCTAAGTTAAACTATGCATTGCAAATGCAAGACTCCTCTAGCTTTGATAGGATGATTAAAAATGCCATCCATATTGAATAATTCATGGTTAAAAAGGGGGATATCACTCTTCAAAGTGAAAAAAAATCTAACAAATCCAATGTAACAAACCCAAATGGTGGAAACAAAACAAAAATGTTGTTAACAATGGAGTGGTAGATGCATCCAATGTTGGTCCTAAACCTGAGGTGTTCAATTTGACTAAAAATATGCAAGCAAGCAAGATGCCAAGGTAATGACCCCCATACCCAAAGCAAATAATGGTAATAGCAAGGGTCGGCCATGGACCTACAAACCTCAAATAACATTCACTCCTTTGGGAGAGCCTCTCGAGACTGTTTTGAAGACACTATTAGACAACAAAGTTCTCACAATCCCAGATTACAAACCATGGGAACCAATGGTCAAACCAAGGTGGTGGGATGACAATTCATACTGTGTCTTTCACAAAAACAAAGGACAAAAACCAAGGTGGTGGGATGAGAATTCATACTGTGTCTTTCACAAAAATAAAGGACAAAAGACTAACAACTGTCTTAAAATCAAACATGTTATCTAAGACCTTATTAAAGGAGGAAAAATCAAAGTGGAAGGACACACCACTAATGAAGACCATAAAACATTTAACACTCCCTTCCCTAACTACAAGAAAGGGGAAGCATCTAAAGGAAAAGGTAATCAAGTAAACTACACCTACTCCAATAATGATAACGTGATCAATATGATAGACATTAAAACTGAATCAATTAATGTCACAATCAAAGCTGTCAAAGACGCATCTTCACAATTGAATGTGGTGACTCAGAGCCAAGCACAAGTCACGATCAAAGGACCCAATTCCTCACCAAAACTAGCATCAACGTCCAAGGTTCCTATTGTTACTATCCCCAAACCAGCAGCAAAACACATGGTTACTATTCCTGCAGCAAAGTATGACTTGGTGGACCAATTACAATGAGCCTCTACTAAAATTTCCATTTTTGAGTTGCTTAAAATCTCCATAGTGCATAGGGAAATCTTGGAACAAGCCTTACATGCTGCAAATATCCCAAAGGATATTGATATAGACAAATTCTAAGTGATGGTTAATCATATTTCATCACCATATTATCTCTCCTTTTCTGAAGAAGATGATAAATCATTGACACATCCACATAATCAACCCCTCCATATTGAAGTCCTCATTCATAAATCCCATGTTAGACGCATATTGATAGATGGAGGCGTGGGATTGAATATTTGTACCCTTAATCTTATCAAAAAACTAGGTCTCTCAAAACAGACCATTGATTCTAGGAGTAAAATCACTATCAAAGCTTATGATGAGGAAGAAAGATCCTCTAAAGGTCTTATTGTTCTACCCATCAAAGTTGGACCAATTGAAAGGAATGTCATATGTCAAGTTTTGGATCTGCCCTTGGCCTACAAAATCCTGTTGGGGATGTATGCACCCTAAAATGGTCGCCTAGACTTTGGGCCCCATTTATTATTTTATCAATTTATCAAATCCCTGAATCAATACTTTCAAATATCAACAATATCAATTATATCAATTTCCTTGATCAAATCATAATTATTTTAATATTTCCTAAGGTTTTATCATTTTTATTTAATTAAAAGATTTAATCTCTCTTTTAATTAAATAAAATTCTTATTATTTAATTAAAAGATTTAATCTCCCTTTTAATTAAATTCCTCTTATTTAATTAAATTCAATTTCCCCCATTTAATTAAATAAAATTCTTCTAATTTATTTAATTGAAAGAAAACCCCTCTTTTAA
>MU224611.1:202834-224724 GCA_018584345.1 Thuja plicata | reverse complement strand
TGATGTAAGTTGTTTTGTTGCAAAGGTGGATGACAGTTGGTTATGGCACAAGAGACTTTGTCATATCAATTTTGATAATATAGTAAAGATCAGCAATGTTAAGGCAGTCAGAGACCTTCCTAGTATTACAAGACCTATTGACACCATATGCAGGGAATGTGTTATGGGAAAGCATGTAAGGAGTTCCTTCAAAAGCAAGCAGAACCTAGCTGAGAACAAACTGGACCTAGTGCATACAGATTTGTGTGGTTATACCCAAACAAGATCATACTACAGAGTAAGGTATTTCATTTTGTTTGTTGATGATTTTTCTAGGATGATGTGGGTTGCGTTCTTAAAGGAGAAGTTTGAAGCCTTTGAAAATTTAAAAATATTCAAAGCTAAGGTTGAGAATGAATCCAGATTAAAACTGAAATGTCTAAGATTAGATAGAGGAGTAGAGTTCACCTCTAATCAGTTTTATGACTATTGTGAAGAACATGGAATAAAAAGACAGTTGAGTGCACCTAGAACCCCTCAGCAGAATGGGATTGCAGAAAGGAGGAACATGATAATACTTGATACAGTGTGCACCATGATGATTAAAGGAAAAGTGGTGCAAACATATTAGAGAGATGTAGTGAACACAACAATATATACTATCAATAGAACTCAATTGAGGCCAGGCGCAGATAAGACACCGAATGAATTTTGGTTTGGAAGTGTACCTACAGTAAAATATTTTAGAATCTTTGGCAGCAAGTGCTACATCAAGAGAGATGATGGTGTTGGTAAGTTTGATGCTAGAAATGATGAAGGTATTTTCCTTGGTTACTCTACAAAAAGCAAAGCATATGGATGTTTCAATTTGAGATTGAAAAAGATAAATGAAAGTACTCATGTAAAAATTGATGAGAAGTTTATGATTCAAGAAAGATACTATGAATTTGCACCTATGATTGAAGATGAACCCAGGGCTAGCAGAAAAGATACTGTTATTGAAGAAATGTTTGATTGCATTGATGTCTCATGCAATGACCCTGAATCAAGCAGAGAAGAATCATAGATTACAGAAGAAGAAGACACACCTAAAGTTCCAAAATTCACATCTAGATACCACTCTAAAGATGATATCATTGGAGATCAGAGAAATAGTGTTTTGACCAGATCTAAAGCAAAAAGTCTAGCAATGGATGAAGAGGTATGTTTACTTTCATAGATTGAACCTTTAAGTGTTGAGGATAACTGTAATGATTCTGATTGGAAGAATGCAATGAATGAAGAATTAGATCATATAATCAAAAATGACACATGGGAATTGGTCCCTAGACCAAATGACAAAAATGTGATTGGAACAAAGTGGGTATTCAAAAACAAGATGAATGGAGATGGTATAGTAGTAAGAAACAAAGCAAGATTGGTATGTAAAAGATATGTGTAGAGAGAAGGAATAGACTACACTGATACATTTTCCCTTGTGAGCAGACTGGAAGCCATTAAGTTGTTTTTGGCATACGCAACATTCAAAGACTTTAAAGTTTATCAAATGGATGTAAAATCAGCTTTTTTGAATGGTGACTTGAATGAAAAAGTTTACATAGAACAACCTGAAGGATTTAATCTCTCATATAAACTAGACATGGTATGCAGATTGAAGAAAGCACTCTATGGTCTTAAACAGGCCCCAAGAGCTTGGTATGAGAGACTTGATGGTTATCTTACCAAGATTCGATTCAAGAAAGGAGCAACAGATTATGACCTATTCACAAGAGAAACACCTGATGGATTATTGAACTAGTTGCTATATTTGTTGATGACATTATCTTTGGGGGTAATGACAAGCTCAGTAAAGCATTTACAAAAGAAATGCATAATGAATTTGAAATGAGTATGATTGGTCTTATAAAATACTTTTTGGGACTAAATGTAAAGCAAATAGATAAAGGTATATTCATTAATCAGTCTAAATATGTGAAGGAAGTACTGAAGACTTTTCAGATGGATGATTGTAATTCAGTATGCACTCCCATGATAACAAGAAGCAAGATTTCAAAAGATGATGACTCCACAACAGTTGATAAGACATTGTACAAATCTATGATTGGTAAACTCATTTATCTAACTCAATCTAGACCTGACATATCTAATGTAGTTGGCATTTTTGGAAGATTTGCAGCTAAACCCAAGCAAAATCACCTAATGGAAATCAAGAGGATATTTAGATATCTAAAGGGAACTATAGACTATGGTTTATTGTATCCTAAATCAGAGAATGTACAACTTCATGTGTATACAAATGCAGATTGGGCAAGTTGTATTGATAACATGAAGAGCACTTAAGGAGGAGTAGTATTTCTTGGAAATAGGTTGGTTTCTTGGATAAGAAAGAAGAAGAACTGTATTTCTCAGTCAACAACAAAAGCTAAATATGTTGCAGCAGCACTGAATTATTCAACCATGGTTTGGCTCAAATAGATGGTTAAAGACTTTGGCATTCAGGTTGATTATCCTATTGTTATTCACTATGACAATACTAGCACTATCAACATGTCTAAGAACCCTGTGATGCACGCAAAGACAAAACACATAGAGATCAAGTACTATTTCTTAAGAGAAAAGGTTGCAAACAAAGAAATTAAATTGGACTATGTAAGCACCAAAGAATATTTGGCACATATTTTCACAAAGCCCTTATCTAAGGATACTTTTGAGTATCTCAGGGAGAAGTTGGGAGTAATTCCCTCTCCTGAGTCTGTTTAGAAGAAGCAACAAGAACATCAGTCATTAAGTGATTGATGAATGGTTGACACTTCTGGAGTAGTACCTGTACCTAAAGATCTATGGCACCCTTTTTCATTGATGTCAAAGGGGGAGTATATAGTAAGGGGGAGTATGTACTAAGGGGGAGCATATACTCTAGGGGAGTATATACATGGAACAAAAACACAAACAGAGGAACTGCAATAGTTTAGAGAAATCTTTTGATGAGGATATTGAGAAGATTGTAAAAGAAAGAGGCCACCATGAACAGAGGATGTTTTTGATATCATATGTTTTCATCAATGTCAAAGGGGGAGATTTTTGGAGATTTGATTTTGAGCAGTTGATTGATTGTATGTTTGTCATTGATGACAACATATAATACACAGTAGTAATTTTGTATGTACTTATCAGAATGCTGATGTGAAGACTTGTGTAGATAAATACATGTTGTTGACATGTTTATTATATTTTGTTAATATACATAGACCCAGATATGATGTTTCAGTAAAGTTATGCAATTGTATTATTGGCAGTTACAGTTTTGGAAGTGTAACAATTTAGGGCCGACGTATATAATGTGTTTCTTGAGTTGCATCTATCTTCAGGATATGTGTGTGTATATTCATGGTTAGTTATGATTTAACTATATTTGGTTAAATGTGCCTATCATATTAAATCAAGATCATGTTGTTTGAGTTGATTTGGTGAAGCCAACTCAGTGAAGCGTTGTGTCTGTTCAGTTTGACTTGCGTAGACTTAATATTGTTTGCGTGCTTAATTAAGCTGACTAAGGTGTTGTTGAGATGTTTCTAAGAGCTAACATGACCTTCTAATTTGGAGAAGATACTTATAGTAGTTCATTTGTGAATGGTAAGTGTGAATGATACGAAAAGAGAAGAAAGATGTACATAGTAGATTATCAGAGTTGGTTCATTCATCAAGAGTCTATGTGAAGAAGAAGAAAAAGATTGTAATACACTGGAACTGATCAAGACAACAGGTCTACTCTATAGTTCATCATCAGATATAGTGCATATTTTTTATACATAAGGTTGTAGCCTTCACCATCAAGCAGTGAGCTTTTGGATAGTGAGTCCACTACCCCTAACAGGGTTATTTGTAAAAGACACCTAACAGGGTCCGACCCTTAACTAGGTCACTATACTTATTGCATTGTAATGTACAACTCCTAACAAGGTTGAAATATCTTCTAATAGGGATTGCTATAAACAAGTATAGTTTATTGTGGGTGCTAATTCCCACTGGGGTTTTTACCATTTGGTTTCCCCGCAATCAAATTGTGTGTTGTGTACTGTGTTATTTGATTAAGCATTTACTTTTTTGTATTATAAAGTTAAGGAAGTAAAAGAACTAAAGTTACTGATAACTGATTCACCCCCCCCTCTCAGTTATCCTTTGGGACTATTCTAACATGAATCTCAATACAAAATGGGGTAACCATGCAACATTAAAGTTTCTCTCGCACAACTACACCAAAAAAGAGATTTCTCCCAAGCTTTTCCACAATCATCTTGACTTCAAAACCTACAAATACATGAGGAGAACCATGGGAAGCTCACCTCCCATCCTAGGTCTCAAGGAGACCACCCCCAAGCTAGGAGAATCAGTAACCAATGGGTGACAATCACACATCTACATACATGAATACAACAACAAAGAACACCCTCCCAAGGCTTGCATAAATGGATTCACCATGAACCCATAATAAGGGGGTGAAAGTGGATTTCCATGTAGGAGAATACCAAAATAATACATTCAAATAACATACCTCTTCAAGGCCAAAACAACATACATCTTTCTATCCAATCTTCTCCTTATCTCCCCCAAAATTAGGATCAAATACAATGGCATGCAAGGGCCCATACACCTTGCATTTTTTTCCCTCTTCTCTCCATGAGAAGAGACTCTACACTATCATGGAATCTAACTAACCCCTTCCCCCATACATGGCCACTTCTTCCTTATCCAAGCGTGAGTAATGCCATCACACCCTTCACAAAACTCCCATATTAAAAAACAAAGATAAAACCATAAGCAAGAATTCAAACCCAAAATCGGATTCCCTTACATAACAACAATACAAATTCATTTCACATATGCAAGAGAATGAAATAGTTGTGATTCACATGTTTGTATCTCCATCAGCACCCAACAAACATTCTAACACTGCTCCTAACAATATTGATATTTTTGAAGTAGAGGATGAGTTCCTTCCTCCAATCATTGATATAGAGACTATTGTTTTCCTAAGTCTAGAAGAACTTCAGAGGTGACAAGCAAGAAGCCTCCTTTCACAGAGAGATGATGATGAAAGTTCCACTAACAAGTCACTAGATTTTGGTCCACATATAACTAATAGTGACCCTTTTAATGACAATCTAACTTGTATTGATCTAAATATCGAAGAACTTAACTTAACAAAACATGTCATGTCAGTTAATAGTCTTGACACTAACATGATGCTGTCCTTCCCAAAATCTGACTCCTTATCATTGATAAACCCAAATCTAATTGATTGGACTAATATGGATCCTACTCCTATCATGAAATTCCCCAATGATTACACCTTGGCCTGCTATCTAAACGCTTGTGAACCTTACCCTTCTTCCACCAATGCAAGGAGCGTGAACATGTCATAGGAGGATATCAAGTTTCTCAGTAAAAAATTAAAAAATAAAAAGAAAAAGAGAACTGATGGTGAAAACCACATTGTGGCAGTATCAGATTCTAAAATAGTAAAAACCAAAGATGTATCTGATGGTGAAAACCTCTCAAAGGAGCCAAAGGATGAGATTCCTTATATCCCCCCCACGTACTTTCAAGAAATATCTTCAGTACTGATTGAACCAACACAACCATTTAACTTGGGCACAACTGAAATTCCTCAAATTGTACACCTAGCATAATCTTTGTCAGAAGAGGAAAAGGTACAATTCACTAAGTTATTGAAAGAGAAAAAGATCAACTTTGCATATTCTTATACAAATATGCCTAGAATAGATCCTAAATTGATAATGCACCATTTATCTATAGCTCCTGGGATTAAACTCGTAAAGAAGAAACTAAGAAAAATGCATCCTCATGTTGCATTACTAGTAAAAGCGGAGCTAGAGAAATTGTTGAAAGCTAGATTCATCAGAGTCATTGCTTATGTAGGATGAATCTCCAACATGGTCCCAGTGTCTAAATCTGATAAATCTATCAGGATCTATACAAACTTTAGAGACTTAAACAAGGCATGTCCTAAGGATGACTTCCCCTGCCTAATATTGATATGATCATAGACCTCACAATAGGCTACCAAATGTATTCATTAATGGTTGGGTTCTCAGGCTATAATCAAATTAAAATTGCCCTTGAAGATCAAGAGAAGATGATATTTACATGCGCATGGGGCACATTTTTCTGGAACGTCATGCCATTTGGGTTAAAGAATGCAGGTGCCACATATCAAAGAGCCATGACCACTATATTCCATGACATGATGCATAAAAACATGGAGGATTACATGGATGACACCTTAGCTAAATAAAAAGAAAGAAATACTCATATTGATGACTTAGGACAAATATTGGATCGTATGGAGCTATTTCAACTCAGGCTCAATCCCAAGAAATGTGCCTTTGGGGTCCAATTAGACAAGATCTTAGGGTTTATTTTTTGAGCAAAAGGAATTGAAGTAGACCCAAAAAAAGTCAAAGCTATACTAGAGATGACTCCTCGACGTAATAATAGTCAAATGAGGACATTACAAAGGTGATTCCAGTCAATCAGGAGGTCCATGTCACAACTTGTGGATAGAGTGCAGACCTTTACCAAATTACTACATAAAGGTGTCACCTTCAAATGGGATAAAAATTGTGAAGCCAACTTCAGAGAACTAAAAGTGTACCTGGCTACTCCTCCTATTCTTATGCCACCCATTCATGGAAAGCCATTACTCCTATATATCTCAGCTATAGCTACATCACTAGGAGTATTATTAGCACAAGAGGATGAAACTAAGAAAGAAAGAGCAATCTACTATATTAGTAGAACACTAGTGGCCTATGAACTCAATTACAACATTATTGAAAAAGCATGCTTAGCAGTTGTCTTTGCATCACAAAAATTAAGACATTACATGCTATCACATACAGTAAGGCTCATTACAAAGATAGATCCTTTGAAGTACCTCCTCAAGAAGAGAACATTAATAGGATGATTAGCAAAATGGGTCTTGATTCTAAGTGAATTTGACATTGAATATGTGGATCGAAGAGCTATTAAAAGACAAGTCCTCACAGATCAACTAGCTGATTCACCACTCCAAGATGATGAACCTTTAAGGATTGAATTCCCTGATGAAACAATTATGCATCTAATTGAGTATCCATGGAAGATTTAATTTGATGGTTCTTTCACGCAACAAGGCTCTAGAGCAAGGGCTCTATTCATAACTCCTCAAGGCTACAAGATACCTAAGTCTTACAAATTGATGTTTCCATGCACGAACAACATTTCTGAATATGAGGCATTAGTAAATGGTCTTAAGCTTGCCATGGAATGGAAAATCATAGAGTTACATGTGTATGGTGACTCCCAGCTCATTATCAATCAACTCAATGGAGATTATCAGACAAAAGATGAGAAGTTGACACCCTACAAATAACTAGTTGATGACCTAAAGAAGTGCTTTGTCTTCATCACATTCCAGTAGATACCTAGAATAGAGAACAAAGTTGCAAATGCTATGGCCACATTGTCATCCATGTTACAACTAGAGGAACATCAATTATGCTATGACTTCTTGATGGAAGAATTATCATATCCTGCCTTTGATCCCCCTAAATACCAAGTAATCTGTGCTTTGAACACCCTAGACCAATCTCAATATGCTAATTTCACTACTTACCTAACTGACCAAACCATTCCCAATAATATATCAAGAAATGAAAAAAGATCCTTGATTAGGACAACATCGTGTTATGTCCTCATAACTAATAACTTATATCGATGAGGTCTCGAAAGTACGCTTCTTAGATGTTTATAACATGAATAGTCAGATTGCACATTAAAAGAAGTCCACGAAGGTGTATGTGGATCACATTCAAATGAATTTTCCCTAGCAAAGAAACTGCTCAGAGTGGGCTATTAATTGCCTACAATGGAAAAGGATGACATTCAATTTTCCAAAAACGTGTCATAAAATCCAAACCCATGGAAATCTTATCCATGCTCCTACAAGAGAACTTATACCTTTCAGAACATATTGGCCATTTTAGCAGTTGGCCTTTGACTTGGTTGGATAAATGTATACTAATTCTTCAACTAGACACAAGTTCATCATTACAGCCACTGAATATTTCACAAAGTAGTTCAAAGCTGTGTCGCTAATCAAAGCCACTGGTAAATAGGTGGCTATGTTCATTTTGAACTACATTATTTGTAGATATGGGATACCCTCTTCAATTGTAATAGACAATGGGGGCCAATTTAAAAACCAAGACATTGATGATCTTTGCAAACAGTTCCACATCAATCAAAATTGCTCCTCAATCTATTATCCTCAAGGTAATGGATAGGCTGAAGCATCTAATAAGAATATTCTCAAGATCTTACACAGAACTGTAAGTAAGTCTGGCAGAGACTGAAATTTACAACTAAATATAACATTATGGGCCTATAGAACAAGCATTAGGACACCAAATGGAGCCACACCATTTGCCCTAGTCTATGGAACTGAGGTAGTACTACCTATTGAGGTTGAAATCCCATCTTTGTGGGTATCTTTACAAGGTCTTGTTATTGATGAGAAATACCGCATTGATTGGGTAAATTCTTTAGACCTACTTGATGAGTGCATGCAACAAGCATTTGATCATCTGAAGGTGTACCAAGCACGAATGTCCAAATGATACAATAAAAATGTCAAACCATGCCAATTTCAAGTAGGGGATCTCATCCTAAAGGAGAATCCTAAGAACCAACCCAACAAAGAACAAAAGGGAAAGTTTGAACCTAATTGGTTGGGACCTTATGTTATCACTGCTACTTTTGGTACTAAAGCTTATCAACTAGCTACACCTAAGGGAGACGTTCTTCCATATCCTATCAATACTCTACATTTGAAGTGGTTCTATGCTTAATGTTTGGCTAGCAAAGCCTATACAATAAATAGTTCTCAGAAAATACCAAAAACATTCAGAAAATTGATCCTGAAAAAATCCAAAAATAGTGGAAAAGGTCCTGAAGAAAGGTATCCTTGGTGAAAACCTAGAAAAAAGGCACCTTGATACTACAAAAACATTCAAAAAAGAAAAAATAGCAAAAAAAAAAGAAAATTTGGAAAATAGAAAAGTGCCTTGATGACAACCTGGTAAAACAGGCATATGGGTAGCAAAAAAAATAAAGAAGTTTTTCCAAGTGGTGAAAACTTGGCAATCAGGCATCACTTGTATTCTATGCTCTATCTATCAATACATTGCTGATAGTAGGCCTTAATGATTAGACCTGTGCTAAGAGTTGACTTTGTTTCCTTACGAAAATCTTATCCTTGCTTGGGATTTGTCTGTATTTTTGTCTTAGGATTAGGTCATTCTGCACTGGGGCATCTTTTTCTATCATGATAAGTAGCATCTGCTAGGTTTTCATAGGATATTTTGTCTCATGACACAATGATACTTGATGCTTTCACTAAACTGTCACTTTCACAAAACAAGGCTGGCACAAACATTACACTAACATGAACGGTGTTCGTAAGACCTACATTGAATTGCAAATAGGAAGAAAGTTATTCGCAGACATGGAACACATATTTTCTTGAATTCCAAATTTTTAATTGATGAATCTATACTGCGCTTGGAAAATGAATCAATAGTATTTCTCAATACTACCTAAACACAGTTTGATCTTCGTTTAATTATGACTCTTTTATGTACCCATGATGTTTTCACTGGGGGCATCTAAGCAGTTATGAATTTTATTTGATTGATTCACAATTGATAGTTGTTATGTCTTCCAAGTTACTCCATGACGTCTGCACAAAGACAAAGAGTCACAAGGACAGGGGGCATAAAATTTTCTTGGTTTCCTGTGTATGGTGATTGTTCCAAATGATCCTATAAATTTCACCTAACTTGGATGTTTATGGTAAGAGCTGCCAACATGAGTGGATAGCCACATATATTTCGATCTTTGTTATGCGTAAACTACGGTGAGGGTGAAATGATTTCCTTGTCTATTTTCTAACTCAAATTCTCACTAAGGTATACGAAGCATAATGTACCCAAGGATATGAATTTTCAAGGTCATTGTGGGTCCAATATCTTACCTTACACTGATTTTGATATAATAAAAGGAAGGTGACTATTTTGTTAATCCTGGCTTCTATGCCTTGATGCCTAAGTCTATTTTTGACATTTCATCCAATAAATATAGTATTCATACTTTCATAATATCAGTGGGTATTAGTGATTGTTGTACTATCAGGTGGCATCTATTCCAAAAAGCACCCAATGATGATAAAAATGTTACAAATATCTGCAAATCAGTGACAAGTCCTAAGAGTCTGCATATAGTTGCATTTAGAGAGGGAATGATTCATTTTTGAAAGAAACAAAAGCATAAGGAATTTGAGCTCAAAAATGATTTCTATTTTCTTCTAAAAACCAAGTTAGTTACATCCATTTAATATTATTTATATTTATATCATTGTACATCCATGGCATACATTTTGCATTCATATATGAGAAAGCAAGAAAATACAAAAACAAAGCATTTATGCATTTCATTCTACATCCTAAAGTGCATTCATACATTTTTCTTGCATATGAAAAACTCAAACACATACATTTTGCATATTCACATAGTATCATTTAAAACATATTTATATCAGTGATAAATCCAAACACATGAATGATGTCCTCATCTACAATCTAACTCATCATAAAACCAAGATAAAATCACATGTGCGATATATCAAAGTGAAGAGAACTCATGAATCATGTCATAATCAAAAATAGCTACATCAGATATATATCTCAAAACATGGTACAGATAAAAAATATGGCACAAGTCTACACAAAGAGTATCAACGTATAAATCTAAATTAGCTATACATGTATAAAGTATCATCATACAAAAATAATGATCTTAGGAGGATCTAGATATACAATGTGATCTTAGAAATATATATGAAAAAATGTAAGATTAGCTCTGGCTTCCCCCTGCTCCTGATATGGAGGAGGAGGAGGTGGTGGTACAAGCGGAGCTGCAGGAGGAGGCATGGCCCCCTCTGACTGTTGTACTAATTGTGAAAAGGAAATATCTCTCTATCCCTCTAGCACTGTAGCATGATAAAGTGCATAATAGTAGGTGGCTCTCTGACCTTGGTGAATAGCAGTACGGGCCTGTATATCTTACTCTGCTCTGAGCCTCTCCAGCTGTCTATCCCTATGAGAAACTAATGCACCAGCTATTTTGACCCTAGCCTCTAATGCTATGATATGTTCCCTAAGCTTCTCTCGCTCCTACTCACACTGAGATAAGGAATCTCTATCCCTACCTGACCCTCTGCCTGAATCCTATCCTAAGGGCCTATCCTGTTATCTATCTTGTTGTCTCTACTTCTGCTGCCTCTGTTGTCTCTGCTTCTCCCCTATAAGCAACAGACCTTGATCCATCTTAGGAGCAACAAATATGAAGTAGGTATGCCAACCCTCTCCATTGCCACTAGCCACATCTACAATGCCACTCACAACTCCACCTCCCCTATCATCTCCACCATCATCCCCATCATCTGGAGGAGGATGCCTAGCATCTCGTCTCTCATCTCTACCTCCATCTCATCCTCCACTGGTACCCCTAGCTCTCTATGCTCCTCCTCTCCCCATGGAAGGGTGATCATCTAGATCATAATCTATCAGATCCTCTATATGAGGAATAGCCTCCTCAGGCATTGTGAATTGTGGAAATGTATGCTGAAGCATCTCTACAGCATACCCATCTGAATAGCCTGCATCTGTAACATCATGATGGAGATCCCAATCGACTCCAACCATGTCTCTAATCTCCTAGTGGGTGGTCTCATATCTCAGCTGGGCACCCAAAAATGGTGGCTCATCATGAACTCTAGCATATACAATCACATCTTGGGTCTTGTCCTATCGTCAGTCAAACTGTCTCAAAACTTGAGTGTGTACAAAACACTCTATGACATATATGGTCCTCCTGATTAGGTACCTGCTCTGACACAAAAATGGAACTTGTCTAGCATTTGAGGTCCATTCCTCATAGTCCAAGTATGGCCATGATACTACCTCTATCATATCATCAAAAATCCTCCACCAGTACTCTACCTTGCCTTGATGGGTCTGCTGAATCAAACCGGCATACATATAAACATAAGGATGCTCAAGTGCACACTGCCTGTCTACAATGGGTCATGTCACTAGGATGTGCTCCCAGGACCAGATCTGAAGAATCAAAATCTCCATAATCATGCTCCGAGTATAATGGTAAACAATCTTGTGGAGCTCTCAGTGCATATGGGTCAGAATATAACTACCCCATGCAAATCTCCATCTAGAGACGACCATCTTTTCAAGCATGTCTACCCATCCTACAAGGAATACATTTTGTCCTCTATCTGGCATCAGGATGCCACCAATAAAGCCTACTAAATACATAGATAAGTGATCATAGTGATCACACATATAATCCCAAGAGAGATATCTCCGATCAATAGTGTCATCCTAGAAATACCGATGAGCTGCACCAATTGCCATGGTAGAAGTCGACTAAAAGCACACCTCGTGGACAATAACAAGAACTTGCAGTATGTGCCACATGTCCTTAGGAGTGATTGTTATCTCCCTGATTAGGATACAAAAGGTGTTGTGCTCTGAGTGCCATCTCTCAGCAAGAGCAGTCAACAACCCCCGATTTACCCCTATATTGGCTAAACCAAGCAATGATCGTAATCCTACATGGACTACTACCTCCTGCTCATCATCTGACAGTAGTCTGACCAAGGAAAGCACACACCCTGGATATGTACCTTGGAAAGAAACTACCTCAAAATTGACCTATTTTTGGCAATTAAAAGATAAATCAGTGATTCTATCTATGAAAAAAATGCAGAATCGTGATCAGCTAATTGATTTAGGATCCCCAGTAGACAAATAGTTCACAATGGCTAAGTTTCTAAGTCCCAAAAATGAGATGTGATCCTAGAAAAATAGGGTGTTATCTCTTTTGCCAGATGTGATCCTAGAAAATAGGATGCGACAGAGAATGTTGGGTACGATCCCAGAAATCTCGGATGCGACCCCAAACATAGGGTACAATCCTAAAAGGATAGGGTACGACATAAATAGGATTTCATATCCTAAACTAAGCTAAAACAGGGTAACAAGATGCGATCCAAGAAATACTGGATGCAACATAGAATTTTGGGAAAATAGGATGCGATCTGGGAAATGCCAGATGCGACGCAGGTTTAGCAGGGTGTGATCCGGAATCCTGGATGTGACCCAGAATTCAAAGGGTTCTACAAGCTACAAAAATGCATAAAATTTAAAATTGCAAAATTCACAAGGTAGTTTTGAGAGTACTTACTGGAGGTGTATAATCAATCGGGCACTGATGTCGATGGCTGAGCTTGAAATGATGCTTCCTGACCGGGACCACCATCTTCTCTGCAGAGCTCTCAAATTTACCATGGATAAAAGTGCAAATGAATAGTAAAATGGTGATTTTGGAGATATATATTAGCTTTTTGAGCATTTTAGAGGTTCCGAAACCCCTCCCAGGAAACTAAAACTCCAATTATGTTCTCTTTTTGATCAATTGGGAACCAAATTAAAGGTGCCTAAGGTGTTTTATGTAGTATAGTAATATTTTTGCGACAGTTCCTGAAAATGCAGAATTGCTCTACTATTCCGAAAGCCCATCAAATTGCACATTTCATCACAAATCTTGGTCCGACATCATTTTATCAATCTCACCACTCACATTTTCACCTAATTAACTTGGTACTCATGTGTTTACTCTTAAACACACCTTCTTTCTTCACTTCTTCTGCTCTATTCTTTCTTAACCTAAACTGTTCCATGCAAGTGATATGTTCTTTCAACAGAGGGATTTTATTTCTTTCCTTTGATTTCGTTCCCTAGGGGGAATGATCACACTATCATAAATCAATTTTTTGCTCAAAACAACATCAAAAATTACTTCATTATCAAAAAATAGGGGCATGACAGTTTCCTTGACTAATTCAAAACTATTGGATAGAAAGCTTTGGTTCTCATAAGTTGGATATCTTGTGTTTCCTCATTTTAAAAGATTATTACTAAGCTCATGGTAGCTTCATACTGAATTTTGGACGACAACCAAGTTTGGAATTAGTATTATCAATATTTGGATGACAAACAAGTTTGGAATCAGTATTATCAATCTTTGGATGACAACCAAGGTCACTATTAATTTTATCAGGCATTTTGTTCGATCATGAGCGAAATTCTCAATCTTTCTGAAGTCAAAATCAAAAACTTTCTTTGAATCAATGCACTGCTCGCACATCAATTCAAAGAGGGGAAAATGTAACCACCTAGATATGGTGTGCTCTGACTATAGACCCTATTTTCCCTCAGTGTGATCATACCCCCAATTATGTCCAGACAACTCTTCGATCGACTGGCATAATTCATTCGAATCAGATTTAATCTCCTAAGTGATTTAATCACTAAATTTTATTAATCACCTAAGCCAATCAAATCCAAATCAAATTTAAATTTAATTAATTCAAATTATACATGGCTAAAGGTAATTAATCTAAAATGAATTAAATAAATCCCTATTATATTCTAAATCACTTGCAAAAACCCTATCTTCTAGCCTAAATTAATCTAATTAATTGGATATAGTCCTAATTAATTATTTATAGAAACAAAAAGCTTAAATAATTAATTTCCCTATTTTTGAATGAATATATTAATTATAGTTCATTTCATTAATATTAGCCTTAACCCTAGTCTAACCTATCTCAACCACCTTAACCATGGGTTCAAACCCATCCCAACCTATTCCCCCCATGCTAAGTCTAATCCTATCCTAATCCACTTCCTAATGATGTCACATTCCTAAATTTGTGATTAGGAATCCCACCCACTTGAGAAAGTCAATTTTCTCAAGCTTGATTCCCTCTAAGTTCACCTTCTCAAGCTTGCTTCTTACACCCTCACCATGCCTCTTAAATGCTCCCATTAATGCATTATTAATGGAGATTGCTCAATCCCATGCCTCATGAATGCCTTTGGCATTTATTCCTCTTACACCTCATTAATGGGTTTTACAACTCCACTAATGAACCTTGTCCCCCCTCTCTCTCCTCATTTCTTCTATAAATAGAATGAGTTTTTAAGCTCAAATAGCCCTTAATTGTAGGATTGAAAGTATTGTTATGATATTTAGATTAATTGAAAATTCATATTTCATAGTAGTTTTGATGTTTATGCATTGTTATTATCATGCTTTTTAGAGCTAATATGCATGTTTAATGAGCATTTAGACTAGTTTTGATTCAAATCTTTCATTCTTAGGTTGTATTTGTCACTGATTTGTGCATAATCTAAGGGCATGATTATGGCATTCTTCAAACTCCTCCTAGATAGGAAGCAATAGATCGGTTTTAGTGTTTAAGTTTGAAACCCTTGCTTTTTATACCTTTTTAGTAATATAATGATCTATTGAAGTGTTGTGTCATAGGTATCAGGTGCACTATTTCGCACACACAAAATAAACATTAAACAAGGACATCTAAGTTGTGAGGAAGAAATATCAATAGGATTGGAAAAGAAGAATAAGAAGAAGAAGAAGAAGGAAAAATGTTGGCTCAAGGTATAAATCCCATACCATTTCTAGTTACTTGTGTAGGAGGATAAGACCTTTATACCTTGTTATCAATACCAAGACCTTGTACACCATAACCTTGTTAAGAAGCAATATCATAACCCACATTATAATTATCCTTTAATGTAGAGGGAGGAAATTCATCTTGGGATTTATGGAAATGTGTATTATAAAGAGGAATAGGAAGAGAATTGTTCACTTTAGGGAGAATAAGATTCCTATAAGTATTTTCATGTTCTTTAGGTGAGGAAGAATAAGAAGGATTATCAAGATCTTCAAGTTTACTTAATGTTATCTTGGGAGATAAATCATCAAGAAAATGATTAACATCAGGATTATTAAAAAAAAATTGATAAAAAGAGGAATTATATTTAAGATCATCTAAAGAAGTGCATAAGCTAGCTTCCTTAATTTCATCCATTAAGGTGGGTTTAGAAAGAGAGGATCTAAGACTGACTAATGTATGATTATTAGGAGTATGATCTCTATCTTGATTACTAAAAGACACCCTAGGAGAAGGATTAAGGTTATTTACGCCAATGTCATCTTTAAGTGCATCATTTTCAACAAAGACCCTTATGTAATTAATATATCTCATACATTTTTTAAAAAATCTATGAGAAAATTACATAAAATATAGATAGAAGTTTTAAAAAATGATTTGTAAGGAGGAAGAACATTTTAAATCCTAATGATGCCATATGCAATAATACCATGAAGGAAAGAAAGAAACATAAAATATAAGAAAGTATTATCTACTTCATGTGACTAATAAATGGAAGTAAGAAGGAATGTAACAACATGAGATATCACACACCAATCTAAATTAGTAAACCCATGATGAAAATAAAAGCTTCCTAAATCAGGTCTAAGAATAAAATGCATGAAAAATTAAATCTAGACACTGAATAAAAATAGAAATTTTATGTGTCGGATTTACCATGATGTAACATAAGAAATAAGGACTATGGGGGTGGGGATCCTATTTCCTATGTCACATTCAAAAGGAAGATGACCCACTAGGCTTGAAAAGGCTCAAGCATTGAATGGGTGCAGTGATCCTTCCCTGAATGGAAAAGTGGAAATGGGATAATGGACAGGGGGGTGTAAGAACTAAGATTAAATGAAGGAAACTAAATAGTAAAATCAATTTGAAGTTGTTTTGGAGAGACTAGGTCGATTGGTTTAGCTTTTTCCTAGGACTAGGTTGAGTAGGTTGGCATATTCCTAAGATTTGATCAACTAGCTTTGCTTGTTCCCTTCACATTATAAAAATATCAGTTGAAAATTTTAGTTGGGCTCTTGTACTTCCTTGCTCTTTTACCATAATTGGTGTCCCCTATTCCAACACACAAAAAAGCATGGAAATTTTTGTGTAGAAAGGGGTTTTCCTCAACCAACCCCCGATTTTGAATCAACCTTGAAATTAAAATAAAATAAAGTTTTCTAACATCGAGAAAAAAGTAGATCTAAAACATGAAGTGTCATATGCATTGGGAACACAAATTATTCTTTGAATGTGATCATGAATGGTAATGAAATATCTTTACTCAACACAAAAACCTAAAAGGAATTCATGAATTACATGCCTTGCATAATGATTGTTGTAGTTTTCCACAATGTTTGATATGGAGAAGGAGGATAGAATGAATTCTTGAATAATTGAATGATTTAAAGGATGGAGATTGTATTCCTTAATTTTTATCTCCCCCACTTGTCCATAATTGTAGAAAAAATTTCTACAATGGATAAGATTACTTTGATCATGACTTAGATGCTTGAAATATACCTTGAAATACTTGAGTGCTTGAGTGCTTGAGCTTGGAATTCTTTCTATTATGTTGTTATGATTGTATTTTTAAATGAGGAGAGGTAGGTTGCTTATATACCCCTCAAAAACATTTCAAAGCTCAAAAATTGAACAGGACCAAAGGGAGATTGAATTTCCCACTCAACCATTGAGACAAACCTCTTCTTCAAATTTCAAAGGAAACGTTGGGGAATATGTTGATTCTTGGGACTAGGCCAACTAGGTCAACCTATTCCCCCAAAAAATCATATAAATTTTTTTTCCTAAGGATATCAATTAAAGAGGGGATGTTGAAATGAAAAGAGGAATCAAGGTTGGAGTACCAGAAATCAATGTGAGAGCACAGACATGATAAAATAGGGCTAGGCTAAATGGAAAATTACATAGTGATGCAATTTAAGGAAGGTACATAAAGAAAATTTAGGAAATTAGATTATGTGTAGAAAATAGGGATCTCAATAGAGAATTTGTTAAGGATCATCATCCCCTTACATTGAAACATTCTTTTCCAAAATTAGCAGCTCCAAAATATTTTCCTTCTTAGATGGCTATTCAGGCTATGATCATATTTTAGTCTGGGAACTAGACCTACTAAGTGGGGAAGTTATGGATTTTGTAAGATATCATTTGGACTAAAAAATACAGGTTCCAATTTTAAGAAATCTATGGACATGGATTTCATGGATGTATTAGAAGAGTTTGTTCTCATATACCTTGATGATATATCTATTTTTTTCAAAACATGTAAAAGACCATTTTGATCATCTTGAACAAGTGTTTATCAAATGTAGAGAATATTTTGTATCCCTAAATCTAATCAAATGTGTGTTTTCTATTGATCAAATAAAGTTATAGGGACACATTATATCAAAGGATGGCCTATCCATAGAACTAGAAAGAGTGAAATATACAAAGTATCCTTAGTCAAAAGAAAAGATTACAAAGTTTCCTTGGTAGAATCAATTTTGTGAGATGGTTCATTCCAAACCTTCCTATTATACAATAAGAAAAGTTAAGAAAGGTAGATTTCTCCTCCTGTTGCTAATGCACAATCAAAATTAAGTTGACCCAATAGGCTCAACTATGACTTAAGTGTTAAATGAGTCAATGATCCTTCACATTAATGAATTAGGGGAAGTTGGATATAAGGTAAAATGATACGATGATTCAAAATATGAGGCTAAGTAAGAAAATGTAACAAGTTACAAAAAATACAGACCAATGGAAAACTAATAGAAAAATGTAATTACCTAAAAAGGAGACAAAAAAGTTGTATCAACCTGAATTCTGAATGTGGTATGGATTTTTAGGGTACATAATGCCTTATGCATTTTATTCCTAGGAACAGATAGCCTGAGGTGATGTGTTCTGAGAAACTTTTCCTAAAACCAACTATAGTCTTTCTGTCAAATCCTGCACTTTATGAATTAAGTCCTGACAACCCCGCTGCATGTTCTTGCACATAGAGAAACAAGAAATAAGGTTAGATAGAGGGATTTGTGTGTGTCAAACCCCTGTTTGGAATCAACCTTAAAATGAAAAAAAGTAAATGAGAGTGTGTTGTCATATAATAGAGGTTTGATCTGAAAAATAAAGTATCTTATACCTTCGAAAGGAAAGTTCTTCTTTAAATGTGATTAAATATGTTGATACAATAGATTTTACTTAACACAAAAACCAAAAAGGAAATGATGAAAGATAAAACATTGTGTAATGGATGTTGTAGCTCGCCACAATGCTTGATTGAGAAGAAAACTTGAATGGATGAAGATGTATGTGTGTCTCCCTCCTTGATAGAAAACTCCTTTTCATTTCCCTTAATGAGGGAAAGAATCTTGATCCGTAGAGAAGAACACCTTGAATGCTTGAGAAGAAATCTAGATCTTGGATGCTTGGATGCTTTCCTTGATTTCTTGATAATGGACTCGAATGCTTGATAATAGATGCAATATATTTCCTTATGAACCTGACTATATCTTGATTTCCAAAATGAGGAGAGATATGGTGTTTATATACCTCTCACAACATTTTGGTGGTTAAATCTTGGGAAGCCCGATTATAAATCCAAATACCCCACTAACTTATGAAGATGAGGCCCCAGTTCAAATTTTAGACCAAACTGTATGGAACACAATAGCTTGGGCGCTATGTTCCCAGGAACAAAAAACCCTAGGCATTATGTTCCATCCAATAAAAACCAAAGATCCAAGATAATAAGGGGGTGCTAGATTACAAGGTACAACTTATTCTTAGGTTAGAATAGAACATGAAGGCCACAAATGGTAACATAGGGCCTAGGTGAAGAAATAAATTACCGGATTTGAGAAATAATAGAGGAGAACACTTATATATAAGAGATCACCTTGATTTTCAATAAAATTTAAATAATAAAAGACTTATATTTGAATTTAGGTGCTCATTAAGTGCCATATGAAGTCCTATTATGGAAAACAAACTAAGGTGGCCACTAAATAATCATGAAATTGTACATGAATTAGGTGCTTACATTTTATGATGGTACATTTATCCCCCACTTTAGCAAGATTATAAAACCTC
This sequence comes from Thuja plicata, assembly GCA_018584345.1. Taxonomy (NCBI): domain Eukaryota; kingdom Viridiplantae; phylum Streptophyta; class Pinopsida; order Cupressales; family Cupressaceae; genus Thuja; species Thuja plicata. The sequence continues at coordinate 204,704 of MU224611.1, read as the reverse complement.
ATGCTCATAGAGAGAGAGAGAGAGAGAGAGAGAGAGAGAGAGAGAGATGGGAAAACTAAAAGAAGATAAGACATCACTAAATTTAAGGATACAATCCCCCAAAAAATGGATCTCAACTCAAACAACCATGCACCAAGGCACAAAAACAAAAACAAAAGAAAAAAAGATACAAAAAGGGGGTTAATACTAAAAACAAAACTCCAAATCAACTAGTTGAAAAGACCTTGATCAAGAAATTTTCTCAACCACTAGTATCACATTTGGAAATTTATTGCAAGAGAATAAATGGTCACATGGAATGAAAATATCATATTCAAAGGAAAAAACTCTATGATCTAACCCACTAGAAAATATATGGGAGCATGGAAAGAAGGAGAGATACCATGAATCCAACAGTCTAGGAAGTTGTGATATGTTAGGAGATCCATTCGAGAAGAAGAGGAGGAAAGATTACAAAGGATATAAAGTTGTATTATTATAGTTAGAGAGAGTTAGAGAGAGAGAGAGAGAGAGAGAGAGAGAGAGAGAGAGAGAGAGAGAATTGATAGTCTAGCAAGATACATTATGCTAGTCAATTCTACCTTGAAAAAAATTGTGTACAGGGTGGATTTTGAAATTTTGCACATGAGGCAGCTTACAAAATTGTGTGCACAAGGAAACTTATGGGATCATTCCTATATAAATAATAGTCTCTATATAGATCTATGAAAATTGATGAGTCTAAGGATCAATAAAAGTTGGTAATGATAAAAAGTGGTCAGTCTAAGGACCAAAAAGAGATCAGTCCTAAGGAAAACATAATCTCCTTAGGGAGAAATAAGGATACATAATGTACAAGGATGCCTCATGTATTCCCCCCTCATTATGATGGAGACATAGAAATATGGTGGCATAAAAAGGAAAAGAGATCAATAATATCTACTTCTGACAATAAGGAGATATCCTTAAAACAACAATGTAAGCCAAAACCTTAACAAAGAGTGATAACTCTTATCAACCAAGGAATAGATAATTGTGAAAGGATATCCATAAATAGGAAAAGACCCTTGAAATAAGAGGGCTTGGCTACAATATGTTTACCTTCAAGATAATATCTTGAACAAAGATAGCATCTTCAAGGAAAAGAATGGAGGAGAACAAGAATGCAACCTTGTAGCCCCCTCTATTGCTAGGTGAAAATGGATTCTTGATGAAGGATAACACACTTTAAGTACGCAAACAAGTGTTGGTATATATAGAGAGATTGTTGGTATAAATTCTCTAGTTGATAAGGAAGTTATATTTTTTTTCATTGATGTCAAAGTAGAAAAGTATTAACTATCAGCATTAAAGATAGACTTATCGACCAGAAGGTTAGCTATTAGATGTTGTCACCGACAACTATTGGCTTAAAAGAAAATATAACACCAGAGCTGACAAGGACGGATGAATATCAAATTATGATATTTGGATCTAGGTTTAGGTTTTGATAAGTAAAGAAAATCTACTTAAGTAAGAAGACAAGAGGAAGTTAGGTTAACATGACGAAGGAAAAGATAGGATATCGAAGGAACAAAAGAACTAATCTGAGAAAGATAGTTGTGATCATAGAAGAGAATACACAAAAGGATACAAAGGATTGAAAGGTATGTTATTATTCTAGAGAACTTTATTATATCTTTTATAGAATAGATAGTGAAAACTATAGATCATTATAGGTTGTTACTCTCTAATAATTGTGACAGTAAAAATCCCTTATCGGGTTGTTAGGTGAGTAGGAGTCGCCATATTTTTTTGAATCTTCCTAGTTCTGGTGTCTTCATTAATCAAAGCTTCGCTCTGTTCATTCTTCCACCTTGCTGGTCCTTTCACGAGCCTTTGCACATTTGAG
>MU224611.1:178310-198676 GCA_018584345.1 Thuja plicata | reverse complement strand
CGATCTTGTGTATGTGCAATTCAGTTTCAATCATTTTTGTAGTTCTCTGAATTATAGCTTTTCTGTATGAGAGTATTTAGCTGTGCTGAATTTCTAAATCAGTTTCTTAGTTTACTTTTCCTGTGCAAGGTAGTTACCTACTTCATTATTTGGTTTTTCAAATTTCTGTTGTTCCACCTCATCCGTCTAGGAATGGCTGAGAGATCTTTTACTGCTTTTCAGTTAAAAGCTTATAAGTTAAATTGCATTTTCCATTCATTGAATATTTTATAAAGGGAGCTGTACCTTTTTACAAAATTCAGAGGGAAGCAAAGTAAATGCTTGCCCTACTATTGTGTAAACGATTTGTTTTCAGAGGCATAGAGTTGGAGGATAATTATCAGTTTATAAAGAGAACAAATCTGTTAGCCAACACGGGTGACCCTAACATGCCTATTGTAAATACTTTAAAAAGGTGAACACTATATAAGTGGGATAAAATCCTCTAACTAGGTTACTCCTAACATGGTATAATACTTTAACAGGTCTCTAGGTAAATCCCATACCTAGGTAGCATTTAACAGTTCTTTTGTAACCCTTAACTGAGAAAGATCTTTATCGAGCATATTCCAGAAGAGTACAACATTTGTGGAAACAAATATCACACTGTGGTTTTTTCCCTAATTGGTTTTCCACATGATAATACTGGTGTTAAAGTTGTGTTAATTTTTATCTTATGATGCATGTATGTTTAATGTTTTGGTAACTGATAAGACTGTTATAGGTGAATGAAATTATAATCGGTAAATTTGTTAAGTGAAGATTATAGATTGTGTTTTAAAGTATAAGAATTGTGATTAATGATTCACCCCCTCTCTCAGTAACCTTTTCTATACCTACAATTGGTATCAGAGCTTAGGCTCCCTGATTTGGAAGCTTAACCTCTTAGGACAAAGATCGAACCTATCAAGACTTTAAGATAATGTAGTGGATTATCTCTTTGATGAGTATGTACAACCTACTGGTACACTTAACAAAGTAGAGAAGAAAGAAAAACTGATTCATAACTCTATGATGATAGAACTAGTGAGTTCTTTATATAATTCTGAGTATGTTGATATAAAATATCTACCATCGGCAAAGTAGATGTGCGATAAATTGGTATAGGTACATGATGGAGATGAACATGTCTTATAGGAAATAGGTTGACAGACTCAAAGGAAAATTTTATGAAATGAAGATGCTCGAACTAGAAACTATTTCCCAATATGGAACTAGGATAAAAGAAATTTGCGCATCCATTAAAGGTGCTAGTGGAAAGATGGAAGATAATGAAGTTGTAAGTAATATTCTCATAACACTTCCATATAGGTATGCTATTACAGTTTATGCAATACAAGAATTAAGAATAATTGATAAGACTAAGATCATAGTTGATTCACTTATTGGTAGGCTTACAACATTTGAATTGAGTAATTGTGACAATAACCAACCTACTAGTGAAGTTGCATTCCAAGATACCACTAATATTGGATCATCTAGAAAATAAAAGACCAATGTTTATTAATTTGACGAATATGGAGGATTAGCCACCGAGGAGAAAGAATTGGAAGAACTTGAAGCATTGATTGCTAGAATATTTCCTATAGGTAAAGGAAGATACAAAGGTAAATGACCTATTTAATGCTAGACTTGTAGAAAAATCGGTCACTTTGCACATAGATGTCCTAACAAATAGAAAAAGGATTGTGATGGAGAAAAGAAAGACAAATACAAAAAGTACAAGGATTTCACTCAAAAGAGAAAAAATCTATGTTAAATCATAGAGGAAGAGGAAAATAAATACAACACTGATGGAGATGATAATGATGAGGAAATAATGTTTGTTGCTATAAAAGAAGATCCCTCTAACGACAACGCTGATATCAGAGAAGGAAAAACTTTGATCTCAAGTGTGAACTGTAACAATGAATGGATCATTGACAACAGCTGCACACACCATATGACTGGAGATAAGGACAAATTCATAACCATGGAGCAATGTGATGGAGATACAGTTACATTTGGAAATGGTTCTCCCTATATAATCAGAGGTAAAGGTTCTATTGCTTTAACTGATGATATCACTTGTGATGATATTTATTGGGCTGACAGATTGAAATATAGTTCATAAGCATGTCTCAATTAAATAACAAAGGATTTAAATTTGAGTTTGGAAATGGTAAATGCAAAATATTTGAGAAGAATGGAAAAATGATTGGAACTGCTGGACAAACAAAATGTAATCTTTTGAAACTTTATACTACTATTGGTCACTATTTAATTGAAAGAATAGAAGAAAGTTGGTTATGGCATAAGAGATTGTGTCATGTGAAATTTGATAATTTGGTAAAGGTTAGAAAGAAGAAAAGTGTTAGAGGAATACCGATACTAAACAAGCCAAATAATGTAGTATGTAAAGAATGTCAGTTAGGTAAGATGACTAGATTAAGTTTTTCAAGAAAATAAGACTCAATAAAACATATCTTAGATTTGGTACATGCATATTTGTGTGGACCTATAAGTACATAAATCTATAATGGAGACAAATACTTAATATTGTTTGTTGACGACTACTCAAGGATGATGTTGGTAATGTTCTTAAAAGTTAAATATGATGGTTTTCATATGTTTAAAATGTATAAAGATAGAGTTGAGAATGAAACTGGAAAAAATTTGAAATGTCTTAGATTAGATAGAGGAGGTGAATTTACTTTAGAATAATTTAATAACTACTATGATGAACATGGAATCAAAAGGCAGTTGAATGCACCTAGAATGCCTCAACATAATGGAATAGCAGAAAGAAGAAATAGATCCATTGTAGAATGTGCCAGGACATTTCTAAATCAAAGAGGAGTTGCTCCAAAATTCTAGAGAGGAATTGTTAGTACTATTGTATACACACTGAATCAAGTACAACTCAAGAGAGGAACAAACAAGACACCTTATGAACTCTGGTATGGTTGAACACCTAATGTTATTTATTTCAAAATATTTGGAAGAAAATATTATATCAAGAAGGATTATAGAAATGGAAAGTTTGCAAGAAAAAGTGATGAAGGAATATTCTTAGGATATTATACTAAGATAAAATCATTCAAGTGTTTGGACAAAAGGACAAATAAGTTGATTGAAAGTGTAAATGTAAAGATTGATAAATTTTTAGATCTCTTCTGGTTTATTTTCACTATTATTTAGGATGAACATGCTTTCACAAATAAGGAAGAGGTTATGATCAAGGATACACACTTCTTACATAAGAGAGAATCCTGAATCAAAATGAATAATTCCATATAAGAAAATAATGTCACATGATAAACAAACACCACTTTATTTACGAAAGATGATCCTTAGAATAAAAAATATTGATAAATGAAACCTTACCCCCGACGGTGAAGGCAAGGAAGTATAATATATTGTATACCCTAAGTGATATATCTTCTAGAATATACATGCACTTTGAAACAAAGATAAGGTTGTGAACAAGGATGAAAATCTCCTGAAAAAGAGAAGATCTTGATATAAAAAAAACACATCCATGCAAGAAAGGATATCATGTTACAAAACAAGTTAATAAAGGAATAATGGATCTATTGAAGGGTAAAAGTATAAAGATGTGTCGTAGTAGAGGACAATTTTAATGGTTCTGACTGAAATAGTTTCGATTGGAATAGTTCTAGCTAAAACAGTTCTGGCCAAAACATTTTTGATCGGACATATGTGGTAGCCAAGTGGCACCAGGTGGCGTCGATGTGGCAAGGTAGGTTTGGCTAGACCAATTCTGGCCTAAACTTCATGAGTAAATATAAGCCAAATATGTTGTATTGATGAAGAGTTGGCGCACATTTATACAGGGGGTTTCGATCAAAACTGCCTATGTGGCAGCCAAATAGGCAAAAATTTCAGAATTAAAGAACTTATCACTTCTACTGCTGATTTCTCCATCAAAACTCAACTTTCTTTAAAATCTAAAAAATATCCTTTTGTAGAGCTTGGAATCAAGATTATGATCATATAATTTTTATGGTGTTTTGATTACATATAATATATTATAAGTTGAAAATACTGCAAGTAGGTATTTTAACATTTAAGAACATGCTCACTCTAAAAAACAAAAAGAAAAAAGAAAATCCTTTCAGAAAAATTTAAAACTTATATTTAACACTAGAGGAGAGAGTCCTCTTCAAGAACAAATAATTTGTTTTCTGAATGGTGTAGATTGCTAGGGCAAATTAGGTGGGAGACAAAAATTGTTGATTTCAGGTAACTCTAACTTTGAATAGTTATAAAAGACAAAATATATACTGAAAAACAATCTTTATTTTTTTTGCACTAGATATACATGTCATCTAAAACATATTTTGAAATCATAGGAAAACAAGATTATTTGCATATATTGTTTTGGTGGGAACTAGACCCTATATTTTCAGCAAAAAAAATGGACTTCAAAAATTAAAAAATTATGTCAATTCTTGTTCAATTTTTTTAAAACAAATTATAGGCATAAAATTCATCCAATTTTACACATTTCACTACTTTATATCATCTTCAAATTCTAAACACAAATGTCACTTTTATGTCGTTAAAGTTGAATAACTTGCATGTTGTTGACCTTTTCCTTTATAAAAGTGTGACACAGGTTTGTACTTTTACCCTGGAAAGAAACACCATACACTCCCTAAGTGGAAGATCATTTATAATATACATGGTCTTTAAAGAATGAAAATGATTGTTAATAAATATGAAAAGTCCTTGTGTGAAATAAATAATCTCATGCTACAAAGAATGTACCATTATAAAATATGCAAACCCACAAAGAGAAAAATGGGTCATATGAAAGGAGAATGAGAAGTGATTATAAATTATGAAAAATTCATGAAAAAAATCAATTACAATAGATATACACTTCCAAGAAAGTAAGAGGTTTTAACAAGAATATCAATGTCCTAAAGAGAAAGATCCTTAAAAAAGAAAGTCCATGTATGGAAGGACATCATAGTACCAAATATGCAACCAACAAAGAGATAATGGATCTTTTAGAAGGGGGGATGAATATGATAAAGAAAATATTTCACCCAAGTGGAAGGACAAGGGAAAGAACCTAGTTTTTCTCTCACCATGGAAATCATGGAAAATAAAAATCCCCTAATGATGCAATCTATGAAGAATACATGATGGAGAACAACATAATAGCAAAGAGAAATATTAAGGTGTATTTTTAATATTAAAAAAAAGAATAAGATTCATTGTTAAGATCATAAGAGATCTATCTACTAAATCTTGAATAAATTCTCTAAATTCCACACAATCGGAAAGAGAATGTTTATTACTATGATGAAAAAGACATAGAAACTTGCAATTGGGTTTTTTATTCCTTGGTAAATGTCTAAAAGGGAAAGAAAATTCAGTATCATACTTCTTAAGTCTCCAAAATATTCTCTTAGCCAAACCAAATGGTCATCAAAAGGAGGTGTAACAACAGATGGTGATGGTAAAAAAATGTCTAGAGGAGGTTTGTTTGTGATGAAGAAGAATTGGAAGAAGGAAAAGTGGTGGCTAGAGGTATAAATCCTAGACCACAACTAGTAACTTGTGTAGGAGTATTTATAGGGTGTTTTATACCTTGTTCATTAATACCAATTTTGGAATTAAGGAACACTGAGAGGGGGGGGGGGTGAATCAATGTTCTATAAAATTTTGACTTACTAAACTGATTCTCAAACCACTTAATGTATATAAAAGAAAATATAGTGCAAGAACATAAATCAAATAAACAACACACTATAACAAATGGATTTTTATTATGGAAATCTTGTTTAGGGGGGGCCATGGTGGGGATGACACCTACAATCCAATACTCTACAAAAAATATTGTCTTACAATAGTTAGGAATGTACTTGCATTCAGGTGCACTTCCTAGAGCTCACTACTCAAAAACAACTAGGTCTACAACCCTTTGTAAGAAGGCTCATTGCCTTGCTGGATCACTAAAATGATCAAAAATTATTTGAAACTGCTGTAGTATCATCAACTATGTATGATTACAGTTCCATATAAGCACATGAATCTGATTTGATACAGTTTTTTGTCTAACTATCATGTTCCCTATTCTTCGCTAATCAGACTATCAGATCACACTATCTTGCATCAAATTTGCATCTAGGTAACTTTAACCCTACACACACATATCAACTATTATATAAATTCTTCTTCAAAGACCTAATCAATCTATTATATAGATACAGAACTAAAGATTTGATCTCCCATGTCGGTTACAAAAAAATGTCCTAGGGAAATGTAATATGTTTTGACCAATTTGGTCAAATATTCAATTTGAATTGATTTCCCTCTAAAAATATTTTGTATATGCAGCTAACTATGTTTTCTTTATCAATTTATTATAAAAAATAGCATAAAAATAAAACTACCATCTACACATAAAGATCTTTCCCCATGTTGAATTGTCAGATTGTGAAACATGAAATAACACTACTCAGATCTTTGCGACACTTACCTAACATGTAACCTTACCTCAAAAATATGTAATTAGAATTTTTACATGAATAAAATTCTTCCCTTATATGAAAACCAAAAATATTTAACCTGGAAATGAACACTAGACCTTTTACTGTAAACTGCACGTACACTGTTCTTCATTTTTGTACTTCGCCAAATCTGTTCCTAACTTGTATTCTGATCTCCTAATGAGTTGCGCACATATAATTAGGATCTAAAAATCATCTTGATTCCATAAATGAAAACACTCTTCCATATTTTTGGTTCTCTTTCCATATTTCCAACAATTTCCCCCTTTGGCATTGATAGAAACACTTAGTGAAAAATTGACTAACTGTTAGAAACTACACTACACCCAAAAATTCTAACATAGCTCCCCCTGAGTTGTTATCTAATCATCATCTTGTGCATATTTTTCACTTTCCTACACTCCCCCTTTTACATCAATGGAAAAGGGTGCCAAAAATGTCATATACTCTCCCTTCAACTAGGCACACAGAAACTTATATACATATTTACATAAAAAAGTAGTCTAACTTACATCAGATTGAATATATCTGCACATATTTTCTTTATGAGATATAGATCCTTGTCCCAACCTTGCTTTATACTACTCAATACTGACATGTGGTCATTGAATAAATATGATTTTTCTTCCTCCAATGGTAAGTTTACTTGGGATGAAGAGGTTATGGCTTCTTGTGCCTCTTTTACTGCACTGAACGAGGTTTGAATTTTAGGAGAAATTAGAATACTAGGTTCTCCTACTTTGGTAACGACTCTTTCCTTTTCTTTCTCTGATCCATTAATATTATCAAGAAATGAAAGTGATTTGCCTTCCGGGTTTGATGTGGAAGCACTTAAAGGATCAAATGTTTGAGAATTTTACCCCAACTTCTGCTCACATTCCTTTATCTACTTCGCAATGACTTTAATAAACTTAGAATTGGATAAAAATGAATTATATATACTCCCACCTTCAGTCAAAGAATATTTAATTCTCTTAATGTGGGTATCTAGCACTACCCTGTCACATTTTATCTGTCCCTTCTATTCATTAATTTGTTTCTCATCAATCAGCTTTCTCACCTTTACCTCAACAAACCTTTCAAGAGGCTAATTAAAATTGAGTAGCTACCACATCCATTAATCTCTTGAAATTTTCAAAAGGGTTGTTAGCTTCATCCCTCACATAGTATGGTATCATCTTTTCAAGAATTTTGGATGCCTACTCCAAAAAAGTACTATCTTCTATGTGTGTCTTTAGCATTTCCTTTCTTTCTTATGCTTCTTCAAATTGTGCAAATTTTAGCTTTTGTAGGGGTGAGAGGGTTGAAAAAAAAATGGCCCTTGTGTTATTTGATTAACATACTCCAAACTATCTTTTTTCCATAAAATATTTCATTGTCATAGCAGTGTCTCTTGCCTTGCCTTTATCTCTCCTCTCCTTTACTACTATAGCCTTGTTGTCTTCTTCCTCTTTTGGATCTTCTTCTAACACTTGCATCATTTGATTGGAGGAAAAAAATCCTCTACCATCTCCATCCTTTGTACCTCTACATCCTTTCCTTTCTCAGTCTCAATTCCTTTCTCGACCTATTTTCATTTCTTTGCCTCTTTCTCTTTCTCTTTCTATGTCTCTGTCTCTTTCTCTTAAGTGACCTGCTCCTTCTCTACCACTGGAACTTGTTATATCCTTGCCTCAAAAAATTCCATACCAGTCACAGAAATTGGTTCCTCTTCAAAAACAAATTCCACATTAATTATAACATCAACATCTGATAAACCAAGTGGGGCCTAAGAAATACTTCCACCTTTTCTCACAGGTACAATGTCATATTTGTTCTTCACAAGGTTATCTCGCATTATCTTTTCTATCTCATCATACATATCCTTTAAATTTCCCACCATGAATTGTTTTTATCCTTTGTTTTCTTCTAAATTCACTCTTTTTATTGGGTGGTCCCACAATAGTGTGTCCCACTTTTTGGCCAATGTTGACACAGAGATCAACATTCCAAGAAAAAACTTCACTTTTGAACACCTATTGCAGCAAAACTATTAGAAATTTGAAGATGATGTAAACTAGGGTCTTTTATCATTTTATTTCTAGTTTCTAAATATATATATATTTTTAAAAAAAATTAAAATTCATTTAAATTCATTTTTCCTTCTCCTTCAAAAAGTGGTTTGTGTGAAAAAACTATGTTTCTAAGAAGTGACTGTCACTTGGATCAGCATAACGTTTTTACAAAATATGATAATGATGTAATTATTTTGAGATTATATTTGTAACTTCAATATCTAAAGGATGCAACTGGTTTCATTCATTTTGGGCCAATATTTCATAGTTTATTAAGTTCTAAAGTGACAGTAACTGTAATTTAGACATAAGGTCACTTGGATCGCTCTAACTTGATCTCTATATATCAAAATTCATTTTTTTTTATAGAAAGGTAACACAAATACTCTTTTCCTACATATTTTTCATTTTTTTTTTATAATTTACTATTTTTCCCGAAGCCTTGAAGAGACAGGTTGTAGAATGACCAAACAACCTATGTTTAGTTAAAGTAATATTTGAAAGTGATAATGAACTCAATATGTATTAAACATTATATTATTTAGAAAGCTTGTTTTGAATTGCATCATTTGACATCATGTGTTTCAAAAAAGCATTTGGTTTGGTCCTTGTCCCAGGCCTTGAAAGGTCAATTTTTAGGAGTTTTCTTTTTTCTGAGGGAAAATTTTAATTTTAGGGGCCTTCGCACGAAGATTCCCTTTGCACGAAGGGGTTTGAGGGTCTTTGCTCAAAGACCCCTATGTGAAAAGTTTGGCGAGAAACACCCTATCGTAATTTTACCTAGGCTACTTCGCGTGAACTAGGTCGGCCATTTTGAATTTGTTTTTTTTTTTTTAAATTTAGAATGGTATAAAAGTAATGTTTTTCCTTTTCAAATTTTTACCAAATTGCAATAAGTTAATTCACTTTTTCTATTATTGATCAATTTTTACAAAGGCATTTTTTGGAGAAGGATTGTTATTTCTATTTTTTTTTAAGGCATAATTTTGGAGAGGAGAAATATTATATCAAAGTATTTTTTTGAAGAAAACAATTTTTTTTCTGATATTTTGGAAGACATTTTTTGAAGAGAAGAAATGGGGAACAAGAAGGGAAGACAACGTAAATCCGCTAGAAAAAAGGTCACCTGGTAGCAAACAAAGAAATTGTGAAGCTACATTGGCATATTATCATAAAACTAAACAAGGTGAAGGACAAGCTGAAGTAGAAGGGTCAAGTCAAGTTGAAGAATTGCACATTGAAGAAGGGTCGGGATCACTGCCTACGGAAGCTCAAGAAATTGATATTCGAGAAGGTTTAGGATCATGTGCTCCTACTGGTATGGATGAACTTATAAATTTATCTCAAACTGTAAAGAGAAATATTAATTATAGAAACTTAGATCATTTACTTACAATGGATGTGAAGAATTTGAGATCACTTGCTAATGTTCAACCCTTAAGTATTGATAAGAAGAGGTCAATGAATATGATAGAAAGAGAAATATTGGCTAACTTTGATAATTTAAAAACACTTGAACAAGCCCAATTACTTTCAGTTGTACTTATAAACAAAAAGTTGGAAGGGGCATTCAAATTATTGGGTATAGACCCAACATCAAAGAAGAGAAAAGTTGTTGACATGCAAACTGATATGATTAAAAATCTTAGGAAAGGTTTGAACTAGGTAGGGAAGAAATATCGAACTAAAGATATGACCATTACAAGAAAAATTATGTTAACATCCATTGTAGGTAACACTATGCTCCAAGAAAGACAAATATCTTCAGTTTCATCTCAGATTGGTTTTAGTAGGAAAACAATATCACGATATGTTAATAGGAGAATGTTTTTGGATGATAGCACTTTGGAAGGCAATTGGGAAATCATGTGTAGAGATCCTCATTCTGGCAAGATTGATGGAGGAATAAATAATTTGGTCACATTATTTTGGAATGATAATACACGTCCTTCATCAAATAGTAGAGATGTTATCTGACAGAATTTTAGCTAATCAATATGAATATCATACGAAACATTGGTTAGACACAACACAACATGAAATGTATGTATCATTTTGTAGTTCAAATCCTAATATAAAGATTGGGAAAACATTTTTTGAAAGATTGAAGCCATATTATATTAGGACAAACAAAGTGTTTGAAACTTGTTGTCGTTAGCATATTGAATTTGATCTCCACTATCAGGCTTTTTGAAAGTTTGTAGAAGGCACTTATGGTTTTGAAAATGCTCCTCTTAGTAGACAAAGTGAGTTCATCTCATCCATTTTATGTGACAAAAGAGATGATGCAGTTGGAAAAATAAATTGCATAAAAGGAATATGTCAAACATGTGCTGATTTGACTCTTTTTCCTTTGAAAATGAAAACATTGATGTAACAAAGATGGTAAATTGCAAGAATTACAAATATGTAAAGAATGAAACAAAATTTGGGAAAGAATCCAAAAGGTTAGAATATGTTGAAGAGGAGATAAATGTTGGAGTATTTATGGAAAAATTTAAAAAAATGATTCAACCCTACATTCATCATGATTTTTTTGCAAAGTGGCAAGCACAACAATTCCAAACACTGAGAGACAATTTCCCACTTGGAACTATTGTATCAGTTGTTGATTTTGCAGAAAACTATTCCTTTGTTCATAAAAAGGTAACTCAATCAGAATACTATTTTTCAGCGCAAATTACCATTATGGTACATGTGTGTTATCGACATGCAAAATTAGATTTGGATGGTATTCAGAGCATATTTGAAGCACATGTCATCAAGAAGGAATATCAGTTTTATATAAGTGATGATAGAGAGCATGACATTCATTATGTAGAACACTGCTTCAAGATGTTTTTTGCAGATTTGAAAGAAAGAGCTATAAAAATTGATAAAAATTATGTTTGGTCAGATGGAAGTGCTACATAATTCAAATCATCCAGACCATTTTATGCACTATGTAGATATCATCATAATGAAAACATACCACATGTCTGGAGTTTCTTTGACAGTGGACATGGAAAAGGTGGACATGATGGTGCTGGAGCTTGCATCAAATGTGCTCTACGAAAGTATCAAATGAATTATAACGAAGTTCATATAAAAAATACACATGATGTTGTTGAATGGTGCAAGACACATTTCACACCAAATGAGAATGACATGTCATCAAGAATGACTGAAGTGGTACCACATAGAAAATTTTGGGAGATAAAAGGTATACACACATTTTTAAATTATTCAAGTGTTTAAATTTTTATGTACATTCTTTATTCAAATTATATTTATAGAATGTAATATTATATATGCATTTTTTTAGGTGTGGATAGAAAAATTATGCATGGTTGCAAGCGGATAGAAAAAATGTGATCTTTGGATTCAGTTATGAGTACGAATTATCGTAATTGGACGTTGAACACTAGGGACTACTCATGCATTTGTTGTCACTGCATTGCTGAGAATTACGAGGAATGCATCAATCAAGACTCTGGATATGTAGGTGCATGGAATCTAGTGCCACTAGTTGTTATTGATACATTTGATAGAAATAAAGATGAAAAATTTAATGATGTTCCTTTGATTTCTACTGATTACGATCATATCTTGGGATTGGTCAAAATTGGTAAGTATATAATTCACATCATATGGTCCATTGAGCTGCATGTATCTAGAAAGAGAGATAAATAAATAGATCTAAAGATTGAACTAAGTATATTTTAATATCTCACATGTGTGTGTGTGTGTGTGTGTGTGTATATATATATATTGTAATATATAAAATTTGGCACAAGGACTCCCAAAATAAGATTTGTGTAATGTGGTAAAGTGAGATTCTAAGGCCAAATTTATGGTTTATTACACTTGATTATTATGAAAAATATCTTGAGGAACATGTAAGAAATAAACTGACAAGATACCTACCTCACATCATAGCAAATCTAGAAAAACTCATTTTCTGAGGTCTATATCGAGCTTCTGGAAAATTTGATAGTTGATCCTAAACTGGAATGCAGAGATGAACAAAACCCAGAAATATTTTTCCATTTCAATGTTGTCTTATGAAAAAAGTCAACCTTGACCCACAAATGTCACCCTTAACCCAATAATGTTGACCCTGACCTGCACAGTGTCGACGGAAAATCTATTTGCAAATCTCAAAAGTTCACTGAAAAGGGTATCCAAATCTAGTCTCGGATCTACTATCCTGCACCTGTAACTCCCAAAAATAGCACCTGCAAATATCCGAAAAGAGGGATTTTGGGGTGGCTAAATAGGGTTTTGCCTTAGTAAAACTCCCATTTTGGTGATCTCCACCTCCACGAATAGCCAAATATAGAATGTAATGTGTGTGTGTATTGATCTCTTGAAAAGAGCTTCTAGACATGCAATATCAAGATCTAATCTTCTAGATTAACAATCCTAACATAACATGGAAATGAGAAAGAAATGCATAGATTTGAATATGACAAAGAAAGCATACCAAGCCCCCAAGGCTAAAGTATTCCCATCAACTCACAATCCATAATTGATACCCCATGATGATGTCCTTTGAATGTTTGAATTTTGTGAATAGTAGATCCAAAGAGAGAGCCTTCCTGCTTCAATGAAAATCCACCATAGTCTTGTTCTCAAAGTTCTTGATTGAAGATGATGATATATGTCCTCCTAGTATGTTCTTCTATATCATCCTCTTGCTTGCTTGCCTCATCATTCCATCATGTAATCTCCCGATTTCTTTTCATGATCAAATGAAGGCAAAAGAGAGTGTTTATATAGAGATTTCAACATAGGCCTCCTAGGGCAATGCAAGAGATCCAAATCCATATTTCTCCTTGAATCATGGTCCAATCACATTTTCCAACTTAGGAGAAAAAATATTAATTCAAATATCAGAGAAAACACTTCTACATCTGAACCCGGGGACCTATTTTAAGTTCCAGGCCCTGATAAGCTCCAGATTTGAAAGTGGGGACCACCACCTGGAAAAGGTCTATGTCAGCCTCAACCCTGACCTAGGTCAAGGTTGACCTTGACCCTAACCTGAGGTTTTAGGTAGGTCACTAGAAAGTTGCAGAAAGGTTTCCAGATCAGCCAGGGACCTAGAAAGGTAGGGGAATGAGCCAGAGTGTTTAAGAAGGCCTAGAGGCCCAGAGAGAGAATAGGATGAGGCCCAGGAGGACCAATACATAGATCCTACCTAGAGAGAAGATCCATGGAGAGATAAATCCAGGAGAATCCACAAGATCCTAACCCTAATTTCATCTACACATGTATAATCAAGCACAGATGCAAATCTACTATTCCAACCATAGTAAATGAGGGTGCTAAGTCTATCAAAATGGAAGTGCTTCCATTTTAAGATGATACATTTAGCCCCAACTTTAGCTTAGATATGATACTACGTGAATATGCAAGCAAAAATAAGAAAACATCATAAAGCATAAAAAGGATATAGCTAAGTCCTCAATGCGAAGATCCTGCAAGAAACATTAGTATCCACACCCTGCAACACACGAGGTTAATGAAAATATAGAGAGCACCTAAGTCTTACTATGATGATCTTGAGAAGTATATAGAACCCCTTATGCCCCCCCTGATTCGGCTTACTAATTTATGGAAGGTGAAACAGGGTGATAAGGTGATTACTATATACTGAATATGAAATTTGTTGAAAAAGTCCTTTCCTAAACTAGTTAGAAGGTCCTAAACCTTCCTAAACTGATTTAAGAGGTTAGGTATCTAAATCACGATTCCATTTCCTCTGACGACACTAAAAACAGAGCTACCGAACTCAAGTTATGATGAAAATAATAGATGTCTATCTAAATGCATATAAAGGAAAAATTCAAATTTAACCTAAATATTCTCAAATGAAACCCTAGTAAAACCCTAATTTACTATCTATAAATAGGAGAAAGAGACACTTACCACCTCATTCTTACCATTTGCAGAGTTTGGGAAAGGAGATAGGATGCTGAAGAGAGAGGAATTCCAAGTGAGCCACATGGAGGTCCTGAGGGAGTGCCTAGCCAGCCGTCAACCACTGCCTGAGGTATGCTCCTATTTCTAGTACCTGTGATTGAAATTTTGATGGTTTTATAGGGAAGGTCAACCCTAACCCAATAAGGTCAACCCTGACCCAGTAAGGTTAACCCTAACCCATAAAGGTTGACCCTGACTAGGGAGGTTCTATCCTTTTTGGGGCCAAGTTGACCCTGACCCAAAAAATTCGACCCTGACCGATAAAGGTTGACCCTAACCCATAAAGGTTGACCTTGACCCAAAAAGGTCGACCTTGACTAGGTCAGGTGGGTACAGCAAATGTTTAATGCAGAAGTATTGATATGATCCATACTTGTGCTTGCAGGATCCAATCTGTCTTCGAGAGCATCCCTTTGGAGGGTTACTATTATCTGTCAGAGGGAGTGTTGCCGAGCTACAACAAGATGAGATACAGTTATTGAGAGATGTAGGATTATACTGGTTAGCAGTCCTACTATAGCTGAGATTCCATTGGCCTATGATATCGGCCTTGGTAGAGAGATGGGATGAGGATACATGTTCTTTCCATCTTCCATCAGGAGAGATCACAATCACACTGGAGGATGTGTATAGGATCCTACGGCTTCCAGTCCAAGGTGAGCCTATTAGACCTAGAGGACCACGGGGTTCATCCAAGGTTTTTGTAGAAATGGAGTACTATTTGGGATGAGTAGCACAGATGAGGACCTAATCGGATCAGATATCGTTGGCAGCCATACTAGCAAGTCCAACACCCTTGGTACAGAGAGTGATGTTGTGTATACTTTCTTTGGTTGTAGTGCCCAACACAAAGGGTATAGTATTTTTAGTTCCATTCACCCATCTTGTATGTAGGATGGAGAGTGACAGGGTCACTTTCGCATGGGGCCACAGTATGTTAGCCTGTCTTTATCATGATCTGAGTCAGTTGGTGAGGTACCAGTGGAAGAGTCTGATGGTGTGAACCCTGCTACAAGTTTGGATGTTTGAGCATTATACATGTACATGACCATAGGGTACTCCTATGATGGTAGATGTGAGCACACCTAGAGCCTTTGCATATCCACTGGCAGATGTCTGGTAGCACAAAGATATCCTCTTTTGGAGGGTATGCTTTGAATGTATCCCGGGTATAGATGTGATATGGAGACCTTACTGTGAGATGGTAGAGTGGCCGGATACTCGACATCAGTTGAGACACTCACAATAGTGTAAGCTATTGGAAGGTCCAACTAATCATGTCGTGATGCCATATTATTATGATAGAGTGATGAGACAGTTTGGTTTGGTACAGGGGGTTCCTTGTATAGTACCTCGATACACATATCCTACGAGATACTACCAGAGACCTGGTGCCATACATCAACCGATAGTAGCTGATATTGTGGATAGTGAGACGGATGAGACCAAGGATATAGAGGTAGATGCTAAGATATCCTATGCCGGTGTGAGTAGAGATTATATCAGATACTGGAGTTTACAAGGTACCCATCCTATCTTCCCTGATGACTACCCCACAGGTGATCTAGGTCCTTCAGAGAGAAATCACCAAGGAGATGACATACCAGTAGGAGAGGAGGAGGAGGATCAGAGAGATGAGGAGGAACCTCCCCTTGTGGGAGATCCTATGGAGGAGGAGAGAGTAAAGGAAGAAGCAACAGAGATGCCCCCAGGTCATGTTATAGATGTTGGTGATCATCCATTTTATGTTGCACCCCTAAGATCATAGCGACCTCCTTGAGCACATATAGAGACACCACCATCGAGACCCAGATAGATTGAGCAAGGGGAGAGTAGTCACTCCATGCCCCCACCATCTATACCTTTTAGTGATGTCCAGGATGGAGATCCAGGTATGATATAGCTTTAGAATGTCTTTGAATAATGATTTTATCTAAGAAGAAGAAATTTAGTAAGCTTTTCATTTTAAATTTTGCAGGAAGTGTAGTGGAGTGGAGGAGCTTTGTATCTAAGGTTCTGAAGGATACATGTATATCCTACCACTTTCCAACTAGTGAGAGAGAGTCCTGTGAAGGACAAAGGGATCTTGGAAGACATGCAGATATCTTCATGAGTGTGCGGCGAGAGTTGAGGTTATGCAAGGAGAGGGAAGAGAAACTAATGGTTGACATGCAGAGAGCTCATGAGCGGATCCAAGAGATGAGCTTATCAAGGAGTCACACACAGACTACCGTTCTGAGATCCTCAACCTTATACCATAGATCTGAGAGCTCTGGGAGACACTAACCTTCAGAGTACTGTGATAGAGATTGATAGATATGGCACTTTGTGCCACATATGTACTAGACTCAAAAAAGTTTTATTTATAAAGAAAACTTTGTTCTAGAATAATTAGTTCTATATTTGATTAATTTTTACTTTCATCAATGCATAAAACTTAATAAAAGAAAGAGGAAAGGAAAATATGCATGAATGCATTCTAAATTACATAGCTTATAAAATAATTATTCTATAAGGAACACATACACACATAAATAAATGATGTTTTATGGATAATAATGTTTAAGATGCATGATATTAATAGGTTCCCTAAGAGGTACGCCATTCATATCAGTGATTTTATAAGCACCTAAAGTAAAGTCCTCAATTACTACAAAGGGTCCAAGCCAATTTGGACTAAATTTTCCTTTTTCACCAGGTAAAGCATTCACATTTCTTTGATTCTCATATAAGACTAAATCACCTACTGAGAATGACCATTCAATTACTTTATGATTATATTTTTTTTGGAGTGATTTATGATAAGCTTTAATGTGTTCCAAAGCATTTATTCTTTGTTCATCTAACATTTCTAATTCTTGTAATCGTTGTTCCCAAAAAGTATCTTTTTCAATGATCCCATGAAATGAAATACACAAAGATGGTATTCTAATTCTAAAGGCATGATAGCATTATTCCCATAAACAAGATTATAAGGTGAAGTGCCAGTGGGTGTACGGACACTAGTCCTATAAGCCCACAAGGCATAAGTAAGTTGTGTATGCCAATCTTTCGCATGTTTGTTGACTATTTTCTTTAATATTTGTTCAATAACCTTGTTTGATGCTTCAAATTGACCATTAGATTGAGGGTAATAAGGAGTAGAAAATCTATGTTGTATATGATATTTCTCCATGAATTTCGTGACTTCTTTGTTCTTAAAAGATGTAACATTATCTGAAACTATCATTGAAGGAATACCAAATCATGCTATAATATGATTAAGGATAAAATCACAAATGACATATGCAATAGTAGAGAAAAGAGGGATAGCTTCTACCCATTTCATAAAATAATCCGTAGCCGTGAGAATGTACGTATGTCCTTGAGAAGAAGCTGGTGAGATTTTTCCAATAAGGTCAAAACCCCAAATGCTAAAAGGCCATAGAGCAACTTGATTATGAAGCTCACAAGTAGGAGCATGAATTAAATTACCATATTGTTGACACTGAGAACACTTTTTGACAAATGTGAAAGAATCTTGTTCCATTGTTTGCCAGTAGTATCCCATTCTGAGGAGTTTATTGACTAAAGATTTCCCACCAAAATGTCCCCCACAAGAACCAGAGTGAGCTTCAGCTAAAGCTACAGGTACTTCAGTTTTGTTAAGACATCTTAATAGTAAACCATTGTAAGAAAATTTATAAAGTGTTTCTCCTAAAATAATATAACGGGCTGCAAGCTTTCTAATACGATTACGTGTGTTCTGTGTTGTTGATTCTGGGAAAGTATTATCTTTCAAAAAATGAAAAATATGTGAATACCATTCATCTGAATGCAAATTACAACAATACATAGTAATCCTATTAGAAATTGAAGGGATTTTAAGAGTGTGTATAGTAAATTGAAAGTCTTCCTTGTTATTCTCAAGTCAAATCAGAGAAGCTGCACTTGCCATGGCATCCGCATGTCGATTATCTTTCTTAGGTAAAGTTTGAATTGTATAAGATGAAAAATGTGACAGAATATCCAAAGCCAAATCATGATATTGTGCCATCTTATCATTCTTAGTTTGATAACCTCCTTTTATTTTTTCCATAATCAATTGTGAATCCCTATAAATTTCTAAAATTTTAATCATTAGAGATAAAGCTACCCGTAAACTGGTAATCAGAGCTTCATACTCCGCAATATTTTTAGTACAAGGAAAAGTTAATTTATATGACATATTGATCAGTTTCTTCATAGGAGGGATCAAGATAATACCCACCCCAAAGCCTGTCTTACATCTGGAGCCATCAAAATATAACTCCCAAATATCATCTTGTTTGATTGCAAGTATACTCTCATCGGGGAATTCTACTAAGGTAATAGTTGTATTAGAATAAGGACAAGGAGCTTCAGCTAAATAATCAGTTAAAGCTTTTCCTTTAATTGATTTTTGAAGAATGAAATTAAGATCAAATTCTATGAGCAACATTACCCATTTTGCTAATCGACTAGAGAGATCAGTTTTTAAGAACAGGTGTTTTAAAGGATCGAATTTAACAATCACATTGATTTCAACATTGAGTAAATAATGCTGGAGTTTTTGATAGCATAAACTAAAGCCAAACATTGTTGTTCTAGTTGAGTATACCATGTTTCATAATCCAATAAGGTTTGACTAATATAGTAAACTGGTCTTTCCTTTCCCTCATTATCATGTTGAGCCAACAATGCACTCACAGCTTTAGATGTAGTAGAAGTATATAGATAAAAGTGTTTATTGAATTGAGAAGGTTGTAAGATAGGAGGATTAGCAAGATATTCTTTAAATTGCTCAAAAGACTTCCTGCATTCCTGGTTCCAAGAAAAAGTAGTATCTTTTCTGAGTAAAGAAGTAAAAGGAATAGTCATATCGGCCAAGTTAGAAATGAAGTGATGAATAGATTGTATTTTACCTTGTAAACTGCATAATTGAGAAATATTCTTAGGAGGAGGCATGTTAACAATAGCATCAATCTTCTCAGTATCAACTTCTATGCCTCGCTTGGAAATAATAAATCCTAATAATTTTCCAGAATCAACTCCAAAAGCACATTTCTTAGGATTTAACCTCATGTTATAATTCCTAATTCTTTCAAATATTTGTCTTAAAATTAAAACATGATCTTTTCTTTGTATAGACTTTGCCAAGATATCATCCACGTAATCTTCTAAAATCTTATGAATGTAATCATGAAAAATCAAATTCATGGCACATTGATAAGTAGCTCCTGCATTTCTTAATCCAAAAGGCATCATGACCCAACAGAATGTCCCCCAAGGTGTAATAAATGCGGTTTTAAGTTGATCCTCGACATGAATAAAGATTTGGTTATAACTTGAAAATCCATCCATAAAAGATAATAATGCATGACCCGCTGTTGAATCCACAATCATGTCAATATTAGGTAGTGGGAAGTCATCTTTTAAGGATGCTTTGTTTAAATCATGAAAATCAATGCACATTCATATTTTTTTTCCTCCTTTAGAAACAACCACAATATTGGAAATCAATTCAGAATAATCAATAGAGCGGATGAATCCTGCACCTAGTAATTTTTCAATTTTAGCTTTTACTAGTAAAGCGATGCTAGGATTCATCTTACGAATCTTTTGCTTTACAGGTTTAGCATTGGGCTTAAGGACAATATTGTGAGTGACAATTTTGGGGTCTATACCTGGCATATCCAAATATGTCCAAGTGAAGATATCTTTATATTCAAGCAAGAGAGAAACCAATTGATCATGCTCATCTTGACTCAAACACTTCCCA
>MU224611.1:165820-178260 GCA_018584345.1 Thuja plicata | reverse complement strand
CAAGTGAAGATATCTTTATATTCAAGCAAGAGAGAAACCAATTGATCATGCTCATCTTGACTCAAACACTTCCCAATTTTGATTGTCCTTTCAACATCATTCTCATCCACCTGAATGTCAATGGTCTCAGTTATTAATAAGTTACTTTGTGTAGGAGCATCTATTAGTAAAGGGGAAATATTTGATTCCTCATGTTTCTGGAAATAGGCTTCACTATTGAGGCAATATTGTTTTCTTCTTTTATGATGAAATGTAGATAGAACTTGATAAGCTCCTAAAAAGTTAGCAAGAGCTTCATCCTCAGGAAAGATGTCCAATCTAGGTTTTTGATCCATGTCAAGGAGAAGAAGATTAACCAATTTCAAATGTCCACCACAAATATGATTAACATT
This sequence comes from Thuja plicata, assembly GCA_018584345.1. Taxonomy (NCBI): domain Eukaryota; kingdom Viridiplantae; phylum Streptophyta; class Pinopsida; order Cupressales; family Cupressaceae; genus Thuja; species Thuja plicata. The sequence goes on along the minus strand of MU224611.1, from coordinate 177,868 downwards.
AAGAGGTAAAATTGATGGTTTCCTATAAGGATTAAACCCTAACCCATAAGTGTAATCACCACCTTCATTATCGAGGGGTACTTGTATACCTTGTTCATACTTACCACAACCTTTCCCATTAAATCCGACTTTCTTGAGTAAATGGTAACCAGAACCATACCTATCGGCCATAGTGGATTGAGTTAAAGGAGTGACATATGTCACAATGTCATAGCAATCTAGTTTTATTCTCTCAATTTTTTCATCACGAGAAGCAGCAACAAAGTTACTTTTTAATGCCTTAGAAAGGGGAGAGGGAATAAAAACTTGTTTTTCCAACTCAATCTATTCTTTCATCCATTCAAAATTTGATACTTTATATTCTCCTATGAAAGTAGGATTAAAATCCAATGTTCCCCAATCATCCTCTGCCAAGGAGGAAGATGGAATCTCATCTTGTTTTACCTCAAGTGGTTGCTCAGGTTGTTTGACTAGTTGTATAGGCTCAGGAACCTTAGCATATTCTGTATTTAAACAAGGATTGGGATCATCATCCGCATGTAGTGTGTACATTAAATTGTTGTATATGAACCTAACCTTATGATGAAGAGTAGAAGGAACTGCATGCATAGTATGTAACCAAGGTCTTCCTAATAGAAGGTTATAATTGAGTGGTCTGGGCATAACATGGATAGGAGTAGAAAGAAGCAAAGGGCCAACTTTAATGGGTACCATAATAATTCCCAAAGTTTTCTTTGCAATATTGTCAAATCCATGAATAGGAATACTATCTGGTTGAATGGTTGTAAGATCGGCTTTAATTTCCTTAAGCATATCCATGCTACAAACATTAAGCCCGGATCTGTTATCAATCAATGTTCTATGAATGATACTCTAATTAATAGAGACAACAACCATAAGAGCATCATATTGATTCTACACCTCGACGGTAGGTAAATATTTATCAGAGAACACAATTGGAGGTATAGAAGGCATAGTATGCATGCATTCCAGAAATGAATTAATATTCTCTTGATTAGGAGGCATAGCAAGGAGAGTGGATAAAGATTTCTGCAATGCCTCATGGTATGTAGGAGAAGTTTGAAGTAATTCCCATAAAGATATCTTAGCCGGAGTAGCTTGTAACTATTCCACTAAGTCATATTCCTTAAAGGAAGAGGGTAACCTAGGTGCTTGAGGAAGCACGGGTTAAGAAGGAGGTAAAGTTGCTGGGACAGTAGGTTGAGGATTATTTCGTGTACGATAAGCATGCGAAACAGAATTCGTGTTATCAAAGAAATCCAAGGGATCTCTAGGTTTTCCCTTAATAGTTATTCAAGGACATCCTTTTACCATCATCAGAGGTTTAGGGAATATCACTTTAGGTGTCTCGATGTTGCAAATAAAGGAATATGAAGTTAACCATGCATACACTCTATGGTAAAAGTCAATTGAAGAGGTTGTGGAGGAGGATGAAATAGGAACGGGATCCATGGGGATCTCATTCAAACCATTTGCATTCTCACTTCCATGTACCTCATTAAGGGATCTATCCTTTTGTATAACAAAATCCTCATCAAAGTATTCAAAACAAAAAGCATACATGTTGAACACAAGAAAACACTACAAGCATGTAAAATGTAAATGTTTTTGTATTTTTAAAGAAATTTTGTGATTTTTATGAATTTTGCAATATAAATGCAAGAGAATAAAAGAAAGTCTATTTCTATATGCATGCAAGATCTAATATGAAATGTAAATCTAACACCAAGGAAAAGAAAGAGTTGTCTATCACGGGTTCACCAAAATGTAATATATAAAATTTGGCACAAGGACTCCCAAAATAAGATTTGTGTAATGTGGTAAAGCGAGATCCTAAGGCCAAATTTATGTTTTATTACACTTAATTATTATGACAAATAGCTTGAGGAACATGTAAGAAATAAACGAACAAGATACCTACCTCATATCATAGAAGATCTAGAAAAGTTCATTTTCTAAGGTCTGTATTGAGTTTCTATAAAATCTGATAGTTGATCCCAAAACGGAATGCAGAGATGAACAAAACCCAGAAATATTTTTCTGTTCCAATGTTGTCTTATGAAAAAGGTTGACCTTGACCCACAAATGTCACCCATGACCCAATAATGTTGACCCTAACCTACATAGTGTCGATAGAAAATCTGTTTGCAGATCTCAAAAGTTCGCTGAAAAGGGTATCCAAATTTGGTCTCAGATCTGCTATCCTGCACCTATAACTCCCGAAAACAACACCTACAAATATCTGAAAAGAGGGATTTTGGGGTGGCTATATAGGGTTTTTCCTTAGTCAAACCCCCGTTTTGGTGATCTCCACCTCCACGAATAGCCAAATATAGAATGTAATGTGTGTGTGTATTGATCTCTTGAAAAGAGCTTCTAGACATGCAATATCAAGATCTAATCTTCTAGATTAACAATCCTAACATAACGTGGAAATGAGAAAGCAATGCATAGATTTGAATATGACAAAGAAATCCAAGCCCCCAAGGCTAAAGTATTCCCATCAACTCACAATCTGTAATTGATACCCCATGATGATGTCCTTTGAATGTTTGAATGTTGTGAATAGTAGATCCAAAGAGAGAGCCTTCTTGCTTCAATGAAAATCCACCATAGTCTTGTTCTCAAAGTGCTTGATTGAAGATGATGATATATGTCCTCCTAGTATGTTCTTCTATATCATCCTCTTGCTTGCTTGCCTCATCATTCCATCATGTTATCTCCCGATTTCACTTCATGATCAAATGAAGGCAAAAGAGAGTGTTTATATAGAGATTTCAACATAGGCCTCCTAGGGAAATGAAAGGGATCCAAATCTATATTTCTCCTCGAATCATGGTTTAATCACATTTTCCAACTAAGGAGAAAACATATTAATTCAAATATCAAAGAAAACACTTCCGCATCAGAACCCGAGGACCTATTTTAAGTTCTGGGTCCCGATAAGCTCTAGATTTGAAAGTGGGGACCACCACCTGGCAAAGGTCTATGTCAACCTTGACCCTAACCTAGGTTAGGGTTAACCTCGACCCTAACCTGAGGTTTCATGTAGGTCACCAGAAAGTTGCAGAAAGGTTTCCAGATCAGCCAGGGACCTAGAAAGGTAGGGGAATGAGCTAGAGTGTTTAAGAAGGCCTAAAGGCCCAGAGAGAGAATAGGATGAGGCCCAGGAGGACCAATACATAGATCCTACCTAGAGAGAAGAGCCATGGAGAGAGAAATCTAGGAGAATCCACAAGACCCTAACCCTAATTTCATCTACACATGTATAATCAAGCACAGATGCAAATCTACTATGCCAACCATAGTAAATGAGGGTGCTAAGTCTATCAAAATTGAAGTGCTTCCATTTTAAGATGATACATACATACATACATACATACATACATACATATATATATATATATATATGTATGTATGTATGTATGTATGTATGTATGTATATTTATTTTGTAGATGTCTTTGCAGTGAATGCTAAGCGTGGAAATGTAGGAGTTGTTTATTATTTACTCCATTGTACTGTAGCGAGGATGAAGTTACTTGAACCTAAAGAAAGTGATGGTATGTTGTTCCCCATAGGTTTGTATGATTTACATCAATATATTGAGCTCAATTTGTAAATTTTAAATTTTAGCCTTTTAACAAATTTCAAATTTAGTTTGTTTTAATTTATATTGTTAAAATTTGTGACCTACAGATTAAGTTGTTTTAGAGGGAACATATTTCAAGAAAATCAAAGTAATTCAGCATGGTATTCACTTTTTTGATTTCCAACCAGACAATAAGGTGTTTAAATATAGTCACCTAGTAGTTGTCACCTTCATTTGTCTTCATACAGTTAAGTCTCAACGTGGACGTCGTAAGTGGAGACTAGATAGTGAGGATCATGAGAGAATATTATATGTTCTCCATGAAAGGTCTGATACACTTGAGTTGGTCTAAAAATTATAATATGTATGTACCTATTTCATGTGTTAGGACCTACTTGATATTTGTGGATTAAATTGACTGTACTTTGTTGATATATTTAAACATATGATGGACTATAATTTGTTGATATATTCAATGGACCTATCTGATAGTTCAATGGTTTTAATATATAAAATTTTATGTATTCTTTTATATATGTTCTTGTATAGATCTATGGTTTTATATGTATGCTTTGATTGTTCAATGGTTTTTATAGATTTCTTAAATTAGTTAAAGATCCCCTTAAGACAATAGTTTGAACACTAAAACATTATGAAATTAGTTAGATTACTTATGATATATGTGTTAGTTCTAGAATGAGTTAGAATACTTATTGTCCATTAGTTACATGTATTAACTTGTTATTTTTTATGATATTAATTGTAGATCCCCTTAAGACATCCCCTTAAGACATTTGTTAGATTACTAATGACATTTTTTAGATTACTTATGTATGCTTTGATTGTTCAATGATTTTTATTGATTTCTTAAAGTAGTTAAAGATCCCCTTAAGACATTAGTTTGAAAACTAAAGCATGATGAAATTAGTTAGATTACTTATGCCATGTGTTAGTTCTAGAATGAGTTAGAATACTTATTGTCTAATCAAATCATCTAATCAAATCATACCATCTAATCAAATGAAACCATCTAATCCAATGAAACCATCTAATCAAATCATAACATCGAATCTAATCAAATGATCTAAGAAAATAATATCATCTAATCAAATGAAACCATCTAATCAAACCAGCTAATCAAATGAAACTATCTAATCCAATGAAACCATCTAATCAAATCAGCTAGTAAATATATGTCTCGAATCATAAACTGAAAATATCAAACATTTAATAATGACATATATAATGAGTCTCAAATAAAATATATGTGCAACATGTCCTAAACTAGGGATTCATCCAAGCACATGCAAATAGAGTGACCCTCTGACCGACTGCCACAACCATCCTCTAGCTGTGAAGCAACAACTGATCCCTGTGAATATAAATGCATGTATATGATAATATTAATGTAAAATTCTTGAAACATTATAAATGCATGTTTAAACTTACATATATTTAAAAATTACTTGACCACTAGTGGGTGTCACATCTGCTCAATCTCTCTTATGAATATGCTTCAATCCCACACTAGAGTTAATTTTCTATGTCAGAGTGTCACGAGCATCCTCTAGCTGTGAAGCTGAAACTGACCCCTACAAATTTAGTACAACAGTTGGCTATATATATATATATATATATATATATATATATATATATATACACATGTGCATAGTTTAATATATTATGTAAAGTACAAGTGTACGCATAAATGTACATGTTACAAGTGTCCACATACATGATTAAACCTACATGTATATTTAAAACTTACTTGACCACTAGTAGGTGTCATATGAAGATGCTTCAATCCCACACTAGAGGTAATGTGCTATGCTAAATGTGCCTACAAAATATTATACATTGAACAAACATCAATACACACATCTATAATTAATTTTTCACTAAAACTCTTAAAAACGAGAAAAGAAAACTTTATATACTTGGGTCTCAGGACCAAGAGGATCATCAACATGCTACACCATCATATCATTAATCGAAACAACATCACCCACACCACCTCCAATCTTGAGCATCTCTAGTAATCAAGAGTGTAGGGGTTTGTGTAGCTGGGAGGGGCGTGTTGTAGAGCCTGAACCACCAGGATGAAATAAAAAATATATAAATGATTCAAAATCACTTCCAGTGTCCACCTGACTCAACCCACGCAACTCCTCATCAAATGTGTCTAGGCCCTCAGCTGTGATGTGTACATCTCCAACCCGTATACCTGGCTCTGTAGATGTAGACTGATCTATGGGTGCAGAGTGATATGAACTATGATGTATCTGACTAGATAGTGTAGAGCACTCTGTAGAGTGTTGTGAACTATGTTGTGCCTGACTAGATGGTGTGTCCTATGTCGGTGGAACTACAGGACCCCGTGCAAGTATAATGACATCTCTGACTGAATGTATTGGGATCCTCTACATGTCTACAATATAACAATGTGACTACATGAAATCCTCCAAAAATTAAAGCGCCACATCCAAATGACTATGATTCCTAGAAAGTGCTTGTATCTCTCTAGGTGGAGGAAGACCTACAGCTCTATATGCCTCATCATTGACCCCTACATCAGTACGAATGTTCTCTCTAAGTCAATCCATCTCTATCTAAGTTGTCTAAACAATAGTCACCAGATCAGGAGTGCAAGGTGCATCCTGAGATGGTACATCATGGGTGGGTACATCCTGAGTGTCCATCTAGATGTACCATACATGAAAGCTTATTTTTAACAATTAAGCACTTGATTGCATGTTATAATTGCGTGTAAAATGGAAACAAATATAGATTAATAGATAAAATTATAGTTAAATTTACCATACTAGGCCAGGTAATTGGTATTAATAGGTCCTAATACTCTAATTATGTCTTAAGGGGTCCTATTAAAGGTCTTAAGGGGTCCTATTAGGTCTTAAGGGTCTTTGGATGTACTAAGGGGTATAAATAAGTCTAAAGGGTCCTTGGATGTACTAATTGGTATCAATAGGTCTAAAGGGTCATTGTATGTACTAGTAGGTATTAAGTCCAGTCTTATTAGGTCTTAAGGGGTCCTATTAGGTCTTAAGTGGTCTTATTCTAGGTCTTAAAGATCCTAAGAGTTCTTAAAGAGTTTTATGTCAGAATAGGGGTCCTATTAGGTCTTAAGGGTCCTAAGATGTGCTAAGGGGTATTAATAGGTCCTATTAGGTAAAGTAAGTGGTTTTATTAGGTCTTAATGGGTCCTATTAGGTCTTAAGGGTCCTATTAGGTATAAAGGGTCCTTGGATGTACTAGTAGGTCTTAAGTCTAGTCTTATTAGGTCTTAAGGGATCCTATTAGGTCTTAAGTGGTCTTATTCTAGGTCTTAAAGATCCTAAGAGTTCTTAAAGAGTTTTATATCACAATAGGAATCCTATTAGGTCTTAGGGGTCCTTGGATGTACTAATGGGTATAAATAGGTCCTATTAGGTCAAGTAAGTGGTTTTATTAGGTCTTAAGGGTCCTATTAGGTATAAAGGGTCCTTGGATGTAATAATTGGTATTAATAGGTCTAAAGGGTCCTTGGATGTACTAGTAGGTCTTAAGTCTAGTCTTATTAGGTCTTAAGTGGTCTTATTCTAGGTCTTAAAGATCCTAAGAGTTCTTAAAGATTTTTATGTCACAATAGGGGTCCTATTAGGTCTTAAGGGTCCTTGAATGTACTAAGGGTTATTAATAGGTCCTATTAGGTCAAGTAAGTGGTCTTATTAGGTCTTAATCGGTCCTATTAGGTCTAAAGGGTCCTTGGATGTACTAATTGGTATTAATAGGTCTAAAGGGTCCTTGGATGTACTAGTTGTAACCACCCTAATTTGGTTTTCTCTGACCATAGACCATATTTTCCCTAAGTGTGATCATACCCCCAATTATGTCAAAATAATTCTTCAATCTATTGGCATAATTTATTTTAAATCAAATTTAATCTCCTAAGTGATTTAATCACTAAATTACATTAATTCCCTTAGCCAATCAAATCAAATAAATTCTATCAAAACAAATAAAAAACATGGCTAAGGTAATTAATTGAAAGGAATTAAATAAAATCTTAATTACACCTCATCACTTGCAAAAAGCCAATCCCCTAGCCTTATTAATTTTATTAATTGTCTATAGTCCTAATTAATTATCAAAAGAAACCATAATCTTAAATAATTAATTTCCCCTATTATTGAATGAATATATTTTATATAATCCATTTCATTAATATTCCCTTTAACCCCTAGCCTAACCCATCTGAACCACCTTAACCCTGGGTTCGAACTAATCCCAACCCCTTCACCCATGCTAAGCCTAATTCTAATCTTAATCCCATCTTAACCCACTTCCTAATGATTTCACATTCCAAACTTTTTATTAGGAATTCAACTCATTCCAAAAAGTCCACTTTCTCAAGCTCCCCTTCCCTCAAAGTCCACTTTCTCAAGCTTGGACTTAAACCCTCACCATGCTTCATTAATGCTCTCACAAATGAATCATTAATTCTTATACCCTTACCATTCCTCATAAATGCTATCCATCATTAAAACTCTTACACATGCATTTAATGACCTTATCTCTCCTCTCACTCCTAATTTCTTCTATAAATAGAATGAGTTTTAAGCTCAATAGGCCCCTAATTTTGGATTGTTGAAAGCATTGTTATGTTTTTCATATTATTAGAGACCTTTATTGCATTATTAGATTTATCATTATGCATTGTTATAATCTTCATTTTTAAAGCTTAGAATGCATATTTCTTGAGCATGTAGATTAGTTTCATTTAAATATTTCATTCTAGGTTGTCTATGTCACTAATAAATGCATAATTTGAGGGAAATTATAGCATTTTTCACACTCCTACATAGGAAGAAATAGGTCAATTTTAGTGATTGATATTCTTTCTAACCCTTGTTTTTCACTAATACAATGACTTATTGAAGTGTTGTGTTTCAGCTAACAGGTAGACAAAATAACACACATTTCTAGCATGCCCGGTGGGGCAAAATCTTAGATTTTCCCTCACTTTCAATTCATTTTCTACTAATTTATCTTCCCAGGTTTCAGGAACAGAGTCATTTTTGGTCGCCAAGGCTCGCATCTCAGATATTGGATTACATCGTTGAATCCTGGATCACACTCTGGATATCAAATTTTGCATCCTGGAAATCTTGCATCATTTTTGGTAAATGCTTGCATCTGGTATGCATTGTATCATTTTTGGTGTATTTGATCGCATCAGGGAAAAAGGATCGTATACAGGGATCCTAGGGTCCTTTTTGGTTAACAAAATGGTATCTCATTTTTGGATTTGAAAAAATAAAAAGCCTAACCACTAATGTTTTGCTAATGTCTATTTTTGTCCTTTAAAATAGTCTAACTTTCATTTGCAGATCGCCGTCAGAGACTCTTTTACTAAAAGAGTTGGAGAGAAATTACTAACTTATGGTTTGCAGGTGGTTTAATAGCTTGATTTAATTTTATTTGTTTGAGGCATTGAAACTAAGACATATTTTCTAATCACTTGTTAAATCAATCAAATTAGTATGCTCTTTTCCTTAAGGGAAAATTAGAAAATCAAAAGTTGGTTTAAAATTTGAGAGGAATTTGGAGCAATCGAACAAGGAAAACAAACTCATCGTATAATTAATTTTTGGCAAAGTAATTGGACAAGCAAATCATTTAAACTTTGTGGGATTAATTGGACAAGATTCACAATTTAAATTTCCCTTTGGACAAGTAATTGAAAAAAACAAAGCACTAAATATTGTGGGAAAAAGAACAACTCATTATCTAAATTTGGATAGAAATTGAACGAGAAAATCACCTAACTTTGGGGAAATTAAACAAACAAACTTTTCTTTCAAAGTACTTGTGTTTGCATTAACTTAGGCACATTTAAATCAAGCTTAATCTTACCTTTCAATCTCACTAGAGGATTTGTTCTTCCTTCCAAATGGGGGAATCAAAAATTTGATATGGGGGATTGAGTTGTGAGTGAAGTGGTTTGAGGGAATGAAAAAGTAATTGAAATGTTTTGGGAGCAAACGGCATGGACTAGGAGAGTATTCTCTTCTTCTTTCAAAGAATCAGAAATATTGAAATCCTAAGCTCACCAATCCTTTGTATGCTTATTAAATATTAGAGGGTCTGCCAGTTGAGGGAAAAATCTCCTAGGAATGGCCCAAGTGAGGATAGGTTTAACGCAAACCCTTCCAACTCACTATAAATATTTTCTTCCTTGTAGGCCAAAGCCTCAGAAGACGGAATTGGTTTTGTTCTTGGAATTTTGACATCATTCCTTGAACATGCTTGGGTATGTGTAGAGCGAAGCCGCTTGAATCTTTCTTGCTCGACTAGACATATTTGAGTACTCATATGGCTATACGCCTTAATTTTTCCTTTTGTAATTCTATGGGAGATGGTTTTGAATAGATTACCCCATCATAAACAACAAAAGTTGTAGTCAAACTACTCAATTCATCTTGGAAAGGGTGATAATCTTTATGCAAGGCAACAAGTAATTGCCCCAAGTACTCATCATTTCGTGCCCTCACTTGCATTTGGATTCGGCTAATATGGCATCATGACTAGAGCCATTGCGTGCTTGGTGATGGCCATCTTTTGATTATCATTTGAGTGTGTACCTAAGTCTACAAGAAAGGATTTCCATCCTCTACTTAGAAAATAGGGCATAAGGATGTGTTTTGTTCACCCCTAACAATGTAAAAATGTTTGATGTGTTTGAAATCTCATTAACAAAGTAAATCATTCAAATAAGCAACAAAATTCAATCCTCTGGCTACATACTACATTTTTCACTCACTAGAAAGACTCAAAAACAACCTACTGTCAGACAAATTTGCATAAAATTCAATACAAATCAAACAACAAATTGACAGAACATCAAAGAGTCATATTTAGTCTATCCTAGCTCGCATCTAGTTGTGCAAACTCACATGCAGTGTGCAAGCTCGCATCTGGTAAATATTGTATCATTTTGAGGGATAAATCTCACATACAGGATACTTAGGCTCACATCTAGTTTTGCAAAAGCTCGCATTCAGAATGTCTCATCTGGGATAGTTGGCACTTGAATAGTTGCCTCTCAAAGAAAATTAGTTTATATGGGTACCCTTTTGGCTCATTAGTCTGACCCTATTGCTTTTTATGGTCTCCCTGTTGCTGTTTCAAAAACTTTTTCAGGTCTACCTTGCATTTCATCTTGAACAATTACAATTTGTCTCAAAATGTGTGGTATATGCACTCTCCAAAACAACTTGATTCCCATCTCATTATCAGGGCATTCTAACCCTTTGATGCTAGAGTCATTTACTTCCATAAAACAAACAAATTTTCACAATTTGGACACACTTACTAGAACGATTTGAGACCTCACTTGACACTATTGGGGAAACTTTGGACATAGTTGAGATACAACTTCATGGTTAACACAAGACATAACAAGTATCTTTCTAATGAATCAAAAGTACCTCCTAAATTGCTACATTTTCAAAAAGGAGAGACATCTCACAATCCTCTATTTGACACAAACTCACCAGCAATGTATGTTGATAGGAATGAATGGGCTAATGCCTTTGAAGAATACAACCATGAGCAAAACCAATGAGATCAAGATAATTCTAGTTATGAGGAATAAGTCAACATCACACGCCCTTTTTTTGAGTCAGAAAGTGATGAAGACATTCTTGAAGAAGAGTACAATAGACTCAAACAAAGAAGGAAATTCCAATGAACATTGGAAAAGATAATTGGTGAAGACAAAGATAAATAATTTCACCATCTAGCATCCATTGGAGTAAAATTACCTAAAGATTATGATGTTGAAAAACTAAAGGAAAAAGAGATATCAACCCCTATCTCTATTCTCACCAAACAAATGACCTTAATACAAGCAAAACTTGCAACTCTCAAACAAGAGAAGGCTAAACCCAAGACAAAATACTCTTTGGACTCCATTTGTCCATTTCCTTTTGAGAAGAGTATCAATATGGTTCCCTTTCCTCCCAACATGGAAAGGCCAAAATATGACAAGTATATGGGAGAGACTGATCCACATGACCATGTGAGAGAGTTTTATGCTCTAAGCATAGAGTACATGCACTAACCTACATACCTAATGAGGTTATTTATGTTTATTGCTGAACGTGACCTCTCAATCCAACAAGAAACTCAACATAGTCATTATTCAATCCATGGATTCGCAAAGACAAACATTGAATTGTTTGCTCTACGAAGGGATTGAGACGACCTGTTGCCTCCTAATTAGGAGTGATTGTTGTAGTATACCCTCAAAACAAGAGCCAACAACCGGATCTGCTCTAATATGGAGGATTTTTAGAGTGCAAATGTGTGTGAAATAGCCATTGAAAGTGAGAAATCAGCAACTAAATATAATGAAAATGAAGCTATTCTATGAATT
>MU224611.1:150349-165293 GCA_018584345.1 Thuja plicata | reverse complement strand
GGTTTTAGCTAATAATCATTTTAGATTTAGGAATTAAATTGTAATGTCAGATTTATGCAAATTTGGGTTTTCTGCATTTGAAACTCAGTCGATTAAAGTCAATTAGGAGATGAATTTGCCTAATAAAATAGGACTTCGAAGATAAGAAAATGCACCAAAATTGATTAAGTTATTAGGTGCCAATTTTGGGGTATTACAATTTCTGGGAAGTCTAGGAGGAAATGCTATGGAGTGGTTCTCCAAACTCACACCTAAGGTAAAATATTTTGAGTTAATTCAGTGGTTTATCCAACATTACTCCTACAATATACAGCATGCCGTAACCATGATGGACTTGTGTAACATAAAGAAAAGATCTGGTGAATCCTTTACACACTTTTTACAAAGGTGGAGGAAAATATTTTCAAGGTATTCAAGAGCTATTCCTGAATCAAACAACATGGAAATATTTATTAATAACTTGATACCTAAATTAAACTATGCATTGTAAATGCAGGATTCACCCAGTTTTGATAGGATGATCAAGAATGCCATCCATATTAAAGAAGTCATCGTTAAGAAAGGAGAAATCACTCTCCAAAGTGATAACAAATCTACCAACTCCAACTATAAGCCTAAATGGTGGAAACAAAACAAGAATGTTGTTAACGATGGAGTGGTAGATGCATCTAATGCTAATCCTAAGCCAACATTTTTCAATCTAACAAATAGCATGCAAGCAAGTAAAGATGCCAATGTAACAACCACAATACCTAAAGCAAACAATGAGAATAACAAGAGTCGACATGGACTTCTAAACCTCAATAAAAATTCACTCCTTTGGGCGAACCTCTTGATACTATTTTAAAGAAACTCTTGGACAACAAAGTTCTTACAATCCCAGACTCCAAATCATGGGAACCAGAAGTAAAACCAAGATGGTGGGATGATAATTCTTATTGTATCTTTCACAAAAACAAGGGACATAACACTAATAATTGGCTTAAACTTAAACATTCTATACAAGAGCTTATTGAAGGAGGCAAGATCAAGGTGGAAGGACACACCATTAATGAATACCATATGGTGTTTAACAAACCATTCCCTAATTATGAGAAAGGGGAAGCATCTAAAGGAAAAGGAAATGAAGTAAACTATGCCTACTCTAATAATGATAATGTGATCAACATGCTAGACATTAAATAGGAATCAATTAATGTGATCACTATCAAAGGGGTTAAGGACACATCTTCCCAATCAAATGTAGTGACATGAAGTCAAGCACAAGTCATAATCAAAGGACTTGATTCCTCATCAAAACTAGCAACAACTTCCAAAGTACCTATTGTCACTATTCCCAAACCAACGGAAGCAAGACAAATAGTTACCATTCCAACAATGAACTATAACTTGGTGGATCAATTGCAAAAAACCTCTGCTCAAATTTCCATCTTTGAGTTACTTAAAATCTCCTTAGTACGTATGGAAGTTCTTAAACAAGCCCTACATTTAGAAAATGTGCCAAAGGACATTGATGTAGGCGAATTTCAAGCAATGATTAATCATATCTCAGCACCACATTACCTCTCTTTTTCAGAAGAAGATGATAAATCCATGACACATCCGCATAACCATCCCCTCCATATTGAAGTCCTAAATCAAAAATCCCATGTCCGATGTGTATTGATAGATGGGGGTACAAGCTTGAACATATGTACTCTCAATCTAATCAGGAATTTGGGTCTCCCAGAACAAACCATTGATTCAAGAAGTAAGATCACTATCAAAGCTTACTATGAAGAAGAAAGATCCTCTAGAGGCCTCATTATTATACCAATCAGAATAGGACCAGTTGAAAGAAATGTGATTTGTCAAGTTCTAGATCTACCCTGGGCTTACAACATACAATTAGGGAGACCTTGGATCCATGAAATGCAAGCAGTACCATCTACTTAGCTCCAGTGTATCAAATTCCCACATAATGGGGTGGAAGTAACAATTCCTAAAGATACCATTTATACTTGCAACAATGTTAAAGTAGATAGTATGGTCCCTCATAACAAGGAATTTCTAAAAGAAACTATACCTAAAACTACTAAAGACATGGTTATGAAAATCTTTGGAAAAACCTTAAAACTTGAAGAAACTAGTATGGGAGAATACAAGCTAGACATGACTCCATTATTGACAGAACTTACAGTGTCTCCAAGATCTTATGGGAAACCTTCCCCATCTCTCACACCCACTACATCTAAAAAACTAGAAATTCACAAAGCAACTGGTATGGTTAAAGAATCTACCTCCCAAGAGGATGACAAAGAAGAACAAGCAGTCTTGGCTTGGCTTTACAAGGGAGAACCAAAAGACAATGAGGTCAAACATGTGGAAATATCACCAAAAAATTATGGTAAAGGATATGATCTTCTCAAAAAAATGGGATATAAAGGAGAAGGACCTTTAGGAGACAAAGGAAAGGGACTTATTGAACCTATACACATGGAATTAAGAAATACCAAAGATCAAATAGGACTAGGTTTCAATAATAAATCTGAAAGCCCTACTTCAAGAGATGGTCCAATCTTTGATGAAGGAAGTGGTGAAGAAGAAGAAACATTACTAGAACAATGGACCTATGACAGATTATTGCATATTGGTACAGAGTATCTCGAATATCAAGGAGAAAGATATGTACCTAGATTTGAAACACCAAAAGACACTCATGTTCCTTTATTAACATAAGCTACTATTCAAGAGGTAGATGAAATAATAGAAGACACTCTAGAAGTTCCCTTGATAGAAAAAACTACTGAAGACACACCCCAACAATAGGATTCACATCCTAACTGGGGGGATTTAGTCATAGTTTCACATGTCCTAGATTACCACACTTTGATCTACAAGTGCCTAATAGAGTACATCAGCTAACTATTGCTAAGTTTCTAAATAGATCAGATGATGAAATAACAGACTCACATGATTATGAATGGGATGTCCTATTAGATGCTAACATGGACATTGAAGTAGATGTGATTCATAAGTTGGCACCGATATTTCAAAGAGGAGAGAGTTATAACACTTCCCCTAATAATGTTGTTATTCTAGAGTTAGACGAGATACTATTGCCTAGAATTCTTGATGAAGAAACTGGTGTTTTACTAGGTCTAGAGGGTATTATGAGACTACAAGAAATGAGTTGCATTTTGTTAAGAGAAGAAGAAGAAATCTCAACTGATGAGTTGCTAGAGTTAGGTCCACATATTACTAACAAAGACTCTATTAATGACAATCTAACTCTTGATGATCTAAACGCTATAGAAGTAGACTTCACCAAACATGTCTTGTCCATTAATAGTTTTTATTCTAATATGATGCTATCCCTACCGAACTCTGATTCATTATCCTTGATAAAACTTGAATTAATTTATTGGAGAAATTCAGATCCTAATCCTATCATGAACTTCCCTAATGATTACACTTTGGCTTGCTACCTAAATGCTTGTGAACCTTATCCTTCTTCCACCAATTCAAGGAGTGTGAACATGTAATAGGAGGATATCAAGTTTCTCAGTCACAAATTGAAAAATAAAAAGAAGAAAAGAACTGATGGTGAAAACCATGTTGTGGAAGTGTCAGATTCTAAAATAGTAAAAGACGTATCTGATGGCGATAACCTCTCAGAGGTGCCAAAAGATAAGATTCTTGATATTCTCCCTAAGCACTTCCAAGAAAGATCATCAATTTTGATAGAACCAACACAACCAGTTAACTTGGGCACAGCTGAAGTTCCTCATATTGTTCACCTAGCACAATCTTTGTCAGATGAGGAGAAGGTACAATTCACCGAGTTCCTAAAAGAGAAAAAGATCAACTTTGCATGGTCTTACATAGATATGCCTGGACTTGATCCTAAGTTAATAATGCATAATTTTTCTATAGCTCCTAGGACCAAACCCGTGAAACACAAACTAAGAAAGATGCATCCTCATGTTAGATTACTGGTGAAAGCAGAGCAAAAAAAATTACTGAAAGCTGGATTCATAAGAGTCATCGCTTATGTAGGATCGATTTCTAATGTGGTACCATTATCTAAAAAAGATAAATCTATCAGGATCTCTAAAGACTTTAGAGACTTAAACAAAGCATGTCCTCAAGATGATTTTCCATTACCCAACATTGATATGATCATAGATCTAACAACAGGTTATCAAATGTACTCATTAATGGATCGTTTCTCTGGATATAACCAGATTAAGATTGCTCCTAAGTATCAAGAGAAGACCGCATTCACATGCGCATGGGGAAATTTTTGCTGGAATGTTATGTCATTTGGATTAAAGAATGCAGGTGCTACCTACCAAAGAGCTATGACTACTATATTCCATTATATGATGCAAAACAACATGGAGGATTATGTGGATGTTACCTTAGCGAAATCAAAAGAAAGGACTACTGATATTTAAGACTTGCGAAAGATATTAGATCGCATGAAGAAATTTCAACTCAGGCTCAATCCAAAGAAATGTGCCTTTGGGGTTCAATTAGGGAAGTTGTTAGGGTTTATTGTATCAAAAAAAGGAATTGAGGTAGACACTGAGAAATTTAAAGCTATACTATAAATGAATCCATGCAACATTAGTCAAATGAGGACATTACAAGGAAGACTCCAATCAATCAGGAAGTTTATGTCACAACTTGTAGACATAGCACAACCCTTTACTAAATTTATGCATAAAGGTGTCACCTTCAAATGGGATGAACATTGTGAAAATAACTTAAAAGAATTAAAAGAGTACCTGGCTACTCCTATTCTCATGACATCTATTCATAGAAAGCCATTACTCTGATGTATTTCAGCTACAGCTACATCACTGGGAGTATTTTTGGCACAAGAAGATGAAACTAAAAATGAAAGAGAAATCTAATATATCAGCAGAATACTAGTATCTTATGAACTCAATTACAAAATAATTGAAAAATCTTGCTTAGCAGTTGTTTTCACATCATAGAAATTGAGACATTATATGCTATCACATACATTAAAGCTCATTGCAAAGATATATCCTTTGAAATATCTCTTAAGCAAGACAACATTAATAAGACAACTAGAAAAGTGGGTCCTTCTTCTGAGCAAATTTGACATTGAGTACGGGGATAAAAGGGCTATTAAGGGACAATTCTTTGCTAATCAATTAGCTGATTCACCACTCCAAGATGATGAACCTTTGAGAATTGAGTTCCCTGATGAAATAATTATGCATCTAATCAAGTATCCATGGAAGATGTACTTTGATGGTTCTTTCATGCAACAAGGCTCTAGGGCAGGGGTTATATTCATAACTCCTTAAGGCTACAAAATACCCAAGTCCTACAAATTAATGTTTTCATGCACAAATAAAATTTTTGAATATGAAGCATTAGTAAATGGTCTTAAACTTGCTATGGAATGGAAGATTGTAGAGTTACATGTGGATGGTGACTCCCAACTCATTATCAATCAAGTAAATGTAGATTATCATACCAAAGATGAGAATTTGATGCCCTAAAAACAACTGGTTGATGACCTAAAGAAGTACTTTATCTTTGTCACATTCCAGCAAATACCAAGAACAGAAAATAAATTTGTAGATGCTATGGTTACACTGGTATCCATGTTACAACTAGAGGAAGATCAATTTCACTAAGACTTCTTGGTGGAAGAACTATCCTACCCAGCCTTTGATACACCCAAATACCAAGTAATTTGTGCTTTGAACGCCCAAGACCCATCTCGGTATGCTAAAGTCATTGCTTACCTAACTAACCAAACTATACCCACTGACCTATCCAGAAATGAAAAATGAGCCTTAATTTGGACAGCATCATGTTATGTCTTCATTAATAATAACTTATATAGACGAGGTCGTAGAGGTACAATTCTTAGGTGTTTAGAACATGAAGAGTCGGATTGCACATTGGAAGAAGTCCACAAACGTGTATGTGGGTCACACTCAAATGGATTTTCACTAGCTAAGAAACTTCTAAGAGTAGGCTATTACTGTCCCATGATGGAAATAGATGCTATTCAATTTTCAAAGACATGTCATAAATTCCAAACACATAGAAATCTCATCCATGCTCCTACTACAAAACTCATACCATTCATAACACATTGGCCATTTCAGTAATGGGCCTTTGATTTGGTTGGACAAATATATCCTAATTCTTCAAGTGGGCACAAATACATCATTACGACCACTAAGTATTTCACTAAGTGGTTCAAGGCCATTCCATTGATCAAAGCCACTGGAAAACAGGTGGCTATGTTTATCTTGAACTACATTATTTGTAGATATGGGATACCCTCTTCAATTGTAATAGACAATGGGGGCCAATTTAAAAACCCAGACATTGAAGACCTTTGCACACAGTTTCACATTACTCAACATTGATCCTCAAAATTATTATCCTCAAGGTAATGGATAGGTTGAGGCATCTAACAAAAACATTCTCAAAATCCTACACAGAACTGTGAGTAAGTCTGACAAAGACTAGCATTTACAATTAAATCTGGCAATTTGGGCTTGCAAAACCAGTATCAGAACACCAACTGGAGCCACACCATTTTCCCTAGTCTGTGGCGCTGAGGCAGTATTTTATATTGAGGTTGAAATCCCATCTTTCTGGGTCTCTTTACAAGGTCTTGTTACTGACAAACAATACCACATTGATTGGGTAAATTCTTTAGACTTACTTGATGAGTGCAGGCAACAAGTGTTCGATCACCTAAAAGTGTACCAACATGGAATGTCAAAAGGGTATAATAAAAATGTCAAACCATGCCAATTTCAAGTGGGAGATCTCATTCTAAAGGAGAATCCTAAGAACCAGCCTAATAAAGAACATAAAGGAAATTTTGAACAAAACTGGCTGGGACCTTATGTCATTACTGCCACTTTTGGGACATGAGCTTATCAGCTAGCTACACCTGAGGGAGATGCTCTTCCTAATCCCATTAATACTCTACATTTGAAGTAGTTCTACACTTGATGTCTGGCTAGTAGAGCCTACGTAGTGAAAATATCATAAAATACCAAAAAAATTAGAAAAATGATCATAAAGAAATCCAAAAATAGTGGAAAAAATCCTTAACAAAGGTATCCTTGGTGAAAACCTAGAAAACAGGTGACTTGATACTACAAAAAAATAAAAATAGAAAAACAATTTGAAAAAGAGAAAAGTGCCTTGATGAAAACCTGGTAAACAAACATCTTGGTAGCAAAAATAAAAAATCTTTGCTGAGTGGTGAAAACCTGACAAATAGGTGTCATTCATACTTTGTGCTCTATCTATCAATACACTGATGACACTAAAATACTTGCACCTATGCTATTTGGTGACTCTGCTTTCTTACAAATGTCCTATCCTTTCTTGGGATTTGTCTACATTTGCGTCTTAGGAATAGTGACTCTGCACTGGGGGAGTCTTTGCTAGCATGGTCAGTTTGCATCTGCTAGTATGTCCTAAGCGTCTTGTTTAGGATGGTTTGCCTCTCCAAATGATAACAAAAAACAAACTACTATTTCTCAATACTTTAATCCAGGAACTTAAAATGAACAAGTGTTTCTCAACACTTTCATTAACCTGTATTTCTAAACACTACATTGGATTGCAATTGCTGACATAGTCAATGTCACATACACTTAGATAGGAAAACATATTGCTCATATTCCAACTTCTGATTAAAGAATCTCTACTGCGCTTGAAAAATAAATCAATAGCATTTCTCAATACTACTTAAACACATAGTTTGATCTTGGTTTGATTATGATTCTTTAATGTTCCCATGTTGTTTCATACTAGGGGCATCCAAGCAATTATAAATTTTCTTTGATTGATTCTCAATTGGTGATTGTTATTTCTTCCGAGTAACTCCATGATGTCCATTCAAAGATAAAGAATTGCAAGGACAGGGGGCATAACATTTTCTTGGTTTTTCTTCATATGGTGATTTTTCCATTTGATCCTATAAATTTCACCTAACTTGGATGTTTATAGTAAGAGCTGCGAACATGAGTGGACAGCCACATATATCTCGATCTTTGTTATGTGGAAACTCTGGTGAGGTTGAAACAATTTCCTTGTGTGTTTTCTTAATCAGATTCTCACTAAGGTGTATGCTACATGATTTACCCAAGGATATGAATTTTTAAGGTCATTATGGGTCACATATCTTACATTACACTTAAATAGAAACTAATTCTAAAAATTAAAAGGAGATAACTAACTTGTCATCTTGGCTTCTATGCCTTGATGCCTAATTTTATTTCCAACATTGCATCCAATACACATAGTATTCATACTTTCATGATACCAATGAGTATTAGTGACAGTTGTACTAACAAGTGATGTCTGATTACAACAAAATTCCCAATGATGATAAAATGATACAATGTATACAAATTAGTGATAGTCCTAAGAGTTTGCATGTAGATGCATTTATAGATTGCATGATTCATTTTAAAAGGAACAACATAAAGAGGACTTGAGCTTAAAATAAATTCTTGATTCATCCAAAATCCAAGTTATTTACATACATCAATATTACTTATATACATGTCATTGTATATCCATGACATACATTCTACATTCAATGAGAAAGAGAAAAATACAAAAACAAAGCATTCAAGTATTAAATTTAATTTTACATCCTAAGTGCATCCATACATTTATTTGCATATAGAAAATCTCAACAAAATTCATTTTGCATATTCACTTAGTATCATTTGAAACACATTCATATAAATCATGAGTATAAATGATGTCATCACATATCTAATCTAACTCATCAAGAGACCAAGATAAACATAATCACATGTGCATCAAAGATCTAGAACATCTATCCAAACATAAGAATCTATGAACATATCAAAATCAGGAACAACTATCTCAGATATATTAGATATGGAACAGATCAAAAATGTGGAAACTGTCAACATAAAGAGTATCAGAGTATCAGTATGAATCAGATATACATGTATAAATGTCATCATACAAAAGAATGATATCAGAAGGATCCAGATATACAATATGATCTCAAAAATATATACAGTATCATGACTGACTCTCACCCTCTCCCTGCCCTGGAGGAGTAGGAGGAGGTGGAACAAATAGAGCTGGTGGTGGCATGGCCCCCTCAGACTGCTGAGCCAAGTGTGAAAAGGAAACTTCTCTCTGACCCTCTGGTACTGTAACATGATATAGAGAATAATAGTATGTGGCTCTCTATCCCTGGTGTACCACAATATGAGCCTGAGTGTCTCTCTCTTCCCTGAGCCACTCCAGCTGTAGCATGGCCCCCTCAGACTGTTGAGCCAAGTGTGAAAAGGAAACTTCTCTTTGACCCTCTAGTACTATAGCATGATATAGAGCATAATAGTATGTGGCTCTCTATCCCTGGTGTACCACAGTATGAGCCTGAGTGTCTCTCTGTACCCTAATCCACTGTAGTTGTGTATCTCTATCTACAAGAAAGGCCTCTAATGTGGTAATCCATGCTCTCAATTTCTCTCACTCATGCTCACACTGAGATAATGCATCACCATCTCAGCCTGGACCCCTACCTATATCCTTCCCTGAAGGCCTATCCTGTGGCCTATTCTATGGCCTATCCTACTACTGCTGTCTCTACCTCTGCTGCTCTATAGTCAACAAAGGACCTAGATCCCTCTAAGGAGAAATGAATCTCAGTCGAGTCTGCCTGCCACTCCCATTGCTACTGGCACTCTCTCCACCACCCACCGCACCTCCACCTATGTCATTTGCATCATCCTAGTCATTTGGACCCTGTCCCTTGTCAGGTGGAGGGCACCTAGAATCTCTCCCATGTCTACCTCCATGATTGCCTCAATCCCTCCCCATAGCTCCTCCTTAACCTCTGACAGGCTGGTCCTCAGCAGGATCATAATCCAATGGATCCTCAATACATGGAATCGCCTCATCAAGTGTTGTAAACCATAGAAATGGATACTGAAGCATCTAAGCATGAAGTCCATCTAAACATACAGCATTGGCTACCTCACATCGTAGATCCCAAGGTACTACAACCATCTTTGTAATGGCTCTTTGTGCAGTCTCTTTACCCAACTGCAGTCCCCATTGTGGTGTCTCATCCTAAATCTATGCATATACGGATGTATCCTAGCACCTGCCCTGCAATCAGCCATACTGCCTCCATACACAAGTCAACATGAATCTCTCAAGGACATATTTGATCCATCCAATCAGGTACCTTCTCTAAATGCAATAAGGCATTTGACGCCTATCTGATCCCTACTCCTCACACTCCAAGTAAGGACACCACACTACTATAGTCATATCATCGAAAAAATGGTGCCAATACTCTACCTTGCCTAGATAGGGCTGTTGTATCCATCCTCAATATATATATATATAAGGCTGCTCTAGTAGACGTTGTCTATCCACTATCGGCTGTGTAACTAGGCTCCCAAGCCTAGATCTGAAGAACCAAAATACCAACAGTCATGCTCCATAAATAATGATATACTATCTCATGCATCTCTCTATACATGTGTACAAGGATGCAACTACCCCATGCAAATCTGTGCCTCAACACAATCATCTGCTCGAGCATGTCGACCCATCCAACCATGAATCCATGTTATCCTCAATCAGGCACAAGGAAACCTCTGATAAATCCAGCCAAGTATACACGAAGGTACTCATAGTGGTCACACATGTAATCCTATGTCAGATACCAGTGCACAATAGTATCATCATTGAAGAATCATTGTGCTATCATGATCGATGAAGTCAAGGTCAAATCAAAATGCACCTCTCATCCCATCATAGGAACTCTCAGTATCTGCCACACATCCTCTGTTGTGACGGTCATCTCGCCCATAGGTAGATGGAAGGTGTTTTGCTTTGAGTGTCACCTCTCAGCTAGAGAAGTCAACAACCCTTGATTTACCCTGATATCGGGTAAATCCCTCAGTGACAGTAATCCAACACGGGCAACTAACTCTGCCTCATCATCTGTCAAAGCCCTCAACAGAGCAAGGACACGACCGGGATATGGTCCTCAAAATGATACTACCTCAAAAGGAACATATTCAAATAGATAGTAATTCAAGAAAAGTTCAAAATCAGTATTCTATCTAAGCAAGCTAAACAGAAAACCTATCAACTAAGTGTTTTCATAGTCAGCAGAAGGAAAAAAATCAAAATGGGCATTTAACTAAGTTGAAAACTGGAAATGACCCTATTTTTATGGGGTGCAATCCTCTTTGCATGATGTGATCCTCAATTTCTAGGATGCGATGGGGCATCTGGGATGCGACCTTGTTTTTGCTGGAAGCGACATGGGATGCTGCGTGCGACCCTGTTCCAACAGGGTGCAAAATCTTGAAAAACATGAAAAAAACCTACAACATGCGACACAAAATGGAAAATGGGGTGCAATCCTATATTTACAAGATGCAACGTGGGAATTTGGGGCAAAACCAGAAGTGATTTGGGATTTACTGGAAGGGACACCAAATGCAAGAAATGAGCCATAATTAAAATAGCTATAACTTGAGTTAAAATGCATAAAAATGAAAACTAGAAATTTCAGAAGGTAGATTTTTAAGTACTTACCGGAGGTGGGTAGTCAGCTGGACACTAATGTCAATGGCTGAGCTCAAAATGATGCTTCTCCATGGGGATCACCATCTTCTCTGCATAGCTCTCTGATTTACTAAGCTGGAAAGTGAAAATGAGTGAGTAAGCCTATATATTTGACCTTTTGAGCTATTTAGGAGCTCCAGAACTCCTCCCAGCCAACTGAAACTCATCTTGTTCTCTTTCTCATCAATTGGGAATGAAATTTAACTTGCCAACATTGTTCTACATAGTGCCATACAAATTTTATCATAGTTACTGAAAAATGCAGAATTGCTCCATATGTTCAGAAAAAGTGTTGCCAACTTTACGCAATCAATTTTCCAGGTTCTCTATCATCACATTACACATTATTCATCACATATCTTGGTTACACATCATTTTATCAAACTCAAACCTCACATTTTAACATCATTAACTTGGTCCAGGTGCATTTTTTCTTAACACACCTTCGTTTCTTCACTTCTAATTGATTCTTTCTTGATTTAACCGATCCATGCAAGTGATACATCATTTCAACAGAGGGATTTTATTCTATTTTCCTTTGATTTCATTCCCAAGGGGGCATGATCACACTAAAATCAATCAAATTCTTGCTCGAAACAACATTAAAATGACTTCATTATAAAAAAAACTAAAGGCATGATGATTCCTTGACTAAGTCAGGACTATTGCATTGAAGGCTTTGATTCTCACAAGCTAGATATCCTATGTCTACTTTTTCTTAGATTCTTATTAAAGCTCCTGGTAGCTTTGTACTGACCTTCATTCGATCAAGTTCGAAATTGGTATTATCAATTTTTGTATGGCAACCAAGTTCAGAATTGGTATCTTTAAGATATTTTCTTATTGACCTTTGTTCGATCAAGTTCAAAGTCAATTCTATCAGTTTGGTTCAATCAAGCACGAGATTGATCTCATCAGGCATTTTGTTCGATCATGAACGAAATTCTCAAACTTTTTGAATTCAACATCAAAAACTATCTTTGAATCAATGCGTTGCTCGCACATCTATTCAAAGAGGGGCAAATGTAATCACCCTAATTTGTTCTACTCTAACCATAGACCCTATTTTTCCTAAGTGTGATCATACCCCCAATTATGTCAAAATAATTCTTCAATTTACTGGCATAATTCATTTTAAATCAAATTTAATCTCCTAAGTGATTTAATCACTAAATTACATTAATTGCCTTAGCCAATCAAATCAAATCAAATCAATTCTATCAAAACAAATCAAAAACATGGCTAAGGTAATTAATTGAAAAGAATTAAATAAAATCTTAATTACACCTCATCGCTTGCAAAAAGCCAATCCATTAGCCTAATTAATTTAATTAATTGGCTATAGTCCTAATTAATTATCAAAAGTAACCAAAATCTTAAATAATTAATTTCCCCTATTATTGAATGAATATATTTTATATAATTCATTTCATTAATATTCCCTTTAACCCCTAACCTAACCCATTTCAACCACCTTAACCCTGGGTTCGAACTAATCCCAACCCCTTCACCCATGCTAAGCCTAATCCTAATCTTAATCCCATCTTAACCCACTTCCTAATGATGTCACATTCTTAATCTTTTGATTATGAATTCAACTCATTCCAAAAATTCCACTTTCTCAAGCTCCCCTTCCCTCAAAGTCCACTTTCTCAAGCTTGGACTTAGACCCTCACCATGCTTCATTAATGCTCTCATAAATGCATCATTAATTCTTATACCCTTATCATGCCTCATAAATTTTATCCCTCATTAAAGCTCTTACACATGCATTTAATGGCCTTATCTCTCCTCTCACTTCTAATTTCTTCTATAAATAGAATGAGTTTTAAGCTCAATAGGCCCCCAATTTTGGATTGTTGAAAGCATTGTTATGTTGTTCATATTATTAGAGACCTTTATTGCATTATTAGCTTTATCATTATGCATTGTTATTATCTTCATTTTTAGAGCTTAGAATGCATATTTCTTGAGCATGTCGATTAGTTTCATTTAAATCTTTCATTCTAGGTTGTATATTGATGACATGTAACTGATTAAATGATTGACTATATTAAGTTGAAGATGATGCAAGATATTAAATCAGTTAATGGTTTGTATTTTCATTGATTTCAACTTGATATCATCTGTATGATCATGCTAAAGACTTCAGAGAACCAATGGAACAAAGGTTATGCTTCCAGCAATGCATAATAGTCTAGTATTCACTAAGTGATAGACTACACCGGCGGAGTGCACACCATCGGTAAAGATAGAGATTAAAGTCACAGTAATGCCTGACGAGTAGAAGACAGTGTTGCCCAGTGAAGCAGAATCACATGATACCCAATGAGCTAAAAATAGTGTTGCCCGACGGACGGAGATCCTAAAGCTAACTGAAGTGACACTGACAGAACTAGCAGTTGTCACCAGTGAAAAACTGTAGAATTGACCGACGAAATAGAGAGATAAGAAAATGACAAAATATCTAGCTGGCAGAGCTAAAGGATAGACTTAACTAGTTGTTTTATTTGTTTTATTCGACCAGAGTTAAGTAAGTGATTTGTACAGTTGGCAAGAAGATAACTACAAGATAAATCAGGATTTAAAGCCATAAATCAATTTGGCTGGATTATTTTTCACGCCAAGAATCAAGAATCAAAAACCTAGAATTGAGAAAAATCATGTCTATTTAAGAGACAAGCATAGTTCATTCTCATAGTGGTCAATACTCAATCAGATACTTGGGGGAGTGAATTGATAGAAGATTTTGAAGAGAAACTGATGAAGGATTAACTTCATGCAATCCTGATCAATCAAGCTAAGGGAGAGCTAAAGAATTCTGCAGACACCGATGAATAGTGAACCACAGCATCACAGAGTAGAAAGAGTTAAGTACAAAGGAATTGAATTGATACATTGATCAGAAAGATGTTGTAAGTAAATAGATCTAAAAATCTGCAATTCAGTTGCATTAGAAACAAATTATTTTTGTTTTAGTTTAACCATTGAAGCATTAAAGTCTCCTAACAGAGCAGGACTTAATAGTCTTTTGTAATTGAGGTATATCCTAACAGATTGCCAGAAGTTTGACTCATGATAGTAGCATCGATCTTACCTAAAGCCTATTGACAATCTAAGAAGGAGGCTGATTCAAGGATGGTAGTAAGATTTTTCATAAAGCCTATTGATAGTCATGAGACTGATTCAAGGATGGTAGCATAGATGCTAGATACTTAGTGACAACCTATGTATTGAAAATCCTCTAACAAGGTCACACTTAACAGTGTGTTTGTAACCTTTAACAGGGTTGGCTCCT
>MU224611.1:127415-141336 GCA_018584345.1 Thuja plicata | reverse complement strand
AAACAAGGAACACATACAAGGAGCTTATACTCTAGGGGAGTATACACAGTCTATGTAACTGCAGCAGTGTAGATGAATCTTTGATGAGGATATTGAGAAGATTGTAAAAGAAAGAAGACACCATGAACAGAAGTTTTTTTTATCATATGTTGCCATCAATGCGAAAGGGGGACATTGTTGGAGATTTGATTTTGAACAGTTGATTGATTGTATGTTTGTCATTGATGACAACATATAATACACAATAGCACTTTTGTATGTAATTATCCATATGATGACATGAATACTTGCATGGATACATACATGTTTTTGACATTTTTATTATGCTATGTTCATACACATAGACCCAGATATGATGTTTCAGTAAAGATATGTAATTCTTTTATTGACAGTTACAGTTCTAGAGGAATAACAGTTTAAGGCTGACGTATGTAACATGTTTATTGAGTTGTGCCTATCTTCAAGATATGCATGTGTATATTCATGATAATTTATGAGTTTTGATATTAACCTAAAGGCGCCAAACATATTTCAAGAAGATTGCAAATTTATGGTTAATTTGGTGAAGCCAACTTAGTGAAGTGACACGTCTATTCAGTTTATACTTGCGTGGTTGTAATTATGCTTGCACGCTTAGTAGAGCCAACAAGGATGTTAAGAAAAGTTATCCTACAAGTCCCATGATCTCATACTTGGAGTATATAATTATACAAGGTCATTTGTGATAAGAAGAGTTGCGAAAGCCAGAGATAAGAAGAGCAGAGCAGAATGTTAAAGCAGCAGAGCTATATTTATCATATGTTGATAATATAGATATTGAAGTTGAAGCTTTCATAATATACTAGATAAGATTATTGTAGTGCTTTACAAGAGGTTAAATCATCGGTGCACAAAAGGAATTGATCAGACAAGCAATGTCACAAATAGCAGTTCACCTTGCTGATACAGTGTGTATCAAATAACCAGAAGGTTGTAGCCTTCACCACTTGGACAGTGAGTCCTTGGATGGTGAGTCCACCACCCCTAACAGGGTTATTATAAAAGACTCTTAATAGGGTCGGACCCTTAACCAGGTCACTATACTACTACATTGTAAAGAACAACTCCTAACAAGGTTGGAAGATCTTTTAACAGGGATTACTATAAACAGTATAGTTCTTTGTGGGTACTAATTCCCACTGAGGTTTTTACCATTTGGTTTCCCTGTAACCAAATTGATGTGTTGTGTAATGTGTTATCTAAATTTGCATTTACTTTGTATCAATCTAGATTAATAAGAATAAGAAAAAGATAAAGTTGTTGATAACTAATTCACCCCCCCCTCTTAGTTATCCCTAAAGTATTCTAACAATGATATAGTTGATTTTCATACCTCTTTTTTCCAGAGACCGCTCCAGTATCATCGTGAACCATGTCATTCTTGACAATTTTCAACACAGGTATCCTAGTGAACACCCATAAACTAGTAAGTTCTTGAATCACCTCCTTTGTGATCTTCATTGGATGATTAAGCCACATAAACTCTCCATGAATCCATTCCTCCTCATCACTACTCATTTATAACTAGGGCTACAACCCTTTACATGCAAGAAGGCTCACTACCTTACTCGATCACTATAATGATCCCAAATTATTTTGAACTTCTATAGTAGCAACAACTATGCTTGATTACAATTCCATATAAGCACATGAATATGATCTAATACAATTTTCTGTTTAACTACCATGTGCTTTGTTCTTCACTAATCATACTATCAAATCAAATTGTCTCACATCAAATTTTCATCTAGGTACTTACACACATAAACTATCATCAGACTTATTCTCAAAAACCCTAATCTATTGATTATATAGGTACAAAACTACAGATTTGATCTCCCATGTCGGTTACAAAAATGTCCTAGGGAAATGTAATATGTTTTGACCAAGTTGGTAAAATATTCAATTTGAATTTATTTCCCTCACAAACTATTTTACATATGAAGCTAACTATTTTGGCTTTATCAATTTATCATAAAAGTTAGTGCCAAAATCAAATTACCATAGACACGTAAAGATCTTTCACCATGTCAGTCTGTCAGACTGTGAAACATGAAATAACACGACTCAGATCTCTGTAAAACTTGTTGAAATTGGTTTCTAATGTTGTTGTTGGCATTCATTTTTTTTCACTGAAGAGAGAGCCTTAGTGTCACATGTTGAAAAGAAATATGAATGGGTCATAGGTATTAGTCGTTCACACCATATGACTGGAGATAGAAATAATTTTTTTAAGCTAACGAAGTATGATGGTGGTGTTGTGAGATTTAGTGGCAACACTCCTAAGATTATCATTGGAGTTGGTTCTATTTCTCTGGATGGAAAGACTAAAACTGACAATGCGTTACTTGTTGATGGACTTAAGCATAATTTTTCGAGTGCTGGACAGCTAGTGGACAAAGGTTATCAATTGAAATTCATTAATGTGAAATGCTCTATCAGAAGTAAGTTAGGAGAATTGATAGCATCTGGTACTAAGTTGAGAGGTAATGTATTTGAATTGAATACATATGAGGCTCCTTTTTTTGTTGCAAAGGTTGATGCTAGTTGGTTATGGCATAGAATATTTTTTCATGTGAATTTTGATAATATTGTGAAGGCAATAATGACTAATGTTGTTAGAGATCAATGAAATATTGTGAAACCATTTAACACCATGTGTAGAGAATGTGTAATGGGGAAATAGACTAGAACAAGTTTTAAAAGGAAATCTTACTCAGAAAAAGGAAAGTTGGATCTAGTGCATACAGATCTGTGTGATCTTACAAGAATGAGATCATACTATAGTGAAAGGTACTTTATAATTTTTTTTGATGACTTTTCTAGGATGATGTGGGTTACATATCTGAGAGATAAATCTGAGGCTTTTGACAAAATCAAGATATTCAAAGCAAAAGTTGAGAATGAATCAGGTTTAAAGATAAAATGTTTGAGATCAGATAGAGGTGGAGAGTTTACTTCAGAATTTATGAATACCTACTGCAAAGAGTGTGGAATATACAGATAGATGTCTTCTCCTAGGACATCAAAACAGAATGGAAAAGCAGAGCAAAGAAATAGAACAATATTAGATGCTAAAAGAACCATGTTGCTGGAAGGAAATGTATCACATGTTCATTGGAGATAATCTATTGGTACTGCTATTTATACTTTAAATAGAATTCACATCAGAGAAGGTACAAGTAAAACTCCTTATGAATTATGGTTTAATCAAACTCCTACTATGAAATATTTTAGAATATTTGGTAGTAAATGCTATATCAAAAGAGATGATGAGATAGGAAAGTTTGATGCTAGAAGTGATGAAGGAATATTCCTTGGTTATTACACTAAGAGAAAATCTTATAAATGTTTCAATTTGAGATTGAAGAAGATGATTGAAAGTGCTAATGTGGGGATTGGTGAAAAGTTCTAGATTCATGAAAGAATATATGACTGTAACCAGACTATAGAGATCAAGGAGGTTACTACAGATCAAGAAGAACCTTTTGAGATTGATCATGAGAATGAGGTATTTCAAGATGACTCAAATGATCCTATTGAAATTCCTAATACTCTGAGGTATGTTAAGAAAAACCATCCTAAAGATCAAATTATTGGCAATGCAAATAAAGGAATGATGACAAGATTGAGATTAAAAGATGAAATTTGTTTGATTTCTCAATTTGAACCAAAATCTACTAATGAGTCATGTAGAGATGACTCTTGGACTAAGGGTATGCAGGAAGAATTGGAACAAATAAACAAAAATAACACTTGGGAACTACTTCCTAGACCTTAAGATAATAATGTTATAGGAACTAAGTGGGTTTTCATAAACAAGATGAATGAAGAAGGAATGGTTGTAAGAAATAAGGCAAGACTGGTTTGTAAAGGCTACTTGCAACAAGAAGAAGATGAGGATATGGTTTTCAAGTTGAAGAAGGCTTTGTATAGATTGCAACAAGAACCTAGAGCATGGTATACAATATTCAATAGGTATCTACTTCGTCTTGGTTTCAGAAAAGGTAATGGAGACAACAGTTTGTACTTAAGAACTAGTGAAGATGGAATTCTAATAGTTGAAATTTTTGTTGATGATATCATTTTTGGAAAAAATTATGTAATGAGAAAAAATTTATCTGAGGAAATGGAAAATGAATTTGAGATGTCAATGACTAGTGACATGAAATTTTTCCTTGGATTGCAAATTAATCAGAACAAGAATGGTACTTTTATTTCTCAGACAAAGTATCTTAAAGAAATGTTGAAAAAATTTGGAATGGAAGATTGTAAACCTATTGGAACACCTATGGTTACTGGTCACAAGCTTACTACTACAGATGAATCTTAGAGTGTTTTTCAGACAAAGTACATATCTATGATTAGAGGCTTACTATATCTGACTTACACTAGACCAGATACTGCTAATACATTTTGAATTGTGAAAAGGTATCAAGAAGATCCTAAAGAGACACACCTTGCTTTTGTAAAAAGAATATTTAGATATCTAAAAGGAACACTGGATTATGGATTATGGTATTAAAAATTAGATGATTTCATTTTGCATGCTTATAATGATGTTGATTGGGTAGGAAATGTTGATGACAGAAAGAGTACAAGTGGTGGTGCATTCTTTCTTGGGAAAATATTGGTTTCTTGGTTAAGTAAAAAGAAGGATTGTATAGCTCAGTCTACTACTAAATCATAGTATGTTGTTGTTTCTATAAATTGTACAAAGATTTTTTGGATGAAACAAATGCTAAAGGACATTGGGATACCTTTTGATGAGCCAATGGTTATCCATTGTGATAACACTAGCACAATGAATATGTCAAAGAATCCAGTTATGCATTCCAAGACATATTTCCATTAAGTATCATTTCTTGAGAGACAATGTTGCAGAGAAGGACATTAGATTGGAGTATATTAGCACAAAGGAACAAATAATAGATATATTTACAAAACCTTTTCCAAAGGATGCCTTTGAGTATCTCAGAGGTATGCTTGGGGTGAGAGCCCCTCTTTGCAAGAACTAAATTGATATAGGAATGCATCATTCAAGTGGCTTTCAAAGCTATATCATTTTCAGGACTTGATGTAACGATCTACTCCTTAGGGGGAGTGATTGCAGGAATAATAAAGAACACATATGGGTTATTTTACACCTGGTAGTTGGAGGCATGAAGATTTTAAAAAAGCTACACCTTGCAGAGGAAAGATGATCTGAAGTTGAGTTATGGCACCCTTTTCCATTGTTGTCAAAGGGGGAGAGATTCTATGTGAAAATCCCTATTATTTTAGGGAGAGTTGTGTTGAGGATATTAAGAAGATTGTATTGAGAGTGATACTTTTGGGTTGATGGATTTTCCCATATGTCTCCATCAATTCCAAAGGGGTATATTGTTGGAATTGGTTTCTGATTTTGTTGTTGGAATTCATGTTTTGTCACCGATGTCAATATATGTTTCTATGGAGGCAGAACATAGTGGTTATTACTGTTTCTTGATGACTGAAGAAGTGTACGGGTACTGTAAAGTTGATTTGAAACAAGAAATGATGGTGATGTGTATAGGCATGTGTTTTAATCTTATGTCTAAGGTCTCATGGCTTAATATATTAGATTGAGCAAGTTATAAATGTTTTAATGAAGACTGGGTACTAGACTGTGACAGTGATCTTTGACAGAGTTAGTCTCTATTTTTTTAGGATAACTTGCATGCGATATGGAATCATGTTATGAAAGATTGGGGAATGTCAAGATACATATTGAGGAATTTTTTTTATGATTCTTGGGTTACAGGAATCTTGGTGATGTCAGTTGTGGCGTGTGTTCTGGAGGATATCTATTTGGGGCCAACTTTAAAGTTGGAGCGTGTATTTTGGAGTGCGGGCATGGATTACGGATCTTAGATTATATTTGATGAATTGTAATTGATGTTTTATTTTTATAGGTACCGTGTGTATCTTAGCAAGGTTTTAAGTAATTATTTATACATTGGGGAAGTCTTAATTGGTCGACCTATTTTATAGTTATAAAATTGTATAAATAGAATTTGTTTTCTTTTATGAATGTGTGGTAACAATGAAGTGTGGAAGCTGTGAGCTTGTTTGTGTGAAGTTTGTTGGATGTAGAGAAGATGATGTGATTAAGAGACTTTACTGGAACTGATCAAGAAAAGATAGTTTCTATCAGATAGATCATTAGATTGTATATTTCTCATACACTTGTATTTCAGACAGTAAGTCCTGAGGGTGGATTTAACCTTCTTTAGTCAGTGTGCCTAGGTAGTGAGGCTACTATTACTCTTGACTCCTAATAGGGTCTGTCCTTTAAAAGAGACTATGTACTGTAATGTATTAATCAGCTCCTAACATGGATAAATATTTTAGCAGGGATAGTATACTCTTAGTACATTATTTGTGGTGCTAATTCCCACTAGGGTTTTACCTTTAAAAAAGTTTCCTCGACAACAAAGGATTGTGTTATGGTGTTGCATTTACTATTTTATTATTTGGAATAAATTTTTCATTTTTAATGTTTAATGTTTAATGTTTAATAATTTGTCTCACAAATGATTCACCCCCCCTCCCCCCCTCTCAGTTGTATTGGTGGACTGTTATTCCTAAAAATTGCTATCAGAGCTTCTGGTCCTTAGAGAGAAAGCTTAATATCTTGAGGTGATCCTGAAAATGGCATACTAGAAGAAGGATAGTCTGAAGTTTGATCCTAAAAATTTTGACAGTTGGAAGAACAAAATGAGAACTCATTTGTTGTGTTTGGGAATTGATTATTGGATGATTACAAAGAAGGATGATATGGTCAAGACTAAACATGAACTGGATAAAGCTAATGATGATTAAAATAAGTTGTTTTATTATAACATAGTGTCAAGAGAAGAAATGATTAGTGTGCTCTCTAAAGGTGAATTCACAGAGGTTAAAGACTTTGATTCTGCACATAAAATTTGGTCTAGATTGGAAGCACTATATGAAGAAGATAAGTTTGCTCGGCATGCAAAGTTCCAAAACTAGAAGACAAGGATGGAAAGTCTTAAAATGAAAGATCATGAGAACATTAGAGCATAAGTATAGAGAGTTACAGAAGTTCTTATTGGGATTAGAAACTATGGAGGCACATGCCATGAAGATGAAGTGATTCCAAATATTCTTAGATCTTTGACACCTATCTACAAAACTAAAGTGCAAGCTATAGAGGAGATCATACCTTTGACAATGAGCTTCAATAGAGAGATGTTTATTGTAAAATTAACTACCTTTGAGGCCATAGAACTGGGAGATTCATTATCTCAAGTTGAGACAACATTTAAGGTGATTGTCCATAAAAATAAAAAGACTTTATCAAAGACTTTGAGAGAAAAAGTGACTTGAGAGAAGAACTTGGTGAATATGCTAATGACTAGGAACAGATACATGAAGAAGAAAGAAAGTTAGATGAAATTGTGGTCCTGATCTCTAGAAGAGAAAAGAGAGGTAAGGGTAAGTTTGAAGGAAATTTACCTCTAAAATATTTTTCATGCAATAAGATAGGTCATTTTGCATCTAGATGTCCTACAAGGGTTCCTAAGCATCAATGTAAGTTTTATAGACCTAATTATTCTAAGGATAAGGAATGTTACTATGCTAGTGAAGGTGTTTCTGATGATGATGTTATTGATTATGATGAGATTGGATTTATTTCTATCAAGGACAGTGAACCTATTCATGAAGAGAGAGCCTTAGTGTCACATGTTGAAAATAAATCTTAATGGGTCATAGATAGTGGTTGTTCACACCATATGACTAGAGATAGAAATAAATTTGTTAAGATAGCCTAGTATGATGGTGGTGTTGTGAGATTTGGTGAGAACACTCCTAATCTTATCATTGGATTTGGATCTATTTCTCTGGATGGAAAGATTAATATTGATGTTGTGTTACTTGTTGATAGACTTAAGCATAACTTGTTGAGTCTTGGACAACTAATGGACAAAGGTTATCAATTGAAACTCACTGAAGGGAAATTCTCTATCAGAAGTAAGTCAGGAGAATTGATCGCATCTGGTACTAAGTTGAGAGGTAATGTATTTGAATTAAATACATCGAAGGCTTCTTGTTTTTTTGTGAAGGTTGATGATAGTTGGTTATGGCAAAAGGAAAGTTGGATCTAGTGCATACAGATCTATGTGGTCTACAAGATCAAGATCTTACTACTGTGAAAAGTATTTTATACTTTTTATTGATGATTTTTTAGGATGATGTGGGTTACATGTCTAAGAGAGAAATATAAGGATTTTGAAAAATTCAAGATATTCAAAGAAAAAGTTGAGAATGAATCAGGTTTAAAGATAAAATGTTTGAGGTCAAATAGAGGTGGAGAGTTTACTTCAGAATTGTTCAATACCTACTGTGAAGAGTGTGGAATATATAGACAGACATCTTCTCATAGGACATCACAAAAAAATGGGATAGTAAAGAAAAGAAATAGAACAATATTAGATGTTGCAAGAACCATGTTGATGGAACGAAATGTATCACATGTTCATTGGAGAGAACCTATTTGTACTGCTATTTATACTTTGAACATAATTTACATCAGAGAAGGTACAAGTAAAACTCTTATGAAATATGGTTTAATCATACTCCTACTATAAAATATTTTAGAATATTTGGTAGTAAATGCAATATCAAAAGAGATGATGAGATAGGAAAGTTTGATGCTAGAAGTGATGAAGGAATCTTCATTGGTTATTCCACTAAGATAAAAGCTTATAAATGTTTCAATCTGAGATTGAACAAGATGATTGAAAGTGCTAATGTGAGGATTGGTGAAAATTTATAGATTCATGAAAGAATACATGACTGTAACCAGACTACAGATATCAAGGAGGTTATTGCAGATCAAGAAGAAACTTTTGAGATTGATCATGAGAACGATGTATGTCAAGATGACTCAAATGATCCTACTGAAATTCCTAAGACTCTGAGGTATGTTAAGAAAAAACATCCTAAAGATCAAATTATTGCCAATGCAAATAAAGGAATGATGACAAGATCGAGATTAAGAGATTAAATTTATTTGATATCTCAAGTTGAACCAAAATCTACTAATGAGACATGTAGAGATGAATCTTGGACTAAGGTTATGCAAGAAGAATTGGAACAGATAAAGAAAAATAAAAATTGGGAACTGGTTCCTAGACCTAAAGATAAGAATTTTATAAGAGCTAAGTGGTTTTTATAAACAAGATGAATGAAGAAGGAATGGTTGTCATAAATAAGGAAAGACTGGTTTGTAAAGGCTACTCGCAACAAGAAGAAGATGAGGATATGGTTTGCAAGTTGAAGAAGGCTTTGTATGGATTGAAACAAGCACCAAGAGCATGGTATGCAATATTGGATAGGTATCTACTTCATCTTGTTTCTAAAAAGGTAATGTAGACAACAAGTTGTACTTAAGAACTAGTGAAGATGGAATTCTAATAGTTGAAGTTTTTGTTGATAATATCATTTTTGGAGGAAATGATGTAATGAGTAAAATTTCTCTAAGGAAATGGAAAATGGATTTGAGATGTCAATGATTGGTGACATGAAATTTTTCCTTAGAATACAAATTAATTATAACAAGAATGGTATTTTTATTTCTCAGACAAAGTATCTTAAATAAATGTTGAAAAAGTTTGGAAAGGAAGATTGTAAACTTGTTGGAACAGCTATGGTTACTGGTCACAAGCTTACTACTACTGATGAATCTCATGATTTTTTTTAGACAAAGTATAGATCTATGATTGGAGGCTTACAATATTTGACTTACACTAGACCGGATATTGCTAATGCACTTGGAATTGTGGAAAGATATCAAGAAGATACTAAAGAGACACACCTTGTTGCTGTTAGGGAAAACTTTAAGAAACCCCCTCCTGGGAAAAGGTGCAAAATACTAGCAAATCATACATTATTTGGGGGGGGGGGGATTAATATTGTTGGCAAAAAATTTTAATTTGAAAGAAAAAATATTAGTTGTACTAGCGATTTTTTTCAATTATATGAAAATTCTATAAAATCTTGGTGAATCTTTCATTATTGAAAATAATCATGGTGACAGGCACACATACCAAGAAACCATGATTATTTGATGGGGGTTCGGGGGAAGCACTCCCAAGATGGGGTCTAGGGTCTAGGAAACAAAGATTCTCCCAAAAGTCTTAGGAATAGAGACACATGGCAAATCTATTTCGGGACAAAATTTTAAAATTCATAAAGTTTCATTGAAAGTCTCCAGAATAGAGACACATATCATGTAACCTATACCCTAACCTTAAATATAAACCAAATATTGGAAAATATGGTTGTCAAATACGACAAGCTTCGAAAATTGTAGGCCAATTTTTTTAATTTATAGTGTCCAATAATTAATTTGATTGGCGATATTGTGAAAGAAAAGGATAAAAATACATAAACGAATGGGGGATGGGCCTGAGAATTTGACCCAATATTTATAAAGTTTGGGTGACATGACCAACCTGATATACACATTAAATTTGCCAAATCTCAGGTCGCGAACATTAGACATTTTCCAAATGGCAAATATTTGCCACTAAAGTTTTCCCTGGATGTTGTAAAAAGAATATTTAGATAATTGAAACGAACACTGTATTTTGGCTTATGGTATAAAAAATCAGATGATTTTGATTTTCATGCTTATAGTGATGTTGATTGGGCAGGAAATATTGATGACAGAAAGAGTACAAGTGGTGGTGTATTCTTTCTTGGGAAAAGATTGGTTTCTTGGTTAAGTAAAAAGAAGGATTGTATAGCTCAGTCTACTACTGAATCAGAGTATGTAGTTGCTGCTATAAATTTCACACAAATTGTTTGGATGAATCAAATGCTAAAGGACATTGGGATAAATTTTGATGAGCCAATAGTTATCCATTGTGATAACACTAGCACAGTGAATATGTCAAAGAATCTAGTTATGCATTCAAAGACTGAACATATTTCAATTAAGTATCATTTCTTGATAGACAAGGTTTTAGAGAAGGAGATTAGATTGGATTATATTAGAACCCCTCCTTATGAGAACTAAATTGAAGAAGGAATGCATTAGTCTAGTGGCTTGTAGATCTATATCATTTTCTGGACTTGATGTATGGATCTACTCCTTAGGGGAGTGATCGCAGGAATAATAAAGAACACATTTGGGTGATTTTGCACCTAGTAGTTGGAGGCATGAAGATTTGAAAAAGATACACCTTGTAGAGGAAAAATGATCTAAAGTTAAGTTATGGTACCCTTTTCCATTATTGTCAAAGGGGGAGAGATTATATGTGAAAATCCCTGATGTTTTAGGGAGAGCTGTATTGAGGATATTGAGAAGATTGTATTGAGAGTGAGTACTTTTGGGTTGATGGATTATCTCATATGTTTCCATAAATTCCAAAGGGGGATATTTTTGGAATTGGTTTCTAATTTTGTTGTTGGCATTCATTGTTTGTCACTGACGTTAATATATGTTTTTATGGAGGCAAAACAAATTGGTTATTACTATTTCTTGATGACTGACATAAGTATACGAGTACTGTATGATTGATTAAGAATGAGAGAAGATGGTGATGTATATAGGGATATGTTTTGATCTTTTTTCTAAGGTCACAGGGATTAATATTTTAGATTGAGTGAGTTACAGAGGTTTTAGTGAAGACTAGGTACTAGACTGTGACAATGATCTTTAACAGAGTTAGTCTCTGTGTTTTGAGAATAACATGTGTGTGATATGGATTCATGTTATGCGAGGTTGGGGAGTGTCAAGAGACTTGTTGAGGAATGTTTTTTTATGATTCTTGGGTCGGAGGACTCTTGGTGATGTCAGTTATGGCATGTGTTCTAGAGGAGACCTCTGTGTGACCGACTTAAGAGTTGGAGCATGTATTATGGAGTAAAAGCGTGGATTATAGATCTTGGATTATATCTAATGAATTTAAATTAATGTTTACGTTTTATAGTTACCATATATAGATTAGCAAGGGGTTAAGTAATTATTTGTGGATTGGGGAAGTCTTAATTGGCCAAACTATTTTCTTATTGTAAAATTGTATAAAAGGAAGTTGTTTTCTTTTATAAAAGTGTGGTAACAACGAAGTGTGGAAGATGCGAGCTATTTGTGTGAAGTCTATTGAATCTAGAGTAGAGGTTGTGATTAAGAGACTTCATTGGAACTGATCAAGAAAAGATAGTCAAGAAAAGATAGTTTCTATGAGACAATTCATTCGATTATATATTTCATATACACTTGTATTTCAGACAGTAAGTTCTGAGGGTGGATTTGACCTTCTTTAGGCAGTGTACCTAGGCAGTGAGACTACTGTTACTCTTGAATCCTATCAGGTTCTTTCCTTTAATAGGGACTATGTACTATAATGCATTAATCAGCTCCTAACAGGGCTAAATCTTTAGCGGGGATAGTATACTCTTAGTACATTATTCGTGGGTGCTAATTCCTATCGGGGTTTTACCTTTAATAGGGTTTCCTTGACAAAAAAGGATTGTGTTATGGTGTTGCATTTATTGTTTTTATCATTTGGATTCAATTTTTTGTTTATAATGTTTAATAATTTGTCTCACAACTAATTCACCCCCCTCCTTCTCAGTTGTGTTTGTGGACTGTTATTCCTAACAAAACTTACCCAACATGCCACCGTACCTCAAAAATATAAAATTTGAATTTTTACACCACTAAAATGCTTCCCTTAGATGTGCACTAAAAATATTTAACCTAGAAATGAACATCAGACCTTTTACTATAAACTGCATGTACATTGTTTTTCATTTCTATACTTATCAAAATTTGTTCCTGAGTTTCGGTCTAATCTCCTAATGAGTTGTGCACATAGATTTAGGATATAAAAATCATCTTCTTTTCATCAATGAAAACAATCATCCATATTTGTAGTTTTTATTTCCATATTTCCAACTATAGCCTTGTTGAGTAGTAATATCATAACCCACATTGTAATTAGCCTTTAATTAGAGGGGGAAGGAAATTCATCTTAAGCTTTACGAGAGTGTATGGTATAAGGAGGAATAGGAAGGGAAATGTTCTCTTTAGGTAGATTAGGATTCCTATCATTATTCCTATCTTCTTTAGATGGAGAAGAAGAATAAGGTTGATCAAGATCTTCATTTCTCCTTAATGTTATCCTTGGAAATAAATCATCAAGAAAATGTTGAACATTAGGATATGTAGAGTTCTTTAATAAAAAAGTGTTAGACATATTGAGATTTTTTTAGCATTCTTTTCATTGATGTCACAACCTTCATACTGATTACCTAGCAGTATCAGTTGGTTGTTGGTGGTATTGGTTGGACAGTTGTGGTTATCAGCATGTTATTGATAGATTATCAGTGGTTTCAGTTTTATATAGAACAGGTTTAGTAAGTACAATTTTTTTTCTCGGGGATAAGTGTCTTTGATTCTACTTATGGATTACATACTTTGGTATGCTTGTATATTTTTGGTCTTTGGTGTTCCATGGTGTTTTCTATTTGTGCATATTAACTATTCTGATTACAGTGTTGTTCTAGTTGTTTCTAATATTTGGACTTTCTTTTAGTTCATCATATGGTTTTGATATAAAAGGTATATCATATTATAGACATGTTCTATTTAGTTTCATCTATAAGTGGGTTCAGTTATTCCATTGATCAAGACATGGCCTTAGTTGTGCCATTTTGATGGTTCCAAAATTTTCCTATGTTTCAGTGAATGTAATATGCATTGTATACATCTTAAGGGTGACCTATATTTAGGTCATGTGGTAATGTGTTGTAAATATATATTATGTATGTCCCAGATTTATGTTTGGTAGTAGCATGTTATATATAATTCTAATATCTTTTGTAT
>MU224611.1:81585-127365 GCA_018584345.1 Thuja plicata | reverse complement strand
TATATATATAAACAAATATATCTTTTTGTATAAGATGAGAGATATTGTGTGTGTATAGAATAGTATGGTGTGTATGTGAGACAGAGAATCGGAGGTGATATAGTGCGAGTCTATTTTGGTATATAAGGAAGTGGTGGGATAGAAGTTGAGCTATACAAAAAGAAGGCCTTATATACTATGTTGCAGAAGTTGGTGTATGTTGGAATAAGGTCTATATCAGGTCTCTATTTTTTATTATCTATGTGCTATCAATTGGAACTATTTCATGCATATTTAGATACAATTCCATTAGTTCACATTTAATAAATAAACATCTTTTGTATTGACAATTAGCCATATTCATATTTTAGGGTAGTTAGCCTGAGCGGAAAGATCCCTTGTAAAAATTACCTTTACCAATGTCACTTTAACTAATGTTCACTTCATGATAATTAACTTCTCTGTGGTTTTTCCCAATTTGGGTTTACAAGTAAATTTGGGTATTCATTGTGTTGATGATTTTTTACTTTTATGTTTATATGTATTATAAGTTTTTGAATTGATTAAGTATTTACCGTTTAGTAAAAGTTTAATAAAGTGTTTGAGAATAGTTGATTCACCNTTCCCCCCCCCCCCCCCCCCTCTTAGTTATTTTTCTTGTTCAATAATTGATATCAGAGCTTGGTCCCTTGTAGATAGAACTTAACCGCTTGAGGGAGATCTTGGTTGTTTGATAAAATGGAAGGTGGATACTACGTTGATGAGGATTGAGAAATCATGATGAACAACATTGAGAGTACCGAAACAAAAAATGAGGAGTTGAAAGAAAATCTGAAGGAAGTGAATGCATGTATCAATAAGATGAGGGAGAAGATCCATAAGTTCAAAGAAAGGCATAAGGAAGTCAGGAAGGAATTGAAGAAATCAAAACAAAAGGTGGTAGAATTGAAGAAGATGTTGAATGACAAGAAAAATTTTGAGGAATTTATGAGAGATGTATTGAAAAAATTAAAGGGAGGTTGGAAGAGGAATAAAGAATAATTGAAGAATACCATGTAGATGAATGAAATAAATATGAAGAAAATCTCAAGGATATCATCAAGATAAAGTTAAAATAAAATGAGGAACTGGATCTGAAAGTGAAGAAGTTAAGATCTAAAGAAAATATTTGTGAGAGCGGTACTATTTTGGATCAGTTATTAGCCCTACAGAAGAGTCAAAAAGATGAAGAAGCATTAAGGTTTATCAGTGAATGTCCAGATTTGAAGGACAAAGGAAAATAAAAATTAGTTGAAGACGAGTCAATGTTTGAGGTAGTTGGAAAGATCAAGAATCAAAATATTTCTAAAAGGCCTTCGGTAAGGAAGTTGAATGCTCAAAGGTACTTATATTTTAACGGTTATTGTCACATTTTCAATCATTTTGGTCATAAGGAAGTTGATTGTAAGATGAGAAAGCTACAAAAGGTTCAATTTTTTAGTTTTCATAAGGTTGGTCATAAACAAAGTCAATGTAGAAGTCAATTTTCTAAATCAGAATGGAAGAATGGAATGCATAATATCTTTCATGGGAATGATTATGTGTGTCACAACTATGGTCACATGGCTAATCAACTCAGATCTAGAATTCATTCAGTGAGATCATGACAGAGGAATGTTAATTATTTCAAATGTGGTCAGATTGGTCATTATGCTAACACATGCAGATCTAGTGGTGCTCCAATAATTGCTAGAGAAAGGAATAATGTTTCAGCTTCAAGTGAATCTCATAAGACTAACATGGTATGGAAGAAGAAAGGAACTGTTGGTGAAGAGAGCCATGTGGTATCAGATCCTAGTACTTTCTCTTCCAGTAACTAAGTTGAATTATTTGTCTTAGGGGGAGTGTTAAATTGGTATATCAGTCCCTTCCCCTACTCTATTGTGATACTGGTTGCAACTAGCTTGTCTCTAGTATAATGGATGGATAGATAATAATTACATTTATTCAATGATTTATTGATGTGTGTTGTATAGCTAGGTTGCATCAATGATATTTAATTTTTGGCGGTAAAGAAAATATGAAGGTTTGTGGTTATAAATGTTAATTTTTAGAATCATTTGGCATTGTTGCCAAGATAAAAATCAGAAGTTTTTTAGCAGATGTTTTTTGAAGAAGACTTCATGGAATCAAAATTGGTCATTCATGGTACCGATGCGGTCATATCAAGAATGTTAAATAAGGCTAATATTGAGGAATTTGATCATGGGAGAATTAGGAAGATGGAGATTGGTTTGTCCACAGAAGAACTGCAAAACATACAGAATCTCAGTTTGGATATATGGGGAGAATTCCCTTGATGTGTTGATAAGGAGTTCATTATGTTTTTCCTAATTCAATTTCAGGATGGAAACCTATTGTTGGATAAGCTCTATCAGGTGAAAAGGAAAGTAATTGAAGATATTAGAGGATTGTGTAGCATTGGAGATGTACCGGGAAATAAATCAATTACTTATGAAGAGGTGAATAATTCGACCACTATTGATCATGATCAATGTGCATTTCAAATAAATACCCTTGTTGATCTAGTGGTGAGGTATGCTTCATATGGAATTTTCTATAAAATTCACTTTCAGAATCATGATGGAGCCAGTTCAGCTGTGACTATTTATATTTCTCATAAGATGGTTTG
The DNA here is from genome assembly GCA_018584345.1 of Thuja plicata. Classification (NCBI taxonomy): domain Eukaryota; kingdom Viridiplantae; phylum Streptophyta; class Pinopsida; order Cupressales; family Cupressaceae; genus Thuja; species Thuja plicata. The sequence continues at coordinate 124,715 of MU224611.1, read as the reverse complement.
GAAGAATGTTCTGTTTGACCTATGCAAGATGTTGTTAGATATTGTTCTTGAGAATGTCAAGATGATTGTAGAGGAAGGTTATGCACTTAGATTTGGTTCATTGATCATGTGCTTAACAATCTATTTCATGATATCATTACCTGGTAAAGAGAATTTGGATTGGAGGACTGGCATCCCTATCGGTAAATAGATTTACAAATATATATGGTCTCTGGAGAATTGTGTAGATGCTTGTAAAGCGTATTTCACTTCGGTGATGAGTATTTGTTCCAGATTTATTATTTCTAGTGTAGTGATGATGTGTCATGTTTAGGAGGGTTTCTCCTCCGGTCTGAAGGATTTGGATGTTGTTTTTGTTGGTTCCCTTCCAGAACCTAAGAGGAGAAAAAAAAGAAAGGAAAATAGATTGTTACCATTTTAGAGAGTGATGCAGAAAAGAAAGAAGAAGAGGAAGAAAAGGACATAGTTTCTCCATCAGAATCAGGCTTTGTGGATTCTAATGTGGTTCAGTCTTGGTTTGAAGATTTTGAGTTTGGGATAGTAAGTGAATTCTAGTTTGGCTTCTCTCTGTTGAATGGGATAGAGATAGAATAATTGTTGACTAAGTGTCTGATTAGTACAAGAAGATCATTGTTTCTAGTGTGTCGAGTATGCTACCAGTGGATTTGGTCAAAAATACTAAGGAAATATTGTTGTAGAGTAGAGATGATTGAGAAAATTTCATGGATTTGATTGAGAACAAGTGTACCTATGCAAAGGAAAAAGTTATCTAGATTAATCAGTGAGATAAAAAAAAATTTAAAGGAAATTTTTGATATGTACACGTATTGTCTTTGGTGGCCTGTTGTTGTTGACAACTTTATAGGCATAATTGAAGCTATTGAGACATAATTGAATGAGTTGGGAAAGACATGACTATTTCAAGGATAAGGAAGGAAAATAGAGGATAAGAGTTAGACAGTTACAAGGAGAAATGTCACAGTTACAAAGGAAAAGAGAAGATCTAGTAAAAATATTTTGGTCAATAAAGGACATGATCGAGGTTCAGTTAGAGAATTTATTTGGTATTCTTTCTAAAGAAGAGGATTATGAGAAATGGATTTAGTCTCTAGACTAGATTTCATCATTTGACATGTTGGTGGAACATGATAGTTTGTGTGCCCATATGGGTGTTGTTCTTGTTGAGTGGAAGAGAAATTTTTTGATTATCAAAGAAAGGTACAAAAAGGTTTTTACTGTTGTATTTGTTTGAATATTCAAAGTACTAGTTTTTGGCCCTTTGTCATTGTGGAAAAAGGGGGAGAGAAAGACTAAATCAAAAATATTATTTCAGTATCTACTCAAGGGGATTTTTTGGGTTTTTTGGAGTTCTCATGTTTCAGAAGTTTTTTTGTTTTGTCATCAATGCCAAATGGTGATATTGTTAGACATATTGAAATGTTGTTGGCATTATTTTCATTGATGTCAAAACCTTCATACCGACTAGCTAGCGGTATCGGTTGGTTGTTCGTAGTATCTGTTGGATAGTTGTGGTTATCGGTATGTTGTCGATAGAGTATCAATGGTTTCTATTTTATATAGAACAAGTTCAGTACGTATAATTTTGGTGCTCGATGACAAGTGTACTTGATTCTACTTATGGATTTCATATTTTGGTACACTTGTATATTTTTGGTGTTTGGAGTTGCATGTTGTTTTCTATTTGTACCTATTGATTTTTGTGCTTACAGTATTGTTCTAGGTGTTTTTGATATCTGGATGTTCTTGTAATTCATTAGATGGTTTTGATATACAAGGTGTATCATATTATAGACAAGGTCTATTTAGTTTCATCTATTAGTGGGTTCATTTATTCTATTGATAAAGACATGGTCTTGGTTGTGGCATTCTGATGGCTCCAAAATTTTCCTTTGTTTCAGTGAATGTAATATGAAATATATACATATTAAGACTGACCTATATTTAGGTACTATGGTAACGTTTTGTAAATATTTCTTAAATATGTCCCAGATTTAGGTTCGATGGTAGCGTGTTAAATATAATTGTAATATATTTGGTATTGTGGATGACATGTTTTGTGTCTTGGTTGACATTTGTGGCTACCCTATATATATATATATACATATATATATATATGTATATATATATGTATATATATATATATACATATATACATATATATATAGAGAGAGAGAGAGATTATGTGTATTTGGAATAGTATGGTGTGTATGCGAGATAGAGAATAGAAAAGTGTGAGTTTGTTATAGTATAACAGACAATGGTGTGAAAGAAGTTGAGTGATACAAAAAGAAGCCCTTATATTGTGTTGTAGAAGTTGGTGTATGTTGGAAAAGGGTCTATATAAGATCTTTTTTGTCGGTGATATATGTACTATCAATTGGAACTATTTCATGTATAGTCATATGCAATTATATAAGTTCACATTTTATCAGTAAAGGTCTTTTGTATTGGCAGTTAGCCATATTCATATTTCAAGGTAGCTAGCCCGATCGACAGTGAACCAACCCGCAATGAGAAAACTAGTAGTGAGCTCTTGTAAAATCACCATAACCGGTGTTTATTTCATGAGAATTAGCTTCTCCATGGTTTTTCCTAGTTTGGGTTTCCATGTACATTCTAGTATTCATTGTGTTGATGATTTTGTGATTTCATGTTTACATCCATTATAAGTTTCTATATTGATTAAGTGTTTACCAGTTTAGTAAAAGTTTTAATAAAGTGTTTGAGAATAAATGATTCACCCCCCCTCTCATTTATTCAACATGCTCAAAAAAGAGAAATATTTTAACTCATTTAAAGAAGTGCATAAACTAGCATCCTTAAGACTATCCATTCAAGTGGGTTGAGGAGGAGAGGATCTAAGTCTCACTAAGATGGGATCATTATGAGCCTGATCTCTATCTTCATGATCTATAAGAATAAGAGGACAATAATTAAGATGATTTATGTTATTTTCATCATTAAGTTCATCAACAAAAACCCTTATGTAATCAATATATTCTATGAATTTTGCTAAAATTTGAATGAGAAACCCACATGTAATATTGATAAAAGTATTGAAATGTGCTTTATAAGGATGGAATATGTTTAAAATCATCATAATGTCATATGAAAGAACATCATGAAGGAATCCAAATTTCATTAAATGCGAGACCTTATTATTCACTCCATGTGATTGATATAAGGAGAAATGTAACAACATAAGTTATCACTCACCAATATAACTTAGTAAACTCCATGATGAAAATGAAAGATACCCAAATTAGATCTAAGTATGAAATGTATGTATTATGCCCTGCATCCCCGTCCCTACATTTTGTGTGCAAAATGTTGGATCCCCCTTTTTTTTCTTTTATTTATTTTTGCTTGCGGCCTTGCCTTGTCTTTCTTTCCCTTTTGTTTTCTTTCTCCGGGTTTTTCTTCCTCGGCGTGGTATTTTGTTTGTTTGGTCTTCGCCTTCGGGACTCTAGCCCTGGAGCTTGTCCTTCGTTGGGAACCGGATTCTGGACTATGGCATTCTTCGCCATGATGTACTTAAGGATATCATCGCGGGGAATCCCCAGGCCCGGAATCCAAAGGTTTTCTTGTCCAGAGATTGCCGGAAGGAGGAGGATTACCTTTTACTATGGGTATAAATAGAAATTATCTGTCACTTTCACATTTACCGCGATTAAAACATCCAAGCACTCAAAGCGATTTCAAAGCGATTAACAGAGCATTTGTAGAGAATTTATGATAATCAACACTTAACATTTCCAGTCACTTTCAGGCAGTTGCGAGTGCTTCGTGGTGGTGATTCTGACTGTTTGAAAACTTGAGCTATTGCAGAGCTCCCACAGTAACTCTTCCCTTTCCTCCACCTTCTGCATTCTTAGGTTGGTGTTTCCATTTTTCGCTCTCTGGTTTTCTTCCATTTCGTTTGGTTTTGTTTGTTTTGTTTTGTTTCTCTGTTTCATCTGGTTTGCTATTTTCTAGTTTTGCCACTCGTTGATGGGTCGGCTCTGCCAGAGGGTTGTCTACCCTCTATGCAAAAACTAGTTCATTTGTAAAATAGGTAAATAGCTATATGTATGTCTGTCTCGTATGGTTTTCCTCACGGATGTCATTCCGCATTGTATACTTGTGTACATATGCATGTATAGTTGTATATAGTCTCTGTATATCCCTCTATACCTTTGTATATATCTCTTGGCTCCATGTATATCCTTCGAGGTGGCTTGACAAGCTGGTCAAGTAACTTGTGTTTCTAGTTTTTCACCTACGAACTCGCCTCGGGGCAGAAAACCACCTGTTTGAGACTCGGCCCTCGGCCGGTTTCAAATAGGAAGTTTTCTCTCTACTCCATAAATTCTGTCAAAACCTCATTTATGTCCCATGCGCACAATCAATTCTAGCCAAGTGGCTTTCACTTTTTGCACGTTTGAACAGTTGGCTCCACCGTCATCGCCATAACTTGCATTTAATACCTACGCACGTGGCACCCCACATGGGCTTGATGTCTTGGATTTTTACACATCCTCACCAACGGTCATTTCTCTGGGATTCGGGTCTCCTACCATCATCCATCCTATGTCTTTACCAAGTGTGATAAAAATCCCCAGACCTGGATGTTTAGTGAATCTAAAGTTTGTACAATGTGTTTTTCTTTTCGACTCTTCTTGAATGAAACTAACATTTCAGGAACGCAAACATCACGGTGGTAAGATCTCCGGACCCCGGAATGATTATTTTGATAAGTGTGTTATGACGGTCACTTTACCTTGCAGGTTCCTGGATTTCATCTTTCAAACATGTCCGAGGCATCTGCATCTTCTCCAGCCGGAATTCCAAAGTTACCTACCGCAGTAGAAACTAGGGCAGCAGTAAAATCTAAGATGGATAAGGCCCTGGAAAATCTGCCCTTGACCATGAAATTTGTACAGGACAATGTCATCATGGGCTCAAAGATTGAGTCCAAGGTCAAGCTGATAACCGACACCAACGTCGAAACATGGTCAGAAATGTAGGCCTTGGTGAAAATAATGCACATCCAGTGATAGGCTAGAGATCAATTAGCAATCAACCTCAGAAACTCTAGAATCCTCCAGGAAGCTTGCTTCCTGTGCTCTATGCAATCTCTAAAGCTTATCCTAATGCTAGAAAACAACTACAACTCCTTTGTTCGGGCCATTATTCTCGCGGCCGCAGAGCCCACAGGATACCCCACTCCTCTGGTGTCCCTTGACCCAGTCACATTCCGGGCAAGCCTGGGAATCCCATAGTTTGAAAAGGCCTAGATGGTCACAAGGACTGATGCCTTGACCCAGTTTACACAACTAGAGGATGCTTCCTGGGTATACATGAATACCCATTGGCTCAAGGTCCAAAAGAGGGACCCAAAGAGAATGAAGATAGAAATTCCCCGCTCTGAATTCAAGGAGAGCATCCAGATGGGGATGATAGCATTGGCCCGGGTCTTTGGGCAACCCTCCACCAACGAATTTTCTCGATGGATGTACTAATTCCTCCTCAGCATCTCCACCAAGGGAGGATACTTCGACTGGGCCACAATAATCTCCAACCATGTTGAATCCCAGTTCCAGCAATTGAACAGGAAGAAAAAGTTTTACATGTCTTCCTATGTTTTCTGGGCCCTAGCGCAGTAGAGGCCCCATTCCCACGGCCTACTTACTGACAGCGTGCTCGGGATTGGCCCAATATAAAAAGCACCATGGGACCATTTCTCACAGGTTCAATGGGAGGCCATCTTCCCCAGTTTTTGTTGGGTAAACGACATGTTCGTTTACTACCATTTGCTTACACCCACCCGAGATGCCGGATACAGCCTGTCTACTAAGGCAATGAAGTTAGTCCATAGTTACGGACATTACCATATTCAATTCCGATAGCACACATTAAATAGGGTCACCAGCTTCTCTAAGAAACCCTACTTGTTTCCCAGACATTGTGGGGACAAGATCATGTTGTTGGAGTATTACAGGCAAATAATGGAGGTGCATGCCTTTTTTGCCCTCAAAAAGATCCCCAAAATTCCATTCCCAATCACCTATGGGAACTACACATGCATTATGACCGCCGCAAAGGAGGCAGACAATGAGCTGAAAAGTTATAACTTACAGGAATTTTATCTAGCGCGGAAAAATTTTGATCCGCATGGCAGAATTGCAACGGCAATGCCCCGGGCTTCAGAGCCCCATCATATACACATGGAGGACTTCTGGGTAGATTTTCAAGATGATGTGGAGGTGCAGAGCAGGCACTATGTCAAAATGACAGCCAGTATGATGCATAAATTGAAGCTCTAGAAATTCTCGGGGGACTTCTCAGACGCCGCCCCCACCATCGATCCTTAGTACAAGGCAAAGGGGATCAATATAAAGGCCCTTCCACCTATAAACTGGGACACCCAGGAAGGGCCCACAATTGAAGACTTCACTCAAGAGGTGGTCAAGCAAAGCCACACCTATTTAAAAAGGTGTTCCCTGGAAGTACCCACCGAGCAGCCCAGTTGGTGCCAAAGTTAACTCTGCCGCCGGTACCAAAAATGACTCTGGGGGCCGGGACTTCTTCACAGGGTGCAAATAAAGGAAAAGAAATAGACATGACCCCTTCTGTACAAGAAGTCCCTATCATAGAGCAGATAAAATAGTCGGTGGTAGCCTCCCAGCAGATAAGGGAGAAATTAATAACGAGGCTGGCCACCCCACCACTTATGACCGGGCCACTTCGTCCCTCCTCCTCCCCGTCATTAGCAGCCTTAATGGTGAAGGAAACGGGGGTGGATCCCTCAGAGGAAGCAGCAATAAGAGACATAGGGCCTCCTCTGGTTACCCAGAGAAAGAAGAAGCTCAGCAAAAGCTGAAGGCAAAGCTAGAGCCTGGAGCATCCCGCCCCCAACAAGTAGAAATCCTTTCTTCCAGTTCCCTGGAGCCAGAGAAAGAAATAGAGCCTGCAGAGGTCCCAGCCAATCCCCCTCCGCAAGAAGAATTTGATGTATTTGCAACCAATGAGTTCAGGAACTTACAGGGGGAAAATACACAAACAGAGGCAGAAGTCCCAGGGGTGGAGCAGGAAGCTGCAGAGAAAGAGGCTACAGAACAAGAAGATATAGAGAAAGAGCCTGCACAAGGGCAAGAGCAGTAGGTAGAAGAAAAGGAGCCAGAACCAGAGATTATCTCTGGGGCTCAAGTGATGTAAGGTTCGGGAGTGGACCAACAAATGCAAGATGAACAAATGGTATCCGCTGGGGCAACCGAACATTTGGGAGTAACCGTAACCCCAGCTGCCAAGTTCCCACAGCCACTCCCAAGATCAACCTTTGGGCAGGTGATCACGGCGGCCCAAACTTTAAATCTCAGTCTGAAACCTCCCCTTCTACCAAGGGAGGTGCCAATAGAGGAAGAAGCCCCGACAGAAGAAGAACAACAACACGAAGAGCAGCTTAGAGAAGAAATCCTTGAGGAAGCCTACCAGAGTCCAAACCCAGTGATTGACATATAGGACAAGGCTAAGGAGATGGAGATTGAAGAGAATATTGCTACAGAAGAAGTTGAGATAGGGAGAGAAATGGATGAGGTTCGTGTTGCTGAGGAGAAACAGCCATAGAACACTGGGGAAGAATCAAGAGAACAAATTTTGGCAGGAAGGCCACCCCTACCACCCCAATGGCTAATAGAGAGCAGGAAAAGAAAAGCTCAGTCTACTCCAGTGACTCCTCTCTCCCTGGCCGAAATGATGACCCTAGTTCAGGCCCCACCAAAGGCCAAGAAAGCCTGGACAGTTCATATGCTGCGAACTGGGCCAGGCAGAGAAATAGTTGCCATTGTGGCAACACCTCCCCCAGGCGCCGATGAAGCAATCGCAGACCCTGCAGACTACAATGTTACAGAGGTATCCCTAGGTAAAAGGGGAAAGAAAGGTGAGGTAGACTTGCTAAAAGAGGCAGCAAGGGTATTGGAAGCCTGATATGAGAAGGAGGCTCAGAGGCTCAAAGCTGAAAAGGAAAAGAATGCTAACCTTATGGGGTTGCTCATTGAGCTGGCTCGACCCATCAATGCTACTCCTCCGAAGCCCTCCACCTCAGAAGATATACCACAGAGTGACATAGACTCCCTGCGAGTAATGAAAAAGAAAGCCCAAGCAGTGGATGAGTGGGTCGCCCTGTAGATAGAAAACACCTGGCGTTTCCTGGTATCCACCCTCCTAGATGTTATGCCCTGCATCCCCGTCCCTACATTTTGTGTGCAAAATGTTGGGTCCCCCTTTTTTGTTTTTGCTTGCGGCTTTGCCTTGTCTTTCTTTCCCTTTTTGTTTTCTTTCTCCGGGGTTTTCTTCCCCGGCGTTGTGTCTTGTTTGTTTTCTTTCCGTCTCCGGGACTCTGGTCCCGGAGGTTGTCTTTTGTTGAAAACCATATTCTGGACTCCGGGATTATTCGTCATGATGTTCTTAAGGATATTATCACGAGGAATCGCCAGGCTCGGAGTCCAGAGGTTTTGTCTGTCTGGAGATCGCTGGAAGGAGGAGGATTGCCTTTTTACCATGGGTATAAATAGAAATCATCTATCACTTTCACATTTACCGTGATTAAAACCTTCAAGCACTTAGACCGATTTCAAAGTGATTAATAGAGCATTTGCAGAGAGTTTGTGGTAATCAACACTTAACATCTTCTGTCATTCTCAGGCAATTGCAAGTGCTTCGTGGTGGTGACTCTAACAGTTTGGCAACTCGAGCTCGCGCAGTAAATCCTCCCTTTCCTCTGCCTTCTCCATTCTCAGGTAGGCATTTTTGCTTTTCTATTTCTCTATTCTTGTTTTCGCTCTCCGGTTTTCTTTGGTTCTGTTTGGTTTTTGTTTGCCCTATTTTGTTTTGCTTCCCTATTTTGTCTAGTCTTTTGTCTTCTGGTTTTGCCGCCCGTTGGTCGATCGGCTTTGCTAGAGGGTTGTCTGCCCTCTGCGTAGAGGTTCTGTAAAAAGTATGTAAATTATGTAAAAAGTTGTATATTTGTTTCTGCCTTTTCTGGTTTTCCCGTGGGCGTTGTCTCGCGTTGTATATTCAGGTATATATGTATATAGTTGTAATGTAGTCTCTGTATATCTCCCTATTTCTATGTGTATATCCCTCAGCTCTATGTATATCCTTCTAGGTGGCTGGACAGGTTGGTTGAGTCACCCCTGTGTCTGGTTTTCCACCTCCGAGCTCGCTTCGAGGCAGAAAACCACCTATTTGAGACTCGGCTGTCGGCTGGTTTCAAACAGGCAGTTTTCTCTCTCCTCCATGGAGTCTGTTAGAACCTCATTTATATCCCATGTGTGCAATCAATTCCAGCCAAGTGGCTTTCCCTTTTCACATGTTCAGACAGTTGGCTCCTCCGTCATCGCCATAACTTCCATTTAATACCTACGCACGTGGCACCCACGTGGGCTTGATGACTTGGCTTTTCACATCCCTGCTAACAGTCATTTCTCTGGGTTTCGGGCCTCTTACCACCATCCATCCTATATCTTTGCCAAGTGTGATAAAATTCCCCAGACCCGGATGTTTAATAAGATTATAAGTCTACGATGTGTTTTGCTTTTCAGGTATCTTTGCATAAAACTAACTTTTCAGAAAAATCAAACGTCACGGTGGTAAGATCTCTAGACCTCAGAGTAACTATTTTATTTTGATAAAAATATTCTGACAGTCACTTTGCCTTGCAGGTTCCCAGACTTCATCTTCCAAACATGTCTGAAGCATCCGCATCGTCTCCTCCTGGAAGTCCAGAACTACCAACAGACATAGAAATCAGGGTAGCTATAAGATCCAAGATGGAGAGGTCCCTAGAGAAACTACCCTTCACCATGAAGTTCATGTAGAACAACGTCATTACGGGCTCAAAGATTGAGTCCAAGGTTAAACTTGTAACCGACACCAGCGTCAGAACGTGGGCAGAGATGCAGGCCTTGGTAAAAGTGATGCACATCCAGCGACAAGTTGGAGATCAACTAGCGATCAATGTCGGAGGTTTCGGGATCCTCCAGGCCGCTTTCTTCTCATGCTTTGTGCAGTCTCCGGAGCTCATCTTAACACTGGCTGCCAACTACAACTCTTCCATCCGGGCCGTCATGCTTGCAGCCACAGAACCTACAGGATACCCCACTCCTCTGGTATCCCTCGACCCAGACACATTCCGGGCAGGATTAGGAATCCCACAATTCAACAGAGCCATAGTAGTTACAAGGGCTGATGCCTTGGACCAGTTTACTCAACTGGAGGATGTTGCCCGGGTGTACATGAATACCCATTGGCTCAAGGCCCCGAAGAGGGACCCAAAGAGGATGAAGATAGAAATCCCCCACTCTGAATTCAAGGAGAGCATCCAAATGGGGATAATAGCATTGGCCTGGGTATTTGGGCAGCCCTCCACCCATAAATTTTCCAAATGCATGTACTATTTCCTCCTCGACATCTCCACCAAGGGAGAATTCTTCGACTGGGCCGCAATAATCTCTAATCACGTCGACTCTTAGTTCCTCCAGGTGGACAACAAGAAGAAGTTCTATATGTCTTCTTATGTTTTTTGGGCCCTAGCACAACAGAGGCCCCATTCCAACAACCTACTTACAAATGGCGTGCTTGGGATTGGCCCGGAACAAAAAGCACTGTGGGACCATTTTCCATAAATTCAATGGGAGGCCAGCTTCCCCAGTTTCTGTCTGGTGAATGATGCATTCATTTACTACCATTTTCTTACACCCACCCGGGATGCCGGATAGCGCCTATCCACTGAGGCGATGAAGCTAGTTAGTAGTTATGGACACTACTATATTCAGTTCCAGCAGCATACATACATCAGGGTTGCCGACTTCTCTGAAAAACCCTACTTGTTGCCCAGGCATTGCGGGGACAAGATCGTGCTGTTGGAATACTGTCGGCAAATGATGGAGTTGCACACCTTCTTTTCCCTCAAGAAGGTCCCCAACGTCCCATTCCTAATCACCTGTGGGAACTACACCTGCAGTCTGGCCATCACAAAAGAGGCAGACAATGAGCTGAAAAGTTATAACTTGCAGGAATTCTATCTGGCGCGGAAGAACTTTGATCCGCATGGGAAAATAGCAACGGCAATGCTCTGAGCTTCAGAGCCCCATCAAATACAGATGGAGGACTTCTGGGTAGATTTCCAAGATGATGTGGAGGTCTGAAGCCGGCACTATGTCAGGATGACGGCCGGAATGATGCAACTGTTGAAACTTCGGAGGTTCCCGAAGAATTTCTCGGACACCGCCTCCACCATCGATCCCCAGTAAAAGGCCAAGGGGATCGATAAGATGGCTCTGCCAGCAATGGATTGGGCCCCCAGAAGGGGCCCATGATTGAGGAATTCACTCAGGAGGTGGTCAAGTGAAGTCACGACTATTTCAAGAGAGTGTGCCCCAGGAGTACTCACCAAACTCCCTGATTGGCGCCAAAGCTGACATCACAGCCGGGATCCAAATTGACCCCGGGGCCAGGACTTCTTTGTAGGGCACAGATAAAGGAAAAGGGATAGACATGACCCCTCCAATGCAAGAAGTCCCTATACAAGAACAAATCAAGCAATCTGTGGCAGCCTCCCAGTAAATGAGGGAGCAGTTAATAATGAGGCTGGCCACTCCCCCGCTCATGGCCAGACCAATTCATCCCCCTTCCTCCCCGTCGCTGGCAGCCCTAATGGTCAAGGAAATAGGGGTGGATCCCATGGAGGCGGCAGCAATAGCTGATGCAGGGCCACCTTTGATCACCCGGAGGAAGAGGAAGCACATCAAACAGGCCAAGGAAGAACTGATACCAACGCCAAGGGCATCCCTCCCCCGGGAAGTAGAGATCCTTTCTTCCAGTTCCCTGGAACCAAAGAAAGAAGCAGAGCCTGCAGAGGTCCTAGCCAGTCCCCCTCTGCTAGAAGAATTTGATGATGTATTTGCAACCAATGAGTTCATAAATTTGCAAGGGGACAATACGCAAGCAGGGACAGAAGTCCCAGAGAAAGAACAAGAGGCTACAGACCCAGAAGACTTGGAACAAGAACCTGCACAAGAACAAGAGCAGGAGGCAGAAGAAAAAGAGCTGAAACCAGAAATTATCTCTGGGGCTCAAGAGATGCAAGGTTCGGGAGTGGACTGACTAAAGCCAGGCAAAAAAATGGCATCCACTGGGGCAACCGGACCTCCAGGATTAACCGTAAACCTAGCCGCCACATTCCCAGGGCCACTCCCAGGAGCAACCTTCAGACAGGTAATCACAGCGGCCCAAACTCTAAATCTTGGCCCGATACCTCCCCTATGGCCAACAGAGGAAGAAACCCTGGCAGAAGAACAAGAAGAATAACAAGAAGCAGAACAAAAGGAAGAAGAGCAGCTTGAAGAAGAAATCCTTGAAGAAGCCCACCAAGGTTCAGACCCAGCGATGGACATACAGGACAAGGCTAAGGAGATGGAGGTTGACAAAGAAAATATTGCTTCAGAAGAAGTTGAGGCAGGGAGAGGGACGAATGAAGTCCATACCACCAGGGAGCAACAGCCACCGGATACAGGGAAAGAATCAGGAGAACAAACTCTAGCAGGAAGGCCACCCCTCCCCCCTCAGTGGTTGGTTGAGAGCAAGAAGAGAAAAGCTCAGTCCGCTCTGGTGATTCCTCTCTCCCTGGCTGAAATGATGGCCCAAGTTCAGGCCCCGTCGAAGGCAAAGAAATCCCAGATAGTTCATACTCTTTGAACTGGGCCAGGCATAGAAACAGTTTCCATTGTGGCAACACCTCCCCCGGGCGCTGATGAAGCAATCGCAGATCCCGCAGATTACAATGTTGCAGAGGTATCCCTAGGAAAAAGGGGAAAGTAGGGTGAGGTGGATTTGTTGAAGGAGGTAGCAAGGGCAGTAGAGGCCCGGTACGAAAAAGAAGCCCAGAGACTCAAAGCTGAAAAGGAAAAGAATGCCAACCTTGTGGGGTTGCTTACTGAGCTGGATCGACCAATCAACACCGCTCCTCTAGAGGCCTCCACCTCAGAAGAATGACCACAGAGTGACATAGAATCCCTGCGAATGATAAAAAAGAAGGCCCAGGTCGTGGATGAATGGATCACCCTACAGATAGGAAACACCCGGCGTTTCTTGGTGTCCACTCTCCCAGATTTATACATGGCCTGGCAGGTCATTCATCAAGCGGAAGCGCTTATTGAGCAGTGGGAGAGTGACGCCGAAAATTACCAAGCGTGGAAGGTGGAGCTCAAATTGCTCCTCACCTTGGGAGAAGATATAATTTCCAAATCCAAAATTTTGGGTGAGGAATCATTTGATTTTGTAAGAACTCAACACTCCAGACTTGACCTCACATTGGAGGTAACCAAGCAATTGGTGGAGTCCTTGCAAGAAAAGGTAAATACTGTAAAATATTCTTCTAATTTATATAAGTCTTTTATGATAAAGGCTTCCGGGGCTGATCCCCTTAGTACAGATACATATACCTCCAAAGATTTAGTTTTGGAGAGTTTTGATGAAATAATAAAATCCCGGTATCAATCCCCGGAGGGGATAGATGGGGCCCAGATGGTGAAAATAACCAAGATGATACTTAAAAGTCATGACACTGCAAGAATGGCAGATGAATTTAAAGAAAATGTTTTGGACCTGGGGGAACAAGTTGAAGTGGCCAGGCACAGAAGGGCCAGCCTAAAAGGGTAGATGAGGATGGCATTTCTCGCCTCCTCCAAGCCTTCAATGATAATAAGCAACCTTGAGCTTTCTCCGGGGGCCGGGGAGAACTCAAGTGTTGAGCATTCTTTATTCTGTGTATTCTTTATTCTTTTTGGGATGAAAGTTCCTGGATCCCAAAGTCCCAGATCCAAAAGTTTTGTATTCTTTAAAGTGATCAGTGTCCCGGTCCCCGAGGCCGACCGGTCACTTTCAAAAGTGGTTAATAAAGACTGTCAGAAGGTAGTTGGCCATATCAAAGGGCGTCATCTCGGTAGTTGGTTTTCTGACAGGGTGGTCTTCTCGAGGCACTCAGAGGTACATCTGGCACATTGGAGATAGGGTGCCGCATTTCTCATTTATGAGGCATGTAGCCTCGGTCCCTGAGGGGCCTATATCTTTCTTTCTCCTTTCTGGCTCTCTTCTCGAGACCAATTCTTTCGATGTATATTCTTATCTTATTTTCCTGACGTGACAGACCTATTCTGTCTCCAGGTCTTTTGTAGGGTGGCGCAAGTAGTATCGGCCGCCAGATATTATATTTCATTGGAATGTAATGTAAAATAGGGTTAGGGTTAGAAGAGTTGTATAAATAGGCAGATCAGCCCATTTCCAAGGGTCGGCAAAATTGATGATTTTGTTGTCCATAGCAATAGCAAAGTAATTTCTCATTTTAGTTGCAGAGCTCAATGCTCCATTGTTCTATTCTCAATAGTTAGATGCTCCCTTGGAGCCGCCATTGTATCACGCACCAATGCTTGCTGGAAGGAACATTAATAAAGAAGGAAGAATTCTTGGTAATGATGTTGTTGGCATTCCTGCTTCTGAGTTGATGGTATTTCATGTTTTGATGTTCTTTATGTCTTCTACTCTGGTATGTTAAAGTAGATTAACAAACTCTTTATTCTTGCTACTGATAAAATGCTAGCTGAAGGTTATGTGTTTCTTCGGTATTTAGTGTAGTTTACCAGAGTATTATCGATGTTCTGGGCATTTTAGCATGACTGTAGTTAGATAGAATAATTCTAACCCTACAGGATCTTTTTCACTTTATTTGCTAAGTATAGAACGCTCAGGAAAACCCTACTTTGATTGAATCTCTGGAGAGAATGAGTTGAAGAAACCAGCTATCCCCCTCGAAAAATAGTCACCTCTCCCAACCAAGCCCCGCACCATCGTGACTTGACACCCGGGTGCTTGAAGGCTCGAAGGATTTATTTCCCCCAGACAACCTTTGCAGGCGGAGTTGGCCGGTTTCCCTGAAACCCGGTGATGACTTATGACTGTTGGCAGACCCGGTCAGCAAAACCCCGTCAACACCAGATTTATACACGGCCCGATAGGTTATTCACCAGGTGGAAATGCTTATTGAGCTATAGGAAGGTGATGCCGAAAATTACCAGGCATGGAAGGTGCAGCTCAAAGAGCTCTTTACCTTGGGAGAGGATATGATTTCTGAATCTGAAATTCTGGGTGATGAATCATTTGATTTTGTGAGAACCCAGCACTCCAGACTTGACCTCACATTGGAGGTAACCAAGCAACTGGTAGGGTCCCTACAAGATAAGGTAAATACGGTGAAGTATTCTTCCAATTTATATAAGTCTTTTGTAATAAAGGCTTCCGGGGCTGATCCCCTTAGCACAGATATATGTACCCCTGAAGATTCAATTTTGGGGAGTTTTTATGAAATAATGAAATCCCAATATCAATCCCCAGACGGGATAGATGGGGCCTAGATAGAAAAATTAACCTGCATGATACTTAAAGGTCATGATGCGGGGAGGATGGCAGATGAATTTAAAGAAAATGTTCCAGACCTGGGGGAACAAGTTGAAGTGGCCAGGCACAGAAGGGCCAACCTGAAAGATATAGATGAAGATGGCATTTCCCGACTCCTCTAAGCTTTCAATGACAATAAGCAACCCTAAGCTTTCTTTGGGGGCCGGGGAAAACTCACATTGAGTATTCTTTATTCTTTTGGGGATGTAAGTTCCCAGATCCCAGAGTCCTAGATCCATAATTTTGTATTCTTTGAAAGTGATCCATGTCCTAGTCCCCGAGGCCGACTGGTTGCTTTCAGAAGTGGTTAATAAAGGCTGTTAGAAGGTGGTTGGCTACATCAAGGGACGTCGACTCAGCAGTTGGTTTTCTGATAGGATGGTCTTCTCGAGGCGCCGCTCGGAGGTACACCTAGCACATTGGAGATAGGGTGCCGCATTTCTCATTTATGAGGCATGTAGCCTCGGTCCCCGGGGACCTACTTTCTTCTTTCTCCTTTCTAGCTCTCTTCTCAAGGCTGATTCTTCTACTGTATATTCTTGTCTTATTCTTCTGACATGACAGACCTATTCTGTCTCCAAGTCTTTTGTAGGGTGGCACAGGTAGTACCGGCCCCCAGATATTATATTTTATTGAAATATGATGTAAAATAGGGTTAGGGTTAGGAGAGTTATATAAATAGCCAAATTGACCCATTTCCAAGGGTCGGTGAAATTGATAATTTTGTTGTCCATAGCAATAGAAAGGCAATTTCTCATCTTAAGTTGCAGAGCTCAATGCTCCATTGTTCTGGTTTTGTATAGTCAAATGCTCCCCTGGAGCCACCATTTTATCATGCACCAGTGCTTGCTGGAAGGAACGTTAATAAAGAAGGAAGAATTCTTGGCAATGATGTTGTTGACATTCTTGCTTCTGAGTTAATGGTATTTCATGTTTAATGTTCTTTATGTCTTCTACTCTGATATGTTAAAGTAGACTAACGACCTCTTTACTCCTGCTACTAATAAAATGCTAGCTGATGGTTATGTATTTCTTCAGTATTTAGTGTAGTTTATCAGAGTATTATTGATGTTCTGGACGTTTAAACATGACTGTAGTTAGATGAAATATTTCTAACCCTGCAGGATCTTTTTCAATTTATTTGCTAAGTGTAGAATGCTAGGGGAAACCTTACTTTATCGAATCTCAAGAGAAAATGAGTTGAAGAAACTAGCAATCCCCCTCAAAAATAGTCACTTCTCCCCAACCGAGCCCCGCACCATCGTGACCTGAAACCCAGGTGCTTGAAGGCTTGGGAAATATAATTCTCTTAGAAAACCTTTGTAGGCGGAGTTGGCCGGTATCCCCAGAACCCGGTGACAACTTACGACTGTTGGCAGACCCGATCAGTGAAACCCCGTCAACAAAAACTGGTGCTAAAAGGAGGGCATGAACTCATTCCCCTCCCAAGATTCTGATTTTACATCTCCTGAGGGTTCCATGAGTTATAGTTTTAAGAGACAAACCTTCAGCGGGATTGGATCTTTCTCCCCAGCGAAATTTGAAAGAGTCCTTAGGTCTGCCCTGAATCCCAAAAAGTTTGTCAAACTCGAGCCTCCTGCCTGAAAGAAATGGACCTCAAAAATCATACCAGCCGCTATTATCTAGGGATCTACCATACCTCCGAATATTCAAACCTCTCAGACAATCCCAGGAACCAGTACCCAAACTACCCAATGTTTAGTTCCCCCAATGGCTGCGTATTTCAAAAACATTGGGTCACTAATGGGAACTTTTCCAAGCACTATCAATGACTTACCTTCTCACCCGGAGAAGATCTACCCATGATATGAGCACTTAGGCTCACAGACTATGGAAGAACACTTGCAGACATACAAAGATGCCATGAACCGACACCGGATCCAACATGAAGATGTTGTGACTCGTATGTTTCCCTTGTCTTTAGGGCAAGGCAAGTTGAACTGGTACCTTAACCTTCCTGCCAACTCCATAAACAGTTGGCACGACATGGAGGATGCCTTCCTGGCTGCCTTTCACATGCATGTGGACCCAGCCTGGTCCCATAGCCAGTTCATCTCCATCAGAAAGGAACCCAATGAACCTCTTGCAGCATTCAACTATAGGTTTCAGCATGCCCTAAAATGGTGCACGGGCCCTTTTATTTCATCTCCAGAAATAACTATACAGACCTATCTTAACGTAATGGATCCTTTCATCGCCACTCTCCTTTGGAGAACCACTGCCGCAGGTGACCGGGATACCTTGGAAAAAGTCTATAACCTAGCCTTAGAACTATCCAGTGGTCTCAACAAGTCCCCAGGCAGGATTGGACAGAGCACGCCCTTCAACATGATTCCTGGCAGAACTGTATATGCCAGGGGATACAACCCCAATCTGGCGATAGGTGCCCCCTCTATGGCGATGAATCCTCCTCCACCCCTGATAGACCAGCAGGCCTGATATGTTTACCCAACGCAGACCCAGACGGTGCTAGGTTTGGAGGTTTTCCCTTGGAATCAACCACAGCAGACACAACAATCTCAGACATAATCATCCGAAGTGCCCTTCTTTCAGTCGTCCGCCACTGGAGGATTGCCGCCCTCGACTCCAGCTAATACTACTGCCTTCCCGGGAAGCCAACAACAACAATAAAAATCGTCACATTGTGATGCTAACACTCAGTTGACCGCTGAGGTCAAATCCTTTCGGAGAATGTTGTCCACCTTAACTATGGACATGGGCCAACTGAAGGCGGGGTCCTACGTGCCCCAGAATTCAAATTCCCAGAGGGGAAACATTTTCTCCGGCCAACGAAACAACAATGCCAGAGGAAGAAACTTTAATAACGGGTTTAGGCCCAATCAACAGCAATGGAATAATAATGTGAATGTCGGAGGCCCACCTCCAAACCAAAATGCCAACCAAAATGGTGCTGGACCATCACATTTTACACCAATCACAGACTTCCATCCCATGACTAATTGGTGTAGATTACATGATACTGGTTCTCACAACGAGGTGAATTGTACCACTTTGGAGAAGGTCATCATGATCTCTCAGCTGGACAGGCAATAGTCACATGAGGCCACCCCTCTGGAACCCCCTATCCAAGATCCAACCCATAGTGCCTTCACCTGTGACACCATCTTCTTCAGGACTTCCGGGGAGGATGAAGAAGAATCCGAATTGCAGGGATTCTTTGATGAGTCTATCTCACCCTTCAAGGCCAACGCCTTTACTAACCTCTAGACTCCATACAATACTCAGAGTTAGGTTGGTAAAGGTCCAGCTTACATGCCCACACCCCTATCAAGGACACTCCTCCCCGGAATAACATAACTGATAGACCCGCTCCTCCAAAAGGTCCTAGCTCTAACCAAGCAAAAGACCTCACTGAGAAAAATCACCAATTCCCGGGAGGAAGATTTGATATCACGAAGGTGTTAGAATAGACCACCACCTCCATGACCTTGATGGAGGTTTTGCTAAACTTTTCCGAGTAGAAGAAGTCTCTCCTGAAGTTCTTAGGGAGCTCAAAAACCGTCAGCCGCCCGCCCAAGACTATCTCCTTTGAAGATGCTAATGCGGCTGTCTTCCAGGGAAACAACGAGGATCCTCCCTTCCTACTAGGCCTGAATATCCACAGAAAAAATATACACAACTGCCTAGTAGACTCTGGGGCTTCAGGTAACATCATGCCCTTGTCCATTTGTCAGAAGCTCAGATTCCACCCCACCCCATCTAATGACGCAGTAATCCAACTGGATAAGACCACCGTAAAAATGGTGGGGGAATTGAAGAACATCTGGATACAACTTATCCAAGACCCCAGGATAGCTAGCATCATTGACATCCAAGTAGTGGACATCCCAGAGACCTACGAGATGTTACTAAGTCAAAATTGGTCTAAGTCCTTGAATGGATACTTTTCGATCAACTTCACCCATTTATGGCTTCCGTGGAAAGGAGAATCAAATAAGATCCGGGTCAAAAGTGAACCCCGAATGAAACAGGCCCTGACCGAGGTTGGGAGGGTCAATAAAGTCCTTTTCTCTAAGACTTCTCTGGGGGTGTACCGACCCTTTGAAATTTTAACATTCAATTTTGTCCCCGGAGAGGATCCCGCAGTGCTACAAAGAGCACAAGACCTAAAAGAAAAGATAAGAGTTGAGGTTAACTCTCAAGGTACCTTCGCAACCCTCACCACACTCCTGTCTGGCACTTGGTGCTGAGTACACTACCAAAAACATTCATAACTTGAGTGTGGGCCATGCCTTTCAATCGCTAATTGACACCTCAATGTCCTCTAGAATAAATAACACACAACTGATTCCCCAGGACCCAGTACTCTTACAGGATGCGCTCCTTAGGTGCCATCTCCCTGGGAATCCCAAATCCAAACATCTCCGGAGGAAAATTCTACTTTCACGCCAGTGGTCTCGGAAAGAATCCTTAAGTCTCCTAGTAATAATCCAAAGAAGACCACTCTATCCCAGCCCCAGATCACTAACAACGACTTGTGGACCCTCAAGTTTGATGGGTCCTGATCCAAACAAGGCTGCGGGGCTGGGGTAGAGCTAATCAACCCGCAAGGGAAGTCCTTCCTTGCATCCTACAGATTGCAGTTTAACTGTACAAACAATGTCACAGAGTACAAGGCTTTGGTCCTTGGACTCTTATTTGTGTCAAGGAAAGGTATCACCCGCCTCCGGGCTATGGGTGATTCAGAGTTGGTTGTTAAACAAGTCCAGAGTCAATACACATGTCATGACAAAAGGTTGGCTGCATACCGCAACCAAGCTTGGAGCCTTATTGAATATTTCGATGCCTTTGGCATTGACCTCATTCCCTGGCGATGGAACTATGTCCTCGATGCCCTTTCCATTTCCGCCAACACACTTGAGCCGATGGCCGGCTCACGACTCTAGAGATTTTCAGTTGAGATGGTCCCTACACCGCCCATTCTAGACAATGTCACCCACTTTCAAGTTTTTGAGGACGATCAACATATCTTGGCTTTCATGGTGAATGTTGGTGTCTTTGAAGACCAGATAGTGGAAGAACGAGACCACGATGATATTGGGCAGGGTGATGAAGATGATGGGATCATGGACCTGCCCACTAACACCATCCTGAAGGGGATGGTTGCACTGGAACGAATCTTCGACTCTAACCCTCAGGCCCGTGAGAAGGTGTCATCCTCCTCTAAGGGAGGAAGGTTTGAAAAGGTTAACATCGGCCAGCCCGGTGAAGAAAAGATTATTCACATCGGTACCTCCTATTCCCCTGACGAAAAAGAGAAGATTCTCATGGTTCTCTGAGAATACATTGATGTAATTGCCTGGGGTTATGAAGACTTGAAAACATATGATACATCCATCATGACCCATACTATTCCCCTGAAACCTGATGCTAAGCCCTTTCGGAAAAAGCAAAGACCGGTCAACCCCCTGATAGAACCTCTGATTCATCAGGAGGTAGAGAAACTGTTGTCAGCTTGGATAATCTTCCCAATCTGGCATACTACATGGGTTGCCAACCTGGTCCCTATGAGGAAAAAGAACGGTGAGATCCGCCTTTGCGTAGATTTTTGAAACTTAAACAAGGCATCTAAGAAAGATAATCACCCTCTCCCCTCTTTGGATGAGGTGTTGCAGATAGTGAATGGATCTTAGATGATGTCTTTCTTGGATGGATACTTAGGATATAACCAGGTCATGGTCAAGTACAAAGACAGAGAGAAAATAACGTTTACCACCAAGTGGGGAACATTTGCGTACAGGAGAATGCCCTTTGACCTGATCAATGTAGGGGCTACATTTCAGAAGACAATGGACATTGCATTCAAGGGCCTTGTGAATCAGTGCATAATCATCTACATGGATGATTTGACCATCTTTTCCCAGGATAGGCATGACCATGCTGCTCATCTCACTCAGATCTGCGAGAGATGTCGCCGGTATGAGATATCCCTCAACCCCAAGAAGTGCATATTCAGGGTCACCGAGGGGAAGCTTCTCAGGCACATCATCTCCGAGAAGGGTATATCCATAGACCCTGATAGGGTCAAAGCATTGCTAAACTTACAAATGCCTGGCAAGAAGAAAGAGATGCGATCCTTCTTTGGAAAGATCAACTTCGTCTGGCAGTTCATCACAGGATTTGCAGAAATAGTTAAACTGCTAAACAAGATGATGAAGAAGGATACCAAGATTGAGTGGAGTCATGAAGCAAAGTGGTTGTTCGCCTAGATTAAATAGACAATAAAAGAAGCACCTATCCTGGCTAGTCTGGACTATTCCCTTCCATTTTACATTTACTCTTTTGCTTCGCCGCATTCTACCGTGGCAGTGTTGACCCAAAAGGTTGAAGGGGAAGAGTGACAAATAGATTTCATGAGCTCCCCTTTCAAGAACATCGAGGTCTGATATTCATCGCTAGAAAAACAAGCCTTTGCTCTAGTTCGCGCTGTGAAGAAATTTAGGCATTATATTCTCTGGAGCAAGGTATATGCTATCATTCCAGACCAGGCCGTCAAGTCTCTGCTGATGCAAAGAGAATTGGGTAAGAGATGAGGGAAATAGATGGCCATTCTCCAAGAATATGACTTAGAGATGCAGCCCATGAAGATAGTTCGGGGCCATGGACTAAGTCAAGTGATGGCAGAAGAGACTCCCCGCATAGAATGTCAGACTTACACGGTGGAGTCCATTACCCAAGACTCAGGGTACACCAATTTGGTATACTTGCTACTAAAAAATAAATGCCTAAAGGGATTACCTCCCCACAAATGCCACATCCTGTGGATGAAAAGCACCCACTTCATGATCAAAAACTCTGTGCTTTACCATAGAAACTATGAGGGAGTGTACCTCTGGTGCATCGACAGAGATCAAGCTGTGAGAGTGATTGATGAATTCCATAGATAGTTTAGAACCGGGCATGGCTTAGCCGATGCCACTACCCATCAAATCCTTTGGGCTGGATACTATTGGCCTTGTATATTCAAAGATATTTATGCTCATGTTAGGAAATTCCATACTTATCAAACCACCACACAGCATGAGCGTAACCCAGCTATGCCTTTACAACCAGTCTACGAGGCTAGACCCTTCACCTAGTGGGCGTTTGACTTCATCGGGGAAATCAACCCCAACTCGTTTGCCAATCACCGATACATTCTGATTGCTACAGATTACTACACTTGGTGGTCTGAGGCTATACCTTGCAAAAACAACACGGCTGATGTAGTTATCAAATTCCTTGAAGAAAACATCGTCACAAGGTTTAGAATGCCTTTTCTTTGGTATGTGACAATGGTCTGGTATTTTCTTCAGTGCAACTACTCTAATGGACCTACAATCGGAATATCACTTTGAAGCTCTCCAGCAACTATTATCCCCAGGGAAATGGCATTGCTGAATCGACAAACAAAAATCTACTTGAAGTGATCAAACATCTGTTAGAACAAAATCCCCGGGATTGGCATCAAAATTTAAAATTCGCCCTCTAGGCGGATCGCATCCACATCAAGGCTGCCCTGGGGACATCCCCATTCCATCTGGTTTATGGTCAGAACCCTGTATTCCCAGTCAACTTACAGATCCCAGTTTTACAGTTTATGAAGAAATTTAGCAACAGGGAAAATATCATGGAGGTTTGGCTCTTAAATTTGGTACGAATGGAAGAACAGAGAGACGCAGCTCTTGAACATTTCGTGCGTCATCAAGCAGTGGTAAAATGATGGTTTGACAGAAGAACCCAATATAAGGCTTTTCAGATCTCAGATCTGGTCCTGTTGTGGGACAAGGCCTGGGAGAAGAAAGGAAAGCATACAAAGTTCCAAAGGCTCTAGCTCGGACCATACCTGATCTCAAAAATCTGCGGGACAAATACTTACCGCCTTAACACCCTGACCGGAGAACCTGTTGCATTGCCTGTTAATGGACAGTTTCTCAAACAGTACTTTGAGTAGGGTAAGTCTGTCCAAAGTTGTATTATATGTAAAGCCTTCTGCTTGTAAATATTTCTTTCGGGTGCCTCGTTGCAAGGTACCCTGCCTTGTAAATAGCCTTGCCAACTGTCCTCCGGGGTAGTCCTCTTTTGTTGTTTCTATTTTCATCTTCTGGTGTCCTTTTGGTCCTGTCATTTTGTTCTGTCTTGCAGGAATTGGAATTCTTTGCATAACTCTGGCTTTCGGTACAGTGTCCACGGCATGGTGAACTTTAGAATCTATCTTTATCATAATGGAGTCGACCCGGTCTCTGAGGTTGTTTCACAGGTTAGGGCACATTTTGAGCAATCTCCATTGGGTGTTGTCTCCGGGAGTCTAGCAATCAGTGAACACAAGTAATATAAGGATCAAGTAATCGGACACCCCGAGGGTAGATCGGTTGTACTGGTTGATTGACCCAGGTCTAAAACTTTAAAGAATTCTCCCTGGGTCCATAGTTTTATCCCCTCTTCAAACACCTAAGTATAGGTGGACAGGTGAAAGGAGTACCGCCATTAAAATTAGCTAAGCTTAAGCTTAATGGTGAAACAAGTGCCGCCTTCCCCACCCACAAACAAACAAAATAACAAGAGGAAAAGTGGGATGAAACTCTGGTCTCTGAGGGAAGTGAGAAAATTGATGACTGGTTCGATGTAATTAGTGCCTCTTCTCTATTCCTCCCAGAGGTCATCAGCTTGATTTCTTTCCAAAGCACACACGACACCACTGATGAAGGGCTACAGACTAATTCCCGTGTGGTTGGATTCTCTCAGATATGTTTCCCTTTGCCTGTTAGGTGCTTCAGGAAGTGGCTTATTCCTGGTCTGCTAACCAGAGATTCTATATTTCTCAAATGCACTAAGGCATTTATCCCAAATAGTCTCCATTTTTTATGCCCTGCATCCCCGTCCCTACATTTTGTGTACAAAATGTTGGGTCCCCATTTTTTTTCTTTTGTTTATTTTTTCTTGCGGCCTTGCCTTATCTTTCTTTCCCTTTTGTTTTCTTTCTCCAGGGTTTTCTTCCCCAGTGTGGTGTTTTGTTTGTTTGGTCTTCACCTCCGGGACTCTGGCCCCGGACGTTGTCCTTCATTGGGAACCAGATTCTGGACTCCGAGATTCTTCGCCATGATGTACTTAAGGATATCATCGTGGGGAATCCCTAGGCCCAGATTTCAGAGGTTTGCATGTCCAAAGATTTCCGGAAGGAGGAGGATTACCTTTTACCGTGGGTATAAATAGAAATTATCTGTCACATTCACATTTACCATGATTAAAACTTCCAAGCACTCAAAGTGATTTCAAAGCGATTAACAGAGCATTTGCAGAGAATTTATGATAATCAATGCTTAACATTTCCAGTCACTTTTAGGCAGCTGTGAGTGCTTCATGGTGGTGATTCTGACCATTTGACAACTCAAGCTGTTGTAGAGCTCCCGCAGTAACTCTTCCCTTTCCTCCGCCTTCTGTGTTCTCAGGTTGGTGTTTTCATTTTTCGCTCTCTGGTTTTCTTCCATTTAGTTTGGTTTTATTTGTTTTGTTCTATTTCTCTGTTTCATCTGGTTTGATGTTTTCTAGTTTTTCCGCTTGTTGGTGGGTCAGCTCTGCCAGAGGATTGTCCACCCTCTGTGTAGAAAGTGGTTCATTTGTAAAATAGGTAAATAGCTGTATGTATGTCTGTCTCATCTGGTTTTTCCCGCGGACGTCATTCTGCATTGTATACTTGTGTATATATGCATGTATAGTTGTATATAGTCTCTATATATCTCTTTGTGCCTTTGTATATATTCCTCAGCTCCATGTATATCCTTCCAGGTGGCTTGACAAGCTGGTTGAGTCACTTGTGTTTCTGGTTTTCCGCCTACAAACTCGCCTCAGGGCAGAAAACTACCTGTTTGAGAATCGGCCCTCAACCAGTTTCAAATAGGTAGTTTTCTCTCTCCTCCATGAAGTCTCTCAGAACCTCATTTATGTCCCATGCACACAATAAATTCTAGCCAAGTGGCTTTCACTTTTCACACGTTCGGACAGTTGGCTCCGCCGTCATCGCCATAACTTGCATTTAATACCTACGCACGTGGCGCCCAATGTGGGCTTGATGACTTGGCTTTTTACACATCCTCACCAATGGTCATTTCTCTGGGCTTCGGGTCTCCTACCATCATCCATCCTATGTCTTTACCAAGTGTGATAAAAATCCCCAGACCTGGATGTTTAGTGAATCTAAAGTTTGTACAATGTGTTTTGCTTTTCGGTTATTCTTGAATGAAACTAACATTTCAAGAAAGCAAACATCATGGTGGTAAGATCTTCGAACCCCAGAATGATTATTTTTATAAGTGTGTTCTGACGGTCGCTTTGCCTTGTAGGTTACCAGAGTTCATCTTTCAAACATGTCTGAGGCGTCCTCATCTTCTCCACCCGGAATTCCAGAGTTACCTACCGCAGCAGAAACTAGGGCAGCACTAAAATCTAAGATGGAGAAGGCCCTGGAAAAGCTTCCCTTGACCATGAAATTTGTACAGGACAATGTCATCATGGGCTCAAAGATTGAGTCCAAGGTCAAGCTGATAACCGACACCAACGTCGGAACATGGTCAGAAATGCAGGCCTTGGTGAAAATAATGCACATCCAGTGACAGGCTAGAGATCAATTAGCAATCAACTTTAGGAACTCTGGAATCCTCCGGGAAGCTTGCTTCCCGTGCTCCGTGCAATCTTTGGAGCTTATCCTAACGCTGGAAAACAACTACAACTCCTCTATTTGGGCCGTTATGCTCGTGACCACAGAGCCCACAGGATACCCCACTCCTCTGGTGTCCCTTGACCTAGTCACATTCCAGGAAAGCCTGGGAATCCCATAGTTTGACAAGGCCTCGGTGGTCACAAGGACTGATGCCTTGACCCAGTTTACACAACTAGAGGATGCTTCCCGGGTATACATGAATACCCATTGGCTCAAGGTCCCAAATAGGGACCCAAAGAGAATGAAGATAGAAATTCCCCGCTCTGAATTCAAGGAGAGCATCCAGATGGGGATGATAGCATTGGCCCAGGTCTTTGGGAAGCCCTCCGCCCAAGAATTTTCTCGATGGATGTACTACTTCCTCCTCGGCATCTCCACCAAGGGAGGATACTTCGACTGGGCCACAATAATCTCCAACCATTTCGACTCCCAATTCCAGCAATTGAACAGGAAGAAAAAGTTTTACATGTCTTCCTATATTTTATGGGCCCTAGCACAGCAGAGGCCCCATCCCCACAGCCTACTTACTGACGGTGTGCTCGGGATTGGCCCAGGACAAAAAGCACCATGGGACCATTTCCCACAGGTTCAATGGGAGGCCAACTTCCCTGGTTTCTTCTGGGTAAATAACGCGTTCGTTTACTACCATCTACTTACACCCACCCGGTATGTCGGATACTGCCTGTCTACTGAGGCGATGAAGTTAGTCCATAGTTATAGACATTACTATATTCAATTCTAATAGCACACATACATTAGGGTCACCGGCTTCTCTGGGAAATCCTACTTGTTGCCCAGACATTGTGGGGACAAGATCGTGCTGTTGGAGTCTTGCAAGAAAATAATGGAGGTGCATGCCTTCTTTGCCCTCAAAAAGATCCCCAAGATTCTATTCCCAATCACCTATGGGAACTACACATGCAATTTGGCTGTCGCAAAGGAGGCAGACAATGAGCTAAAAAGTTATAACTTACAGGAATTTTATCTAGTACAGAAAAATTTTGATTCGCATGGCAGAACTGCAACGGCAATGCCCCAGGCTTCAGAGCCCCATCATATACACATGGAGGATTTCTAGGTAGACTACCAAGATGATGTGGAGGTGCGGAGCAGGCACTATGTCAGAATGACAGCCGGCATGATGCAGAAATTAAAGCTCCAGAAATTCCCGGCGGACTTCTCAGACGCCGCCCCCACCATCGATCCCCAGTACAAGGCAAAGGGGATCGATACAAAGGCCCTTACACCTATAAACTTGGAAACCCAGGAAGGGCCCACAATTGAAGACTTCACTCGAGAGGTGGTCGAGCGAAGCCATGCCTATTGAAAAAGGTGTGCCCCGGAAGTACCCGCCGAGCAGCCCAGCTAGCGCCAAAGTTAACTCTGTCGCCGTTACCAAAAATGACTCTGGGGGCCGGGACTTCTTTGCAACGTATAGATAAAGGAAAAGGGATAGACATGACCCCTTCTATGTAAGAAGTCCCTATCACAGAGCAGATAAAATAGTCGGTGGCAGCCTCCCAGCAGATGAGGGAGCAATTAATAACGAGGCTGGCCACCCCACCACTTATGACCAGGCCACTTCGTCCCTCCTCCTCCCTGTCATTAGCAGCCTTAATGGTGAAGGAAACGGGGGTGGATCCCTTAGAGGAAGCAGCAATAAGAGATGCGGGACCTCCTCTGGTTACCCAGAGAAAGAAGCTCAGCAAAAAGCTGAAGGCAGAGCCGGAGCTGGGAGCATCCCGCCCCCAACAAGTAGAAATCCTTTCTTCTAGTTTCCCAGAGCCAGAGAAAGAAATAGAGCCTACAGAGGTCCTAGCCAGTCCCCCTCTGCAAGAATAATTTTATGTATTTGCAATCGATGAGTTTCAAAACTTATAGGGGGACAGTACACAAAGAGAGGCAGAAGTCCCAGGGGCGGAGGAGGAAGCTGTAGAGCAAGAGGCTGCAAAACAAGAAGATATAGAGCAAGAGCCTGCATAAGGGCAAGAGCAGCAAGTAGAAAAAAAGGAGCCAAAACCGGATATTATCTCCGAGGCTCAAGTGATGCAAGGTCTGGGAGTGGACCAATAAATTCAAGATGAACAAATGGTATCCGCTGGGGAAACTAGACCTTTGGGAGTAATCGTAACCCCAGCCACCAAGTTCCCATGGCCACTCCCAGGATCAACCTTTGGGCAGGTGATCATGGTGGGCCAAAATCTAAATCTCGGTCTGACGCCTCCCCTTCTGCCAAGGGAGGTGCCAACAGAGGAAGAAGCCCTGGCAGAAGAAGAAGAACAACACAAAGAGTAGCTTGGAGAACAAATCCTCGAGGAAGCCTACCAGAGTCCAGACCCGGTGATTGACATACAAGACAAGGCTGAGGAGATGGAGATTGAGGAGAATATTTCTGCAGAAGAAGTTGAGCCAGGGAGAGAAATGGATGAGGTCCGCGTTGCTGAGGAGCAACAGCCATAGAACACTGGGGAAGAATCAACAGAACAAATTCTGGTAGAAAGGCCACCCCTACCACCCCAATGGCTAATAGAGAGCAGGAAAAGAAAAGCTCAGTCCGCTCTAGTGAATCCTCTCTCCCTGGCTGAAATGATGGCCCTAGTTCAGGCCCCGCCAAAGGCCAAGAAAGCCCAGATAGTTCATACGCTGCAAATTGGGCCAGGCAAAGAAATAGTTGTCATTGTGGAAACACCTCCCCCAGGCGTCGATGAAGCAACCACGGACCCCGTAGACTACAATATTGTAGAGGTATCCCTAGGTAAAAGGGGAAAGAAAGGTGAGGTAGACTTGCTAAAAGAGGTAGCAAGGGCAGTGGAAGCCCGATATGAGAAGGAGGCTCAGAGGCTCAAAGCTGAAAAGGAAAAGAATGATAACCTTATGGGGTTTCTCACTGAGCTGGCTCGACCCATCAATGCCGCTCCTCCGGAGGCCTCCACCTCAGAAGATCTACCGCAGAGTGACATAGACTCCCTGTGAGTAATGAAAAAGAAAGCCCAAGCAATGGACAAGTGGGTCACCCTACAGATAGGAAACACCCAGCGTTTCCTGGTATCCACCCTCCTAGATTTATACACAGCCCGACAGGTTATTCACCAGGTGGAAACACTTACTACGCTATTGGAAGGTGATGCCAAAAATTACCAGGCATGGAAGGTGGAGCTCGAAGAGATCCTTACCTTGGGAGAGGATATGATTTCTGAATCCAGAATTCTAGGTGATGAATCATTTGATTTTGTGAGAACCCAGCACTCCAGACTTGACCTCACATTGGAGGTAACCAAGCAACTGGTAGGGTCCCTACAAAATAAGGTAAATACGGTGAAGTATTCTTCTAATTTATATAATTCTTTTGTAATAAAGGCTTCCGGGGCTGATCCCCTTGGCACAGATACATGTACCCCTAAAGATTCAGTTTTGGGGAGTTTTGATGAAATAATGAAATCCTGGTATCAATCCCCGGACGGGATAGATGGGGCCCAGATGATGAAATTAACCCACATGATACTTAAAGGTCATGACACGGCAAGGATGGCAGATGAATTTAAAGAAAATGTTCCAAACCTGGGGGAATAAGTTGAAGTGGCCAGGCACAGAAGGGTCAGCCTGAAAGATATAGATGAAGATGGCATTTCCTGCCTCCTCCAAGCTTCCAATGACAATAAGCAACCCTAAGCTTTCTCCGGGGGCCAGGGAAAACTCACATTGAGTATTCTTTATTCTTTTGGGGACGTAAGTTCTAAGATCCCAGAGTCCCAGATCCAAAATTTTGTATTATTTGAAAGTGATCCATGTCCCGGTCCCCGAGGCTGACCGGTCGCTTTCAGAAGCAATTAATAAAGGCTGTCAAAAGGTGGTTGGCTACATCAAGGGACATCGACTCGGTAGTTGGTTTTCTAATAGGATGGTCTTCTCAAGGCGCCTCTCAGAGGTACACCTGGCACATTGGAGACAAGGCACCGCATTTCCCATTTATGAGGCATGTAGCCTCAGTCCCCGGGGACCTACTTTCTTCTTTCTCCTTTCTGGCTCTCTTCTCGAGGCCGGTTCTTCTGTTATATATTATTGTCTTATTCTTCTGACATGACAGACCTATTCCATCTCCAGGTCTTTTGTAGGGTGGCACAGGTAGTACCGGCCCCCAGATATTGTATTTTATTGAAATATGATGTAAAATAGGGTTAGGGTTAGGAGAGTTGTATAAATAGCCAAATCGACCCATTTCCAAGGGTCGGCGAAATTGATGATTTTGTTGTCCATAGCAATAGAAAGGTGATTTCTCATCTTAAGTTGCAGAGCTCAATGCTCCATTGTTCTGGTTTTGTATAGTCAAATGCTCCCCTGGAGCCACCATTGTATCATTCACGAGTGCTTGCTGGAAGGAACGTTAATAAAGAAGGAAGAATTCTTGGCAATGATGTTGTTGACATTCCTTCTTCTGAGTTAATGGTATTTCATGTTTAATGTTATTTATGTCTTCTACTCTGATATGTTAAAGTAGATTAACGACCTCTTTACTCCCACTACTGATAAAATGCTAGCTGATGGTTATGTATTTCTTTGGTATTTAGTGTAGTTTATCAGAGTATTATTGATGTTCTGGATGTTTAAACATGACTGTAGTTAGATGAAATGTTTCTAACCCTGCAGGATCTTTTTCATTTTATTTGCTAAGTGTAGAATGCTAGGGGAAACCTTACTTTATCGAATCTCCAAAGAAAATGAGTTGAAGAAACCAGCTATCCCCCTCGAAAATAGTCACTTCTCCCCAACCGAGCCCCGCACCATCATGACCCGACACCCAGGTGTTTGAAGACCCAGGAAATATAATTCTCCTGGACAACCTTTGCAGGCGGAGTTGGCCAGTATCACTGGAACCCGGTGACAACTTACGACTTTTGGCGGACCCAGTCAGCAAAACCCTGTCAATAGTATGATATATAAATACCAAATCAGAGTGGAAATTTCATGTGTTGGGTTCACCAAAATGTACAATAAGAAAAGGTAAGCAAGGTAGATTGCTCATTTCCCTAATGCATAATTAGAAGGAAGATGACCCAATGCACTCAAGTAGGACTTAAGTGTTGAATGATTCAATGATCCTTCATAATAATGCATTGGGGGAAGTTAGATATAAGGAGAAATGATATGATGATACAAAATAGGAGGCTATATAAGAAAATGTAATAAGCTATAGAAAACACAAACCAACAGAAAAATAACAGATCATTGTAATGATCTAAAATGAAAACTAGAAAGTTGTACCAACCTACAGTCTGAATCTGGGGTGGATTTAAATGGTTAAAAATCCTTGGGTATTCTATTCCTAGGAGTAAATATCCTAAGGCGATGCTTTCCCTGCAACTTTGCCTAAAAAATAGTTGTAGCATTTCTGTCAGATCCCACACTTTCTTAATTAAGTCCCAACAACCCCACTACATATTTTGGCACATAGAAAGATGGAAAAGAATGTTGGATAGAGGGATTTTTCTCATTCAAAATCCTATTTGGAATCAACCTTAAAATTAAATAAAGTAAATGAGAGTGTGTTGGTATATAACAAAGAATATATATGAAAAATAATGTCATACATTGGCATTGAAAATGCTTCTTTAAATGTGATCAAATATGTTGATGCAATAGCTTTGACTTAACACAAAAAGTCAAAAGGTAATCATGAAAGACAAA
Source organism: Thuja plicata (assembly GCA_018584345.1). NCBI lineage: Eukaryota > Viridiplantae > Streptophyta > Pinopsida > Cupressales > Cupressaceae > Thuja > Thuja plicata. Next base: position 92,785 of record MU224611.1, on the reverse strand, counting down.
ACCTTGTGTAATGGATGTTGTAGTTTGTCACAATGCTTGATTAAGAAGAAGACTTAGATGGATGTAGATGTATGTGTATCTCCCTCATTGATAGAAAATTCCTTTGCTTGTCCTTCAATGAGGGAAAGAAGCTTGATCCTAGGAGAAGAACACCTTGAATTCTTTAGAAGAGGTCTAGATCTTGAATGCTTGGATGTTTTCCTTGATTTTTTTATAATGGAGTTGAATTCTTGAGAATATATGTGATATATTGCCTTATGAACTTAATTATATCTTGATTGTCCAAGTGAGGAGATATATGGTGTTTATATACCTATCACAACATTCTAGGGGTTAAAACTTGGGAGGGTTGACTATAAATCCAAATACCCCATTAAACTAGCAAGATGGGGGCCTAATTCCAATTTCAGCTCAAACCTCAAGTAACACAACACGATAGGTGTTATATTCCAAGGAAAACAACGCCCTAGGAATTATGTTCCATTCAATTGGGACTCAAATCATAACCACATATCCCAATTAATTAGGGGATGCTAGATTACAAGGCACAACTGATTTTAAGGTCAAGACAGAACATGAAGACCACAAATGGTAATATAGCGCCTAGGTGATGAAATAAAGTATTGAATTGGAGAAATAGTATAGAACACTTAGAAATTAGTGTTTATCTTGTTTGTTTTTTAAATTATAATACTAAAGGACTTATATTTGAATTTACCTGTGTCCATTAAGTGTCATATGAAGTCCTATTACGGAAAACACACTAAGGTGGCCAATAAATAATCATGAAATTGTACACCAATTAGGTGCTTACAATTGAAAATGGTACAACTAACATGGTAAAACCTTTAACAGCTCTATTGAAGAAACATTCAATTTTCAGTTTGACCAAGGGAAGGCTAGTTTTGAAGAGATCAAGTGATAAAATTATCATGTCCCACTCTTGTCAGTCTTGATTATGAAAAGGAATTCATCCTCTATACCTTTGGAGGAGAATCAAGCATTTAAGTTGTTTTGACACAACTCGGTAAAGAAAAATTAGAATAGCTCATTCTTTCTTCAGTGAAGGATTAAAGGACTATGAGATCAAGTATAGATATATAGAGAAGAAGGTCCCTTCTATTTTCAGGGCTCTAAAGAATTTTAGACACATTTTTTCTAAAAATAAGATGCAACTATTACTTCCACATGCAAATCTAAAATATTTTCTTCTAAATAAGGATATCAATGAGAAGAGATTTGGATGGATCACCAAGGTCATGGAATATGCCATTGACGTTAATATCGTGAAGTTGGTAAGAGGCAAGGGCTTGTGTGAGAAAATGGACTCATCATTTGAGACACCTCCAGAAGCTTCCCCTGTAATGAAAGATGAAAGACCAACTAATAATGAAAATTAGATTAGTTGGATACATGAAATGACTACCTTCTTGAGAGAAGGAAGATATCCCAAAGGCCTTGATAGAACTAAAAGGAGACATTTCATTTTACAATCTATTATTTATGTCTTGGTGGATGATATGATTTTTATAAGAGACTCCAATGGAGTCTTACTAAGGTGTATAAATGAAAACCAAGTCAGCAGACTGCTAAAAGAGTTTCATGATGGCCACTCAGGTGGTCATTTCTCTATCAAGACCATAGCCATGAAGATAATGAGGACTGGTTATTATTTTCCAACCCTATTTAAAGTTTCACATCAATGGGTAAGGAAATGCAAGAAATGTTTCTTTTTTCTTAGGCAAGAAAATATTTGATGTCCTTCCTCTTCACCCTATTCAAACGTACCATCCTTTTTCACAATGGAGTTTGGATTTCATTGGTCCAATAAACCTACCTTCTAGTCATGATTATAAATGGATCTTGGTGGATATAGATAACTTCACAAGATGGAAAAGGTTGGTAGCTTTGAAATATGCCATAAAATTTTCAGTATTTGAATTCCTTAATGGGATTGAAACCAAATTTGGCACCCCCTCTACTATCATATCTAACAATGCCAAAGTCATTTTGTTGGAGCCCAGATTATCTCTTGGGTAGTGGAGCATGGTATTTATCTAAAGACATCATCAAATTATTATCCCTAAGGTAATGGCTTTGCTGAATCCTCCAACAAGAACCTCACCAGGATAATCAAAAGCACAATTGAAGAAAATCAGAGGTCTTGGCATGTCAAATTGAGGACGATCTTATGGGATAATAGGGCTAAAGGTAGCAATGAGGATGACAAGACTTCTTCATAGAGTATGGATAATACCCTGAACACCATGAATCACAATATGGATAAGCTAGAGAGTACCATCTTTGATATCCTTTTGCACAACAAAGACAACATGAAGATTTCCAGTTTCAACCTTAAAACTTTGGTGAATATAATGGAGAATGGTCTAGGTGAGGGTGTTGAACATATGGATGATGCTCTGGAGGCTAGTGGAGGGTCAAGTACCAGAAAAAGGGCTAGCACTAAGAAAAATTCCTCAACTACTAATAAAAATGTCGATGAACTGAAGACTATCATCGAGAGGATGGAAGAAATCTAGGATAAGATGGAGGATACCTTGAAGGAAAAATCTAAAATTATGTGCACTGGGGTTTGATCTGGTGTTTTGGTTGGATGTTTTATGTTTTTTTGGGTGTTTTGATCTCTTTTTTGACTGATCTTGGTGTCCCTTTTTGGGTTATTCGTTGTTGTTGTTTTTTTGTTTCTTTTAATGATTTTTATGCTCATCTTTTGTAGCTTCTATTGTAAAGGGTTTCGGGTCCCTACAAAACCTTTTTTTACCTATAATAAAAATAGGACTACACCTTAGAGGGAAATTGGAAACTCACCTTTCATGTTGGTATATGGAAGAGAAGAAATAATTCTGCTATCACTTGAGTTTCCCTCTCTTGAACTAGCACATTAGCTACATCTAACAAAAAATGACACTATGATGGTCAGGCTAGCCAAGCTAATGGAGCTAGAAGAAGTTAGAAATTAGGTTGTGCATACACTTGAGCCTCATCAACAACTGGTCAAGAGGAGTTTTGACAAAAGGTCTACTCACATATTTTTAAAAGAGCGAGAACTTTTTCTCAAGTGGGACATTGACAAAGCTAAACAATAAGACACTCCAAGTTTGATGTCATTCAGTGTTGCCCCTATATCATCACCAATTGTAAAGAGGATAATTTGTTTGAATTATCCACGCATGATGGTGGGGTCCTTCCAATTCCATTGAATGAGATTCATCTCAAATCTTTCTTCTAATCAAGGTTTGAAAACCTTGTATATGTTAGATTAGTTTATTTTTCTTTCCATGAAGTGCATGCGCACATGCTATTTCCCTCCCTGGATAGCAAAGTTTTGTTATTTTTATTTTTTCCTTGGTTGTGGAAGTTTGACAAAGGACTAGAAAAGAGGATATTGAGAAGTTTGCATTCAAATAAATCTCTTTGTTAATTAAACTTCATGCCCAATAGATACTTTGGGCTACTAATCACCATGCTTAGCAGGCAAGTATCACGTAGAAATTGCCAGAAATGTTGGAATTTTATGCCATCCTTAGCCTATTATTAATATCTGATCTAAACAACTAAATTAAGTTAAATCCTCTTTAAAAAATGGCTCCTAAGGTCTAATCCATGAAGCCCTTCATCCTTCATGACTTAGTCTTTTTTTCATTTTCATATTTTTAAGTAGCTAAATTTTGGTTCAAGAATCACGCCTCGAACATGACAAGCAGTTCTAGAACTCTTTTCGGGGTCTGATGTTTAAATTAAAACTAAGATATAAAATAAATTTGATAGGTTATGAAGAAGTTCAAGTTCAAAAGTTAATTTTTGAGCTCGACAAGCAGTTTTAGAACTCTTGTCGAGATTTGAAGTCAAAAGTGGAACTTGATCTTGGAGAAGCAAAAGTAAAACTTGAAGGGGCTTGTTCCAAAAACAACATCAAGACCCAAAACTTAAACTAGAAGTTAAGTGTAACGGCCATCGGGAGAACCTTTTTTTGGTCTCTTTGACCTTTAATCAAGCTAGAGTGATGACAAGGCATGACAGGCTCACATTTAAAAAGCATATCGGTCATTAGAGAGATATTTTCCTGGTCTCTCTGATCTCAAATAAAATTCATATCCATGCATAGTACTTGTACTGCCCTGCCAGGGAACCCAAGAGAACTAACCTAAACATGCAACTAAGTTGATAGGATAATTTTTTTAAAATGTTTACAAACAATAATGATAACAATGTGAAAGCAACACAATGGGATACATGACATACATATAAGAACAACTCAAAAAAGATACAATTCTTGAGGGTTCCTTGACATATAATTACTTAAGAAAAATAATCTATGAAGAAAAACTAAAATATCTAACATAAAAGATGCATCAACGGAATCCAAAATATACATCTCATATAGTAAGACCACATATACATCTGATACCCAAGGTATACAAAAGAATCAGCATCCACTGTACAAGTCATAGGGTATGCACTAATACATAACAATGCAATAAAATACATCTTCTAAAAGGATGTTAACCAATATACACATATGGTACAAATATACAACTCATGAAACTGAACTAGTCTCCAGAAGAAAAAGAAGATAGAACTGCAACAAGGATCATCCAAGCATGAAGAAGAACTCTCAGATCTTAATGATAATAAGAATCACTACCACCTCACCTCATGGAACCAAAGGTCCACTCTTACCGTGCTAAGGAAATAACATCAAGTCCACACAAGGAAACACATTCCAGAAAGACTATAGCAAAAGTATAAGGATATGATGATCAAGAAACACTGGAGATCCAAGATCAAAATAAAAGTACACCATCCAAATATCAAGGACGTACATAAATCAACCAAAACACCAACATGAACCAACTACTAAAATCAAAAGCCAAATGCCAAAACCACAAACATAAAAGGTAAAGCAGGACCTATGGAGGAGACTTAGGCTACATTCTATGAGAGTGTCATCACATGGTCAATTACTTGAGTTACCCTAGACTGGCCACTCTGGACCCCAGACCCTCAACATGACTCATGCATAACTAGAATACCCTCTAATAAAGATGAGGTATCTAATCATACATAATCTCTAAGTATCATCCCATTCTCATCCTTAGCCTCTACTAGCGCTCAAGGCATGAGTGAGGCATCATGATCCATTTTGTATTTAATGTTACCCCAAGTTTTATTATTACACTATCACTTATTAATAACTTAAGATAGGTTACCCTGGTACTGGCCTCTTTGGGCCCCAGACCTCTATTGCAAGTCACTCCCCTAAGATGCACCTAACTAACCACCCCCTAAACTCAAGGTCATAAATAATATCATAAAACTCATAAATTGGTTCCTACCCATATAGGAACTACTGGTTCTCCATTAACCATAACAACATGAGGAACTCTCAAAAGATCACATAATAAGAGTTCAGACATACTAGGTTCAGGAAGAACAATCAAACCAAAATAATATTATAAGAAACATGCACTGGAAAACACACAAGACTCCATGATGAATCAAATCCCAAAACCCTCTGATTTTACATCCTAGAAGTTAGTTATTCCCAACAGATACCCAAACCGAATAAAGTTTCATAACAGAAAACTAGAATACCCCATTCATTTCCATAAAATCCTAAAATGTGTCATGACATGATAAAAGCACTCTTAGAAAGGACTAATTCAAAAATTCAGTGATAAACAAATTTATAATCACATTATGCAAATTCATTTATCTAATAAAATTACTAAGAAAACTATAATTAATTTTCAAGGAAGATGCAAATAAAATCCCTATAGATTAATTGATAAAATCTAACACATATAAATTAATTTATTTTAATAATTACTAAGATTCAAATATAATTACAAGTAAAAGTTTATTGGAATCATCCACATAATTTAATTTAATTTAATTTTTTTTTTGAAAATAGAATACCACTCCATGCGAATTCTAAAAAAATATTTTTATCACTATTTTTTTAGTTTTTTATTTTTTTTATTAAATAGAATTTCTTAAAAATGTGATTTCTAAAGAAACATAATTTCTAAAAATAGAATACTATTGCATGCAAATTTCAACAAGAATTATTTTAATTCAAATAAATAAATCCTTCTTAAATAACATGAAAATAAATATATCTTATAAATACTTATTCTTTAAAAAATCTTATTTAATTAATTTTCATAATAAAAGAGGGAATATGCATTTATCCTCATTTTATATTTTACAATGCAATTGTAGATCTACATGCAATAATATTAAATTACTTAAATAATAAAGCATGCAATTTGATGCAACTAAGGAACACATTCTAAATTTAATATTAATTCTTTTTGTAAGAGAATTTTTAAACATGCAATTAACTCTGTTCTTTTGTTTCCATACAAATCTGGACCCAATTTTTGGACAAGAACCTAGTAAGGGTGCAATTTTCTTTCCAAGGTAAGGGATTTACAGATCTGAGGGTTTCAAGCCAATTTTTACAATAATAACAAATTTCTCTCAAAGAAGACTTTTTTCACAGATTTGAAACCCTAAGGGCAATATTGAAAACTAAATAATTTCAATTGAAAACCCCGATGCTCAAATACAACCAAAATATTTTAAATGAAACCCTTATGCCCAAAACACAGATCTGACATGCAAACATGAAGGAAACCACAAAATTGATCCAAAAACATATTTTTCCAACTTTAAGCAATCAAATCACATGATAATAAACAAGGAAGATCCAAACAAAAAATCGAAGCATTTCAGATGCATAGAAGACAGAGATCTAAAAGCTAAAATTTACAAGATCAAGATCCTACCTTAATAACTGATGAGAAGAAACAAATCCAAATCCAAGCAATGAAGAATCCAAAAATACTCTTAAGCTCTCCATAGATCTCCAATCACCTGATTTCTCCTTCTCCCTGATTGAACCCCCTCCAAAATGACTTTCAATCTAAGGATATTGAAAACCAAGCAATTTCGTTTTCAAAAAGTGAAACCCTAAAGGAATATTAATTATCTAATTAAAAATTAAAATAATTTTTTTATTTTCAATTTTCACTTAAAGTCATGCACAACTCAACTTTATTATATAAAAACAAAGTCCTAATTGAAAATACATGAGAATAGTTCACTTAAATTAAATCAATTAATCATGGAGCGTAAAGTTATACTTAATAAATCAATTTTGCACAATTAATTATAATAATTGAATTTAATATTTATTAAATCTTAATTATTTAAATCAAGACTTAATAATTAAATCAATTAATTAAATATAGATATTTAATTAATATTTAATTATTAAATAGTCATATATTTAATATATAAATGTTTTAACCTTATTAAAGGTGTAATAATTAACATTAATATTTAACATAAATATTCATTAAATAAATCAAGCCAAAAACATCATTGATTCAACTGAAAACCATCTAAATAGAAAAATAACTAAAACAGACACACAAGCACACACAAAAAGGTTCACGAATCCATGTCACTTGACAGATTCAGACAGGATAGTCAATTAGATCCTTGTCCATTTCTAGGACAAAATAAGGGTTTAAGATATGGATTTAAGCCTGAATACTATCTCCCCTCTCTTACCATTGAGATATTGTGATAGGGCACGCTCACTCCTGCCAATTCAGGGAAGACGTAGCCTGGTACCTGCAAACCTGTCATCACAAGACAAACATAAATGTATATAATATAGTAAACAATGGTTGAGACTGTATGCACCCTAAAATGGTCGCCTAGACTTTGGGCCCCATTTATTATTTTATCATTTTATCAAATTTCTGAATCAATGCTTTGGAACATTTTCAATTCAAATCAATCTCCTTGATCAAACTGTAATTAATTCAATTATTCAATTATTTCAATATTTCCTAAGGTTTGATCATTTTTATCTAATTAAAAGATTTAATCTTTCTTTTAATTAAATAAAATTCTTCTTATTTAATTAAAAGATTTAACCTCCCTTTTAATTAAATAAAATTTCTCCTATTTAATTAAATTTAATTTCCCCCATTTAATTAAATAAAATTATTCTAATTTATTTAATTGAAAGAAAACCTCTCTTTTAATTAAATAAATAAAAATCTCCACTTTTCTTCTTATCCTATGTTGCACAAATAAAGCATTATTCTTATTTTATAAAAAGGGAAAAAGCACTTTTTGTCTTATGTGGGAAAAATTATGCGATTATGCTATCCAAAGATCCTTGTCAAGATCAAATTCTTCCATCTTCTTGTTCTACCACTCCATGTTCACTTCCACTTTCTACTCTTCCTAAGTCTTTGCAAGCTTCAAACAATCCTATCAAAGAAGGTGCTCCTATTCAATATGTTCATGATCCTATTGAAAATCCTAATGCTCACTCTAAAGATGCTGATATCTTTGGTTGTCATATACATGTCGATGAACTTATTGATTATCCTTTTACGTTTTCCATGTCCATTCTTGGACCTCCTCCACCAATACTAAGGGCTTCACGTTTTCCTTCCATCTTGGGTCCTTACCTCCCTTCACTTTCCCCTCCTGACTCTCTTAATTTGTCATCCATCTTGGGTCCTTACGTCCCTCCATCTCCTATCTTTCCTCAAGATCAACATAGATACATACCCTTGAATCCTTTTCATCCATCCACCCATCTAAACTAGTCATATTCTTCTTCTTCTTCCTCCACAAGTCCCAAGTTTTTTTGGAAGAAACTTGAATGTTCAATACAAGAAAAAGAAGCAATACATGAATCCATCTAAAAAATAATATCACCATATCTCCTCTAATCGACATGGGGGCATAAAGTCAAAAGAGATATCTAAGAAGAAAACTACAAGACAAGTATGGGTTCCAAAATCCATCATTGAAGATATTCTCTATAAATCATCAAAAAGAAATAAAAATCCTACGACTATATGGATTCCAAAGTCTCTCTTGAGAGAGTCTCATGTTGAGAAAAAAGTGAAGTTGACATTCAAGCTTCCAAAGGCTTCCACTTCATCTTCTTCCAAAAACATTCTTTCATTCCATACGCCTAAACCGCAACCTCTGTTATCCATTCACCATATTCCTTCACGTATTCCTTCATTCACGCTTCCTCCATCCTCTTTTCACCCTTCAAGGTGTGTGTCAATGTTGATCTTGCCTTCCTTTCCATCTACCCTTTCACAATTCTTCCATTCACTATCCTTCTACCTTATATCATTTTTTGTCATTTGTCTATTCCTCCTATCTTCCAACCTCACTCGCTTTGCATAAAACCTTATCCTCCATTTTTCTCTTCCATCTTCTTTTCCCTATCGGCATATTTGAGAATATCATTTTAGATCCTTAGCATATCATGGTTTATCCTTTCAAGGAGCATTACCTAAAAAGCTTGCCTTCTTCCAAAAAATTCAAAAAAAAAAATAAAAGAAAAGAAAAGAGAAAAATTTAAAGAGAAATAATTTCATCTTATGGTGAAAACCACTCCCTTGTGGTGCCTTGGATAGGTACCATGATGAAAACCTGGCAATCAGGCATCATGCGTAGTTCTTCTACAACTTTCATCCATTCTATATTCTCTCTTTGATCTTGACAATGTTGATCTATACACAAACATTTGGGCTATCTTGTGAGTTATCTTACGATGATCTTGCTTTCATTCCTTTCATATTCAGCCTTCATATCTATCTTCCTCCATTCATTTTTTCCTATCACTGTCCTTTTTCCCTTTGGTCTTGATCTAATAAAAAAAAAAAAAAAGAGTAAAACACGGTGCTATGAAGCCTCTTGACATGTCTACTCCTTTGGACTGGATCCTTTCCTGCTCTTGCATTATGCTTTGGTGTCTTATCCTATGTTGGTCTTTCATTACTTGTCCAAATGTGTTTTTCATGATGTTTCTTTTTCCCTAGCTTGGGTACTCTTGAGGAGTTTGCCTTTGAGGATTTCTTCCCTTCATTCTCTTCATTATCTTGTCTTCCATCTCTTCCACCAGTTTGCTAATCTCTCATATCCTCCACCTTGCTAAACATTGGGACTGCACGATGTGATCTTGCTTGAGAGTTTGATACCCATTCTATCTGGGGGCATCCTTTTGTACATATTTATTGATCTTGAAAAAATCCAAAAAAATAATATATTGTCAAAAATTCTAAAAATCAAAAAATATCCTGAAAAAATGATCATCTTAGTGAAAACCTAGCAATAGGCGCTTTGATGTATCTTCAAAAAAATTATATATTTCAAAATACAAAAAAAATAAAAAATAAAAAAAATAAAAAAAAAAGTGCCTCGGTGAAAACCTAGAAACAGGCGCCTTGGTAGCAAAAATTTAAAAAATTATAAAAAGTTCTGAAAAAAAGGAAAAAAATAAAAAAAATAAAAATGAAAAAATTGTAATAAAATTCAAGTGGTAAAAACTTAAAAATGGGCGCTACTTGAGGCCTTTACACCCCTATTTCTTAGCGCATGACCTCAACACTTAGCCTTTCTCCATCATGCCTTGGTCTGGAATTGGTCTTTGCCTTTGTCTAGGGGGCATAACTATGTTAGCTTTGGTCTCTTGGATGCATTAGTCTTTAGGACACCTCACAAATGGTATTTTTCAATACCACCCCACCTGTATTTTTCAATACAACCCTTGACATCCAGTATTTTTCAACACTTATCGGTTTGGTCTTACCCCATTTTGTCATGTGGTCTTACCTACTTGCAAGCATTTGATCCTTATCCTCGGAACTCAGTATCAGTTAACACACTTAAATTTTTAAATGCAACACTTAATGCTTGAGCTATTTTATGATATTTTCTTTGTGTGCTAACTGTTATTGATTTTCGTTGAGTGTCCTTGTCTAATAAGTCTCTCCGTAATGCATAGCTAGAGGACTTGGGGCATGGGGCATGTTTTTATTTTCTTCCTACTTTATGCTTCATTATTTTTGCATAATCGTTATGCTGGTCATCCCGGCCTCTATGCCTTGATGCGAGCATGATTTTTCTACATTAAATTGGGTAAGCTAACATCATAGTTATCTTGACCTTTATGTCTTTTGATGCTTATGTTAGAGTCTTTCCACATTTCAAATATGATATACATCACATTCATATCTTCATAGTTGCACTCATGACTAGTGATGGTTGTGTGATGTTTCCGATATAAATCACATTCATATCTTCATAGTTGCACTTGTGACTAGTGATGATTGTGTGATTT